>JASJUZ010000407.1:0-555617 GCA_037159825.1 Tupiocoris notatus | reverse complement strand
GCATCAAGTCGACAATAGAACGAGTTAAACGCCCGCATGACTACATCGCTATTGTGAAGGTCTCGGAAAGCGTGAAAAAATATCGTCGAAATTTTCTTCCGATATTGGAAATTCTTAGAAATTTCTCTCGATAAAAGTTTCAGAAGAATTGGGTAATTTTAAATCCCGACGGTTACAATTAATTTACGACAGTAATTTACGGTACATTCATGGCGAAAATGCCCTGTTTGTATGATTAGAACGAACTTCTTGCAAAACCGATTTTACCGCTTCTACAAATTCAAGTATGTACGTACGGGAGCCCTATTGAGTCGCGAAGCGGAGGCAGCATTGTTTCTGCGTTTGAAATCCAAAACACATCCCTTGCTTTCGCGTTTCTCAGCTCTAACAAGCTCGTTCCGTTAACTTTTGCTCTCCTCGAACCATCGACGCGAAGGGCTGCGTTTTTTACAGAAAGTGTTAAACAAGCAAAGTTGCCTCATTTGTGACTTTTCAACAGTCCACCCGACGAGGGATTGCGAAGCCGTCCGTCTGCCAGTTTTCATGGAAGATCAAAAAACGGGCTTCAGGGCCGGGAAATACCTAACTTAATATTCAACTCTCCACTGTTGTCAACCTCACGTTTTCCGCTTTGATCGCCTTTTGTTCTCTTCCCGATTCTAATTTTAAGCTGGCACTCGATTACAGGAAATTTTCACCTTCTAAAAAACACGAGACGCGGTTTCGATAATGAGACTGTTAAAATGCTTTAATTTTTAAACTAATTCCGATTATTACAGCGATATTATTTCTCGGCCAATGTATCTTCAACGCATAGCGACAACGGCTGCAGTTTTTGTCTGCTGTTCGGTTATCGTGGGAGTGGCTCTTTCATCCGGACATGAGTATGAGTGCGCATTGTTCAGGGTCTATAGGAGATAATCCTTTTGGAAAAGCTCCTACTTCATTTTACATTTACCGGTTAGAACCCGAGGGGACCTAGGAAGGTCGGCGTTTCACATTAACAAATTAGGCCACGGGTCAAGATACTCCCCTCGCTCTTTTCAGGCAACACTTATGTTCTAACGTGCGGAAGAATAAAGTCGTGCGTTTGAAATTAAAAAAAAAAAAAAAAAACCGCACACGGACAACGGTCAATGGTACATCCGACGATCTAAAAGGGGTCGTAAGAGCACTGTGGATTAACAGGGATAAGCCTCCAGTGGCAACAAAGCAATCGTACATTTCGATCGGAAGTTTAAATTAAAAAGAGTACTACCCGGTAGGCCTTTGTTGAATCCTGTAGAGCATAATGAGTGATAACAAGCTGTTTGAAACGGGTCACAATAAACATACAAACAAATCAATAACATTGAGCAGTATCGAAATATTGACTGAATTCGGTTGATAAAAATGTCAACGGGTCTCTAACAATTCAGAAGAAACCGGAAGCAAAGAAATAATACGCCGTTTTTTTCACAGTGCTAAAAATAAAAATAATAAAGAAACGAATAAAAAAAAGAAGAAAATAAAACGAGAATTTCAGAGACGGTTGTAGAAAAATTGCGCCTCCTCATTGACCCCTTTGAAATGAATAAACAAAGAAATGTGAAACTCTACGGTTCAGATTTTACGAGACCGTTTAAATCTCATTTTCGGATTCGTGTGAACTCGGCATCGGATGTAAAAATAAGCTATAAATGTCCAATAGTGCTGCTCCTCCATTGCATAGCCTAAGGGCCCGTGAGTAACAACGGTCCGAGATCATTTAGAGGCCCCGAGTCGCCCGTCGCCACTTAATTTCTCTATTTCCGAGCCGAATGAATAATAGTCGTACGTAGTATGTACATCGTCAACGCACACTAAGCTACATTCGTAGATATGTTATTCGCATAGGTAAGCCGCTCGAGGTTTCGCTATCACTGAGGCCTCCTCTACCTCTGCATATCTAATATCCGAGGTTTCTCTGCTAGCGTTTAAATTATGCGTCGCGGGGGCGACTACCGCGTATACACACACGTCCTCGTACGCGAATGCATGTACGGATACGCGCGCATACGGGCTACCGTGGAACTGTTTCGAGTCGTAAATCACGACCTCGTTACTTCTACCGGGTACAGATCGCACAATCCATTTGCTTTTGAAAATTCGACAAAGTAGTAAATAGGTTAACTATGCTGCAAAAAATATAAATTTCAGTTTAACAGAATAGGAAATTTGAATTTTGATAACTCGATTTCTATTGATTATTCCTTTTTAAGTTATACGTGTATCGATATAAGTTTTTAAATGAAATACAGTTGTTGTATTTTTCGAAAAATAAAATATTACATTGATCCTCTCACTATAGACAATATAAATGTTAATATTTTTTGAAATTAGAAATGTTAATAATTTTCTTTAATAAATTAATACCGAAATTTATTCCGAGACAATATTAATTTTTACGATGAACTTTATCTATTTTCTATTCATACACTTTCTCTACCTAATTTTATGTTTTTCTATCAAACAATTCCTTCCTCCCACCATAAAAAATAAAAACTATAAAGTAAATAAATTAAAAAAAAAAAAAACAGGCCGCGAATGTAAAAATTTTCTCATCTGATCTTACAAACTCCAATTAATTTTATTATTGACACTTGACATTTCCGACGGTATTTTTTTTAACAGGATATTGTATCTCGATATCAATAAAAGGGCATCGAATTGCCACGAGCGATGCCCTTAATCAAGTAGGATAAGCTTTATCCACCGGATGATAATCTCGCTTGACTATAAAACGAATTTCTTTATCATTTTATTGGTCAACCGCTCCCGACTCATAAACACATTTAAACGCCCGGAGTCCGCGTTGCGATTCCTTTGGCGGCTTTGAATGAATCATAACAAAATGTGACGCAACGATTATTTCTCTGATCAAAAGGTGCGAATATTAGTCAACTGTAGAAAACGGCTTTTGCTCTCGGAAAAACGAGAGAAGACGGTTATTTCGGAATTTTTTTTTTCTTCTTCAAGACAATGAAATTAATTGATCCGATTCGATCAATTGCTTTCGAACATCGTTAAACGCGTTCGTATGACAAAAAACAAATGGAAATCGTACTTGCGGTTGAGAAGGTAGTAAAAATTTTTCCAACCTCACGTATTGTTTATTTCAACATCGGTTTTGAGTTCCATCAAATCCCGCGGAGTGGACCGGTCGAAGAACTGGTTTCAGTTTCCAGCTTTGATAAATTTATGCGGCTTGCTGAAGATGGGGTAGTTACAGCGCTATTCAAATCCTCTTCCCTTTCATGTATACAAAAACGATGAGCTCAGCGCTCAATACACGTAAACAATGCATGTTCATCCTCAATCCGGTGCCAATTAGTTTTCTATAGAGGAATAATGTAAAATGAACTGTTTATTGTTGCTATTGTAACAATGATATTTGGAGCGCAGCTTGCAAAGGTGTCAAATCAGTTTGATGCACGTGACGTGGGATGTTTTTGATAGAACCTTTTAGGTTTTGCACTCTATAAGACTGACAGTTAGGAATTTGAAGTCGAGATGGAAAAAGTCGCGTAACACAGTAAACGAAATTCCTCTTCGCGAGAATTGGGAAGAACTTGCGTTGAACTAGTGAAATTTGGATAACTCAAAGGATTGATGACGAATGGTTCTCGTAATTAAGTACTACACCATTCCAAAGGTCGCGTTACTATTTTAACATAACCCCCCCCCCCCCTAGATATTTTTTTAAAAATTCCAGAAAAATTGCTCTATCGAATCTTGAATTTTTGAATTCTGAAGTTATCTCTAAATTATTTCAAGGCCAAAACGCTTTCGAATTTCCGCTCTCGAACCCTCTCCTATATTCTAAGCGTGACCGATAGCAATTTCGATTCGGCAAGTTAATTTTCGTCACGCTAAAATATGAAAACTGAATGAATCATTGACGCCGTCGTACAATGTCTCCAGCGGACTGTTGCCATGACCGCTAATCCTTCTGGCCGCCTTCAGTCTTCAAAAACTCCATTTATTAAGAT
This sequence comes from Tupiocoris notatus, assembly GCA_037159825.1. Taxonomy (NCBI): domain Eukaryota; kingdom Metazoa; phylum Arthropoda; class Insecta; order Hemiptera; family Miridae; genus Tupiocoris; species Tupiocoris notatus. The sequence continues at coordinate 551,607 of JASJUZ010000407.1, read as the reverse complement.
TAGGACGTCTCTCTCGCAGTCGCCCTTCACCCGGAAGACGTAATCTTATTAAGCGCGAAGGGGAGAAGTTGGCAAAGGAATGGATGGTTAAAGGGGTTCTTGGAATAAACGTTTGTCGGTTCTAAAAGGATTGTGGGCCAAGTATTGATACATTTTTTAAACAATGGCTTCATACGTGGGGAAAAAGTAAGTATGTGCATAAATTAAATAAATAATAAAGTAAATAAATGAAAGTAAAAGAAATGAAAATAAAATAAGCAAATTAATAAAGTTAATTAACACTCATAACTCTACCGCATCCTAAAATTTGATGTTGACATTTTTGAATGATAATTTTCGGAAAAAAAACTCATATTAGAGGATTTTTCGGTAGTCCTATCTCTTTAAAAGTATCCAAAGTTCTTTAATCAATATGCCAATCATCTGATACCCTCCAATTAAAATATTTTCACTTACCGGAGTTGGTAGTGTTGGACTGGGCGTCGGACAGTTCGGTGCGTAACTTTTTCCGAGGCGTTCCTTCCTCGGTCGAGGACGGCGGTGTAGAGTTGTTTGTTTTGGTCGTCTCGTCGTCGTCCGTTGTTTCACCTGAGGCGAGGTTCAGAGGCGGACAATTGAGAGGAGGACGTCCTCCACTAGACGGACGTTTCGGCGTCGAACATCGCGGATCTTGGTCCTGATCTGCTTCGGGCGACGCTGATGGTGTGCACAGTCGGCCTTCCCGACCTGTACTAGTTATTGATGCCTGCGAAAGGGAGTTATTCAGTCAAAAACGCGGAAATAACGGAGAGAAAGACGTGAGAAAAAATTGGAATGAGCTTTCGCGATGATTTTTTCGTTAAATTTTTGCAAGTAGTAAATCCGTGAATTTTTCAAACCATTGAAATTATTTTTAATTATTCCATCAAGACTGGAGCTGGCCAAATCTAACCTTCTTAATCGGAGCTGAGATGGACGGCCTCCTTGCATTAACAACGCCGACGCTTCCGTCGTCCGAATCGCCCGATTCGAGATGCGGAGGACTCGACGAGGGATCGCAGACGGCGTAATTCTCTTTGTTGCACGCTAACACTTTGTGTTGAATGAATTTGACGATATCTCCCAGGGCGAACGCTTTTTGACATGCGCCGCACGTCAGCACGTCCTGCTGCTGTTGCATTTCAACGTCCGCTGCAAAAAAAAAAGGAAAAAATGCCAGTCAGGTAAACTTGTCACAAAAACAAAAACCAAAAAATAATCAGTTAGCCAATATGGAGAACGAAAATAATAATAAAATTAATAACCTATCATTATATTATGAAAATAATACCAATTTATTTATTCTAATCACGAGTCTTTTGAAAGTTTTGATTTTAATTATTTTTAAGTTTATTTTAATTATTTATTCTTTCTAGTTTTGATTCGATGTCACTTTATTTCTGTGTATAAATGAAAATCCATCTACCAGGTGTTTTGTCAATATTTACTTCGGTCAAAAAAATTAACGAAATGAATTATTGTTTTTTAAAAATTTTTTCAGCGAAATAATTTTTAACTAAGCGCAAACATTTAATTCCGCGTACGATTTTCAATCAAATTATTCAAGAGTAAAAGACTTCCACGAGTTTCGTGTTCAAACTGATTCCAACCCCAATCGAGCCGTGTTGAAGGATCCGCCTTTGAGGGTTGAATTGCGGTGGGGGATGTCATGCGTGTTACTATTGACCACTGCCCAATGGTCAGCTCTCTAGGCCCACCCCAAGCGGCGAGCCCCCCTTCGACTGGTCAGTTCGATACACACCCATTCGTTGAAATACATTCGGGATGAGTAAACATTATGCATTTATAACGAATATTACATAGTATATTTCCTTATTTTCATTACGCCAATATTCTACCCTATTCATTTGCGTCACTTCGATAAATATATTTTACCTATTTTCATCACTTCGAGAGTAATAATTTATTTCCTTTTAACACATCGATGATTATAATTTATTTTTTTCACGACTTCGATAATTATATTTTATTTATTATCATCCTTTCCATAATTTTATTTAATCCCCTGAAATTTCATCGCCGTAATATTATATTTTATTCATTTTTATCACCTCGAGAACTATAAGCTATTTATATTCTTCAGATCGATGATTATATTTTATTTAAGTATTTTTCACCACTTTCACAATTCTACTACGTTTGTTCTCATCACCTTGATCTTGATCGGATAAGATAGATAGATAGATAGATCATCAACTTTATTTATTTTCATCACCTTCATAAATATCCTATTTTATTCATTTTCATCACCTCGACGTCGTACATGCCGATATGTCCCACAGTAAGCATCGCTTAAGACATCACGAATTTAATCAATTTCGAGAAAAAGGGTCAAGAGAGTTTCTCGTCGGTTGGCTAGCACTAGAGAACTCGACGGTGCCCTTTTGTTATCAAATTCTTTTGTTATCAGGACAGCCCACCTGGGTCAACATTAGCTCGCCAACAGAACACACAGTTGGAAGGGAACTGATAAATTCAACCGTTCTCGGACCCCGTCGGTCACTCAACCGTTCGTACACGTATAAATTGCCTTTCTGTAAAAAAGGAATTTCTTCTCTTTTTCCCTTTGAAGGTCCATTAGAATCCCAACGCTAAGAGCCGGCAGTGGAACTGGTGGTTTTATGATCTTCAGCTTTTCTGCTCTTCGAATGGCTCCACGTATCTTTGTCCGCTGCGAAGTGTCCGGTAATTTTCGAATAGACAAAAATTATGTACATTTCATCGTGCCGAAGAAAGCTTTGATATTCAAATTATTTAATTCAAAGCTTGTCAATCGGTCGCAGAGCATATCATCTTCCAACTCAGATTTTTAATTATTGAGAAAATATTATTTTAGCCATGTGGAAGCATAAATATTTGTTCGATGCTATTTTTCAACTTAAATCGAATACAAATGTCAACTTATGAGCAACGCTGCGTATACGTTTTGTGAACTATGAATGGAAAAACGATTCTAATTCGGCAAGTGAAGAGCAACAAAAGGTTAACAGTTGTCAAGGATTTTTCGCGATACCTAGATGGATAAGGTGGTGATTACGAGAGGAGTGGAAAAGGACACGAGAGCAGGGAAGGAGAAGCCTTCAAATACTCGGTGAGGTGCGAGAAAGCGGAGATTGAAGTCGCTTCATAAATCAACCGGTTCTCTTATTGCGCATTCGACCGAGCCTTGGGAAAAAGATGATCGCCGGGGAAGATACGGTCAAGACTTCATTATTTGAACAGAAACCGTTCGTGTCGCTTCGCCAACCAGATAATAGAAAAATGCCAGGAGGTGATAGTGTATTTGGCGAGCTGAACCATCATTAGCTGTTATCTGAATGAAAAATCCGCACCGGAGAAGAAATAAATATATAGGTACTCGGATAGTTCAAAATATTAATGACCGCGGCGATTTTATTCGCGAAGAGCGACTACTTATTCGGCCCGTTAGAAAATTCAAAACGTCAGCTGCGTCATTTAGAAAGCGGCCTTTCTTCGCTATTTGTACTCGCCTTTGCGATTCTCTAGCAACAAAAGAATGGGAAGGGGTCAGAAAAAGATGAGGATGCGGACAAGAAAAACACAGCATCTGAAGTTTGAAGTGTTTGTTGTACCGGGCTAAGGACAATGGCCAGTATTGGAACCCGGAGGGGCCAGCAGGAGCAATTAAACCAGAAGTGGAGGTCATTAGTTACATTTCAGAGACGGAAGGTAGGGGAACCCTTCAAGTCGGACGGTTCCCATAGTAATTATTCACCTTCATTACGGAAGTTGTCAAAACAAGGCGAGTCTTCGAAGTGTTGCGGTCCTCCCAGCGAAGACAAGCTGGGTAAGGATCTCAAGGCGAGACATTGTCGACGGTTGAGAAAAGGCAAAGTTCTGCGGTATCGAAGAATTTTTCCAACCCTTTAACTTCAATTCTCACCATCAACAGATTCAAGACACTCTCTTGCCGAATTTCTAAAAATCTCGAACTTGCCGCACATCTCATTCGATTCAGCGTCCGAAAATCTATAGAAATTGATACCAAGAGACCTTAGTCCGAATTACCTTTGAAAATACGAATTCCTGCTTCTTTCAAACCCCCAAAAATACCCACAAGCTTGAAGTAGCGTTTTGGCTAAAGAATTGGACCATTTTCAGGCTAAGATTGATTTTTGGCGAAAATTTCAAGCATATAGTTTCGTTAAAAAAATATTGACAGCGTAAAAAATAAAATCTTGAGAATGGTTTTTTTTTTGGGCAATTACAATGGTTATTAATGAATAACATACCAAAACCAGCCGCAAGGGTCAGCCTTCGAAAAAAATCATTTAGATTTTCTCGACGTCGCCGATTTCGATCCCTCCAGTTCGCTACTTTTTCATAAAACGGGACACAATAACACATCACCCCATTCTCAACTATCGGCCGAGCAGAATCAATAACTGAAGTATTACAGACACGTAGAAAGGACGGAGATAAAGAGAGAAGACAAAAGATATGTGACGCGAGGGATCAGAGGAGGAGTATTCACCGCACAAGTCTGCGTGGGCGTGTTTGCCGATTATGCACACCCCCGATCGACTACTGTTACAAAGGCCGCTGGTCAAACAGTATATATACTATACGGTATAAATGTACGTACGGTAGAGCAGAACCTCTCTTTCCATCGTTTTCCCCTCCTTTTATTCACTTTCAGAACATCCTGTTTCATGACTCAACCGCAAATAATCATCTCTCAAAATGGGGGACCTAGTTTTTCGATTGTTTCTCGTCTTTGTCAGATATTCGTAATAGTTTACGGTCGTTCACGACCTAGCCGGGATTCAACTGGGAAATTTCGAGAGAAAGATGAAATAATTATCGAAAAACAGTCTGAAAAACACTGTACCGATGTCTATAAATTTTATTTACATCTGTTTACGACTTTTTTTCTTTTTTTCTTTAAATTTTTAATAGCTTTTTCTCAAAGAAAGATAACTCGGAATGTAGCCGCATTAAAATAAGCGAAAATGGAACGAAATACCGTCACTTGTTGATTGAGCTCATAACTTTTGATTGAACCTTTCGGTAGCAGGAAATGCATCTACAAAACCATAAATAGAGCAGTTAGGTACTTGAAGGATTAAACAGCTCGAGCAAACAATAGTTCCATTACCGAGTCCTAACGCTTGTGTTCTAATAGAGTCATATTTAGTGTCTTTTTATTGCTCGAGGTGGGCTTTGTTGATGGGGCTATAAAGAAGAGCAACTTCGAAATACGGAGATGTACGAGGAGTTCGCAGGGACCTCGTGAAGTTTAATTGGGAAGAGGGGCATGCCCGCGATCGAGGGGTTGGGGTTAATTTCTAGGAAGCTTTAGGCAGTATATTACAGGCGGCAACGAGGTCCAAAATGGGGCGAGAGCCAGTGAGGATTGGGAGCAATCTTACGGGATGAACTGGGAAATGGACCGGGTGAATAAGGAGGCCCAGAGATAGGAAGAACTCGATGTATAAGAGGCTGCTCTTGTGGTTTGGCGTCACCGCAGTACAATCTATTATCCGCAACTCGATGGGATAGCTCCCGCCCAAGCTATTCGGATGGGATACCCCTGTTGAAGTAAGGCAGGGGGAAGAAAGTGAAGCAAAGAGTCGGAACACTTGCCAAAATAAGGCAATCGGCAGACAATAAAACGAATCGCATGTTACTTCTTCGGTTTCATCGCGTGGAGATAGCCAGGCGCGATAACTTTCCACTGTGAGAGATGGCACGATTCAACACTGAAACCCCCATACCCTAACTTCGTATACCCTCGACCCTTGATCGAAAACCCTGACAAATACATATTGCTCCATATTGATCCCGCAACTCTCGATATCTTGCCCCAGGAAAGGTCCGCAGTCAATTTTCAACGCCCGAAGTTTCCGTCACCTGACATGAAAGTCGTTGTGTGGCAGTATCGGAATTGAAAATCTCCAGACTTATCTGCGGAAAAGGTTAGATGGATAGAATGGATATTTTGTTGTTGTAATTATTGCATAGCGTAGTCACCGAAGCTTGAGATCGACCAGCGTCATTGAAATTTCCTTAGATACGCAGCTTCCTTTAGTTGAACCAATGTTACTACCCAGCAGTTATTTATATTCAATTATTCGGTCATTTTCAAGATTCGTTACAATTCCTCCAAACATGCCTGAACTCATCCTTCGAGTACTCGCAATATTTTCTTTTGAATCTGATTTATCCTAAGTTTGATTTAGAAAGCAGAAAAAAATCTGCCGTCTCAAGATTAATCGCTCACCCTTGGGCATAGTATTCCCTTTTTTAGGCCACCCTTCGGCTATGAATATTCTTTATTTCGTCAACGGGCAAAAATGGGGAAAGTGTCTGAGAAATCGGATACTGCTTATATCTTTAGTTCCTGTCAGCGGGACGTCCACACAATGCTCTTCCCTGTAGGTTTACCCATTTCCCATCCACTTCATCACGATCACGAGTACTACCATCACGACCATCTCCCGGTGCTCACATACTTCATTATTCACGGAGCCAAGTCCCGTCCCATTCGAGCCCCTCGTCCATAAAACGTCGGACTCTCGCTCTCCCTATTTTTCGCTACTTTTCGGAGGGTTGAATGTCAGTACGCAGGTCTGACCGAAGGAAATTAATGCGGGTTTTCCTATCGTTCCGTTAATTTCCCACTTTTCAGCTCCATTTTTGGAAGCATGGTGAAATTTTAATGATCCCTAGTCATTCGCCATATGAAGCAGATGTCGACGCAAACGTAACAGCGATGGCGATCGATTTTGAACTCAGTAATCGAATATAATTGACCGAATACAAGTTAGCTCGCAAACAATTAGCGAGCGGTTCTACATGCCGAGTAGCACTGAGAAAATAATGAGACTGGTAACGTCCAAACGAGGAAGATTTTCTATGGCTAATCGAGAAGGCGACATTTTCACACCATATCTTCACTGCCCGTTTCAGTTCAAACAGAGGAGAAACAAAAAAGGTGATTCAAGTGACAGAAATGTAACGAAAAGAAAGGTGTATGGTCAATATTGTTCACAGCTAAATTATAGTAGCATGTTTCTCTGCGAGCGGTGAATTAAGGTTCCTTTCGATTCGCTTGGGGTTGTAACATTACGAGTCCGTCTCGTCGAAACAAGAAGGGCACTGATGGGAGCTCCAGTTCCAGTAATTGCTACAGTCATTAGGCCACTGTAGATTTTTGAAGTATGGGCATGGTTCGAGCTGGCTGCGAAGAGCTGCGATGCTATTTATTTTCAAAGAAGCTGATACTTGTGTGAAACCGCGACATCAACATTTTTCATTTATTATAAATCGATATATCTCGAGAATTTTTTAATTTTGACATTTTCTCGATTTAAGAACTTTTTCAGAATTTCTCACATCGAATTAATATCTGCATTTCGGATTTTCTCGTCCTCTCACTCTTTAGATATTAAAATACAATATTAGGATCTCAAGACACACTTACTTGCTAACTTAATTAAGCTCGCTTTTATGAATTACCGTCGAAATATTGAGAGCTGTCATCCGAATCTGAGAATTTCATCGGAGATGAAATTACGACTCTGAAAAATTCTCGGAGTTCATTAAGCGCTGACTTTGACGCCAGGTGTAAACCTTGACACGCAATCCGATTGGCGGACGATTTGCGCAATAACAACTGCGCATTCATTCTTTCGGTTTTATTTTACGACCAGCTCGCGAAACGGGCGACATTTTCAGCTGAAAGAACGCGATTGATAGGAGCCAGAATCGAATGTTATTTGACAATGCCGGTTTTTACAGAAGCGGCGCCTATTATTGCGGTTTTCTGATTGTTTGCACTTTTATCAGAATCAATAATGTCCATTATACGTCCGGTTGAAACATCAGCATGACAGAACCCTTCAGATTCATTGCAGTCCGAATCAGATTCGATGACGAGTGAGGCAACTTATCTGTTATTGGTTAGATAAATTGTCTCCTTCGATGAGATGAGCAGACGTCGGCAGAAAATGTCCGCTTAGGGTCGACAATGTAGATTTAGGCTAGACCGCATGACATAACGATAAGCATGATTGTGTACACCAGTATAATTGAGTAATGTGCTAAAATTATGGGTGAAGAAATAGATTCATTCAAAATTAATAACAACTTCAGAATGATTTGGTTGGAATGGATTTTTTTTTTTTTCTTTTTTTTGGGTAAAAATTGTTCTCCTTCGGAGAGGAGGGAATCGAATTGGCCAAAAAATTAAATCTGTAAGAGTGAGACTTAAAAAAAAAAAAATGCTAACAATAGTTAACTTTCTATGTTTGAAAAAACATCGCAAATTTTTTAAACTAAGATAACTAGAGTAAACTCTGGCGCTATATTGACCAATTAATAATTATCAGTCATCTATAAATACGTAGATGTATTTTTCCAAATTCAATTTTTCGTACGTTTTATTTCCCTCACTTGGAAAGGTCCAATTTTCGTCCAGTGCCTCGAATTTGTGTCTGGATCTCTTCCAAAACTAAAAATTACCCCATCTCTGAGAAGGATTGTTTTTCTTTCATTTTCACCAAGGGAAAAATACGAGTTGTTTGGAAAGTTGACGAAGTTGTTTTAAAACGAAAGGGACACCGTGGGAACAGTTCCATTCTTCAGGGTCATTGAAAGCTCGCGGGCGGGTTCATCATTTTCATTACTTCGTGGCTCTCTTACCTTACAAGTGCCTACGTCTAAATCTCCGTATTTTGTGATGTCACGTACCCTTTTGTAGCGGATCTTGCGGACAGCGAGACACGAGTACGCTATCCGCTAGCCGTATGTGTCCAAGATTCGACGCTCAATTTCCTTGGTGGGCAATTAGTTGAAAACATCGTGGGAAAATTTCGAAAGAGTATTTTCCTTATTTCAGACCACGAAAAGCGGTTAAAACTATCAAAATGAGGGATTCCGATAAATCGCGATTAATATAATTGGAGCGATAAATAACAATATGTCCATCAATGGCATAAATTGAAACCATAAATGTCTAACCAACTGTCACTTTATTCACTCCATCGTGCCTGTCAGAAATCAGCCGTTTAATAAAGCCTAGAAAAAATGTATATCTCCTGGGAAACTATCTACCGCGCGGTTACGATTCCAATCCAATATAAAATTGGCTAATTAACAGCACGTATCCGTGGGGACGACGTTTTTTCACGTTCAACGTCGGGCGGGAGAGAGAATCGTATTAGCCAGAGGGTAACAAACAGACACACGGATGGTCTCTTTTGTTGGAAAGGTCCCGAAGGCGTTTCCTGTCGCGATAATCGAATCAATAGGTTTTTCCCGCGCAATGTGGAAGAAACTAAAGGAAAAGAGGAAAATAACTGAGGGACGTCGTGGTTTATTGAGTTAGACATCCTCCGCAAGACACCGCCTTGTTACCGCTGGTGGTAGTCGAGATAATATCGATATTTTCAATCGATTGTGGAATTAATTTCGTAGAATCTTCGTCAGCAGTAAATAAGAATTCACCTTTATCTTAATAAAATACTGAACCAAATTTAGCTAGAATTGGAAGTCCATTTTAGGGACTTTTCGACTTCGCCATCGTGATAATATCGATTGTTATGAAATCGAAAGAAACGCCTGTTTTGAGGTGAATCCTGGAGGATGACGTGCTGCATCAAGAAAAGCCTACCTTCAGCCAACCCACCCTTTTCCATCGAGCTGTCCTAACTGGATGATTGTCCCTGAGGACTCGCCGTGGGGAGTTGTCTTCTAATTGCGTCATGCTCCCCCATACACGGCAATACCACACTCGTAACACCTACCTTATACGTACCCCTTCTATGTTACTTACACACAGTACACGTAGGACGGACATCTCTATCTCGACTTGGCACCTGATCCTGCATCGTTTGCCCTTCCTAGTGCTCGTACATATTTCATTTAGCCACTCTTGTAAAATTCACGCACCCACGTCTGTCTGATTTGAGCGATAGAAGCCTGTCCGATCATGTTCTGGGTTCCCAACAAAGGTCAAAATGACAATCACGACATATCTCGAAGACTCATTCGACCTGTCATAAGACGAACAGTGAGCAACACGTTCGACTACTATTGAGAGCTGCGGCGCATATTTCGAGCCACGCTCGACGAATCAAAAGCTTCACTGTTCGAATCTTCCACCGAGTGTGCTAAGAAAAATACAATGGGCACTTTAGGAATCCTAAATCACAGAAAGCAGTATGTAGAGTGAGCCAAAGTATTTCATTCTTGTTTTTAATACGATTTTTTTTTTTTTTTTTTTTTTTAATGAACGCGAGTTGTTAAAACGTAATTATTGCTAATGCACGAAATTCGAATCAGCCCCCAAAATCATCGAAATATTAACCCTCTTACGTTTTGGTGCCACCCCTAATTTCTGACTGAACCGTTAAACTATCATGTTTATTTATTATCATGGTACAATATTGCATTTTTTCTATCCGCTGAACTATTCCTATTTCTTAATATCTTCAAGGAGCTCAGATTCCCATCGTCTCTGTCCACTTACCTATTGAACAGACACTTAGCAAACTCGACCAACAAACGCTTACTCCCTTATTAAATCCTTGAGGGCATTCGTCTTTCCGTATCCCCCCACTTCTCAGACTTGGAAAGTCCAAACTTCAAGTAAAGCGTGCCATGTCGAGGGCGGGTAAATTCAGGGGTAGGAAATCGGAGTTGGTGGTTCAGGACTGAAGTGCAAGGGTTGCTAGCGCTGCCTGGCGGCAGGATAACAAACATCTCGACAAGGAGGGGGTAGGGGTGGACTTGGAAGTTGAACTTGCCTACCGGACATCCCCCCTCCGTCAAGCTCCGAAGCCCGAACTTATTATTCAATATGCCGTCGCAATCTGCCGCTTTCCTGAAGCCCATCCTCAGGCCCTCAACCGACGTTCTCAAGCCCCCAGCACAATCTCAGCGGTGAATTGTTGAAGTTATCGAGTGCTTAACGGGAAGGGTCTGTTTGGCCGTTGGCATTGGTTTGTTTCGATCAGTTGAGCCGACACACTTCCTTCCACTGCCGGTTCCTAAATCACACAGGCCATAGCATGGCTCATTGCTTTACGATGTTGGTCGAATAATGTTCAATTTATGTTTTATAGATAGAGCGGGTTCCTGTTGTTTTGTGTTGTGTGTATGGAAAAAGATTGAAAACTGCGAAGGCAACTTTTGCAGCAAGACTTTCCCTCGCTAGCAAAGCATGAACAATTTGTATTTAAACACAGCCCAACCTCTGGCAGTCTCCAACTTCGAAGAACCAGCGGCGTTCAATCGCTTGTAGACAGAATTATTAATTGTCTTTAAAAAGCGAACTCCAAGAGGCGCGTAGAGGCGAAAGCGGGGGACAATCGTTTTTTAAAAATAATTCAACGTAACGTGTCTATTGCCAGCAACGAAGGAAATAAACCGAGGTCGGGTTAAAGTGTTAACGTCCACAGCAATCCACACAAGTACTATTTATGTTCACGTATGAGGTGCGAACGGAGGGAGGACTGAATTTTAGGGTTACTGAGGGAGAGGGGATACAGAAGGTTAAGGCGTTGAATTATGTAGCCTACAAGGTCCAGCACTTGAGAGGCGGCGACGCGGGCTACCACCCTCCTCAAGCCGGACATATGCGGGATACCACACACGACCAACATGACACATAACACAGACGCACACGTCTCTTCCACCCCAGGTCGAATTGGCACTTGGCAAACGCACATATCACACACATAGCTTCACATACTCACACGCGAGCTAGGCAGACACATCTCCGCCTAATAGCCAATACAGGCTAACTTCCTCGCTTTTGCGAAAGCCCTACCCCGTTACAGGGTCTTTCAAGAGCCTCTATTTCCAGGCTGTCCTTAATATCCCATATGACCATGGTCCCCGCTAGCAATGCCTCAAAACCGGAGCGCTAATAGCCTTTATTTCAAGAATGATTCAATCCAGTTTTTTAACCGACTTCAAACAAGGAGGAGGTTACTATGGTCGTCTAGCGGGATTTTTTTTTTTTTTTTTTTTTTTTTTTTTTTTTTTTTTTTTTTTTTTTTTCGGTATGTGTTGTCCACCGGCGTTCAGCTCCTGTACGTCCGATCGGGTTACTTTTTTTTTTGTTTGAAAGGGTTACTATCCAGGTAGGTCCCATAATTTTTTCAATTGAGTCCGTCCAGTAGTTACGTCTCCAGACGCGGAGAAACGCCGGAAAACGTGATTTTCGTGAAAAAAGGAAGTTTTGACTTTGCAAGCTTATAACTTCTAGAATACTTGCTCGATTGTTTTGTTTCTGGTGTCATTTTGTTCATAATTTATCTGCCTACAAGGGCCTACCTTCAATTTTTCGTTCGGCATTCTCATATGGCGTGTAGACAAGAAAGTGTAACAAAAAAAGTGATGCAAATTTTCACTTTTTTGAGGTTTTTCGAGCACCGTTCCCAACCACGTCGAGAAAAAAAATATGAAAACTATTGCACTTCAAAGCACATAAATAGAGCTTTCTAAAGATGGTAAAAAATCAAGTTTAGGTGGCATAAAAAGGGAGCAATCGATGTTTTAATGGACCTGTGTTTGAGACCTCATAACTTCCAAACCAAAACTGTTTTTCCATCGTTTTTAAACTTAAATTGTTCAAATTTGAGTCTAGTTTACGTGAGTCAAATTTGGTGTTGATTGGACTAAAATTAGATACTTTTTAGGCCGTATTTCTAGAAAATTTGTTTCAAAAACACGTTTTTTGGACTATTTATGTTTGTAGAAAAAAAACTACGTTAGTCATAGCATTCTCGTTAGAAGATTTGAATTCGGCGTTAAATTTTCAATAAATAACATGGTTTTGAAGGCCAAATAACTCCATTTTAATGCACAAACGTTTGGCGAATTTCTGAAATTTGGTTCGGATTCTCTCATTCAGTGTGAATGCGGATACGCTTCAGGAAATCATCACTCTATTATCGTTAGAGAAATAAAGAAAGAGTGAATTGGTGCAATTTAGTAACCAGCAATGGTGTAGACAATTATTTGAGTTTTGTAAGGTGTATCAATGGGATCAAAGTATCCGGTATGTTGTCCAAGAGACCCAAATCAGTGGATGGATTATTCCAAACGTTCAAACTCACTCTCAATCAACATAATAACATTGAAAATAGTTAGGTAATCATTATACTATAGAACTTCAACGTTCAACGGACTTATGAATTGAGTTTGGACGGTTAGTAGTAAGTGACAAGAACACAATAATGAAAGCTTGGGAAAATTCTGTAAAGAGAGCTGTCCATAATTGTAAGTCACTAAAAAGAGAAAAATAAAAAAAACTTTTTAAAAAAAAAATAAAACCGACTTCGAAAAGTTTGTCTATAAAATACACTCTGAAAAGGAAAAAATAACAAAAATGTCCCAACTTCGCAGCAACTCATTCGCCAACTACACATTTTAAGGACTACTTTACTACTCGTATTGACCTGACCACTTCCTGATTGATTGGATCACCTTCCCTAATAATATAAAAATTACTATTTCTCATTTCCCAAATGATTAAAAGATTTTCCTTTCACCTCTGAATTGCCTCCAGATTGATCATCTTTTGGAGTCGGCGCCTCTCTGACAAAATAACCGATGGTTACAAATTAATATTATGAATTCACGATAAATTAGTAGATGCCAGGTAATAAGTCTGGGTCTGGACGTAAAGATTCTTAGAGAAATCTGAAATGGTTTTTAGGAAAAGGCGTGAATAGTCACCTTCAAATCGATATTGTTAATAATCAGTTCTCATAAAGGCTGTTTGTGCTCTATTCAAGAATCGTGAAAACTCGTGATATTTATATTCATACTACTGGTAATTCGGAATCTATAGGGTTCTCCAATACAATATAAGAGAGGCGCCGACTCCAAAAGATGATCAATCTGGAGGCAATTCAGAGGTGAAAGGAAAATCTTATAATCATTTGGGAAATGAGAAATAGTAATTTTTATATTATTAGGGAAGGTGATCCAATCAATCAGGAAGTGGTCAGGTCAATACGAGTAGTAAAGTAGTCCTTAAAATGTGTAGTTGGCGAATGAGTTGCTGCGAAGTTGGGACATTTTTGTTATTTTTTCCTTTTCAGAGTGTATTTTATAGACAAACTTTTCGAAGTCGGTTTTATTTTTTTTTTATCAATATTAATATTTTCGATAAATATTATCATAAATTAATGTTTTAAATATAGTTTTTTTCATGAACAGATTTATTTCAATAATAATTGAAACTGATAAAAAGTCTATATTAGTATTAATATTTAGATCAATTGTATCATAAAATAATGTTTTAAATCGAGGTTATTTTTTCACGAACAGATTAATTGTAATAATAATCGAAACTAATTAGAAGTGTTGAAGACATTATTTTGAAATTTAAGCGATCAATGCCGAATCAATTTGAAAGAAGTATGATATCAATTTTGAAATGAACGAATAATTATCATAATTTAACTGCGCATTTTCTTGAAAATGTTTGCTTTTGCTTCCTTACTTGAAATGAAATGAAATGAAAATTCGTATATTGTATAACCGTAAGGTATTACAAAGACGCTTCCTTAGTTTTACTTTTGGTATATAATTTTTCTAGAATAATAAAGAAGAAACTTATTTAGCTTGCTCTGAGGAATAAATATTCTAGGTATTTATTTATCATTCTGGCTAGATTTCCGACTATTCCAAAATCTCCTGCTCGCATATTAGTGCGGAAAAAATATTTTTTCATGTCCTGTTATCTTCGATCGTTTTTTTTTTTCAATCATCAATCATTTTTACTTGGAGAATTCCATGTATTGCTATAACACTGGATTTTTTCGCTTTTGAGGAGCTTATCTGTATTTTACGATGCCAAACCTTCCTCGTCTTTCGTTCTCGATTCGATTTCACGCAACCCTGACAACCCCGGACCTGAATTGGTTGAATGCAATTGTCAAGAAGAGATTCACCCCGGCGGTCCAATTGGCAAATATTTGACACCGATACGCACCCAAGATTTTTCAAGGATGGTCATAAACAATTGGAAATAATATTAATTCGTTAATTTTTTTTCAGTTTCGATAAATCAACCTAACGAATTTCTCAATGTTTTAACTATCCCAACAATGTTTAATTGTAAATTTTCCGTTTGCAAGTGTATTCTCCTACCAGTCCTACCTCAAAATTCGAAAATACAACTCTTCATTTACACGGGAAGACGGTAGTCTTAGTAAACGATTTTTCATTGATAAAATTCTGATCGTATTCTTACGTCGAGGATGTTTGATTAATGGGGGAACTTAGAGGACAGACGTGGAACCCGTATAATCTCGTCACGACAATGTAAAGCCGAAAGAAAGCTACGGAATCGCGGAATAAAAAGAAAAGAAACAAACGGGACACCTTAGCCAAACCGCAATTCTTCGTCCTCGTCTTCGACTTCTCTTGACCCCTCAAAAGTTATTTATGCCCCCTCATCGTGAAAGAAGGGGATCCGAGGTGTGGGCTGACTGCCAATCACACGTACGTCTTTACGCCGCTCGGAACATGCGAGAAACTTTCCAATTAGGGAATAAAATCACTGAAGATCTATCCGTCGTACAACCAAGGAAACTCCGGAATTCGTCCTAGATTATATATAAATTTACTAGTAATTTTTCGTTTTCATTTCAATTAATGAAAATTAATTGTTTTTGCCAGATCGTTACAGGTGAATTTATATTCAAGTAGCTATTAAAACGATTGAGTACGACCCAGACCTCGAGGGTGAACTCAATGAAGTCGGAAGCGCAAGTTCATTTAATGACAATTAACGAGGAGAACATAAATTAACTAAGTGATATTTCTCATCTTGATAGCCCGTTAAGATTAAGTCCAAACATTTTCAAAAAACAATTATCGCACTCTTAATAATTGGAGATCGTATAAAAGAATAATTGTATCGGTGAAATTTCGTACGTGTGATCAATTCGAATGGCCCGCGTCGAAGATATTCATTTGAACGTGAGGTCCTTTCATTTCGACTTTTGAGGATTTACCGAGGCCCGCGCGCGCTGTGACTGAGGCCCATCTCACATTTTAGAGATATGTGAAGATGGGCCATCTCCAAAATATTGCTTTCGGACCTCGTACGGGCGAGATAAGTAAAACGCTTCAATGGCTCCTATGAGAAAGCCCCGCGGCCAATGAATACTATACGAAAAAATTACCTCTTTGTTTTTTCGATTAGGACACCTGCAGCGTGGCGATTTCATTAGAGTTCCAGCAGTTTTTGAAAATGTGAATTATGGAGAGGAATTTTTCCCTATCGCTTTTATGTTCGCAATCGCGAGTGGGTGTGAAGTCGTATATCATTTCAAAGGGTAGGTTATTATTTATGTTGCGGAACCGGAGAAATTTTCTGGCCACTGTAGACAAATGTTGCTCGTAAAGCACAAAAAACGAATTTGATAAATTAATAATTAAAAAATATTGTAGGACTTTCCCATTGCCAAATTCCACAGATGCAGTTTTATCCCAAAAAATCCGCACAAATTATTACCTGCTATTGTAAGATGAATAATCGTTACCGCAAATCACAACGGAGAGGATTATGACATACCTGAAAAGAGAAAAAAAAGTTAGTTAATAAATTCTGTGCGAATAAAAAATAGTTGATCGAAAAAATAATCCGAAATCCAACAAAATAGAAACAATAAAAGATGCACTAGGGAATCCATATTACCTAGTTGGACATGAAATTTGCAAAAGAGGTAAAATAATCAATGAAATTAACATAAATAACGTACCTATCAATCGAATTCAGTCAAACCGATTAAAAATTTTGTTTTCTAGGCTGATTTTAATGGTTTAATTTTATTGAAGTTGAAATTCGCTAGGTACCTGCTGTAATTATATGACTCGGGCGTTCGTCACAACAAATTGGCGTAAAACTTATGAATTCAAAATAATACGTAATACTTGTAAATCTACACGTCGAGGAACTTATAAAATCCCAAACAGAATCGAGTGATATTGAATTGGTATTTTTTTTAGAATTCCGTTACCGTGGGAGACACCTGATGTGTTACTACGATTGTCTCTTGGCCATGGTTACTTATCAGTCGAAGTTAATCGGAAATTGATGCCAAAGTAGCATTTTCCTATGTATTCTATATTTTTTTATATCGGGTATTTTTCATGATTATATTTTACTTATCGTAATTTTTCGAATTTTTTTAAGAATGAAGCGAACATGATTTTACGGTTAGGTGGTCAGGGGAAAAGAAATCATTCCAGAGACAACCTATTGAAATTGTAACCATTAATTTTTAACGAAATTTACTCTTGACTGCAAATGAATTTGGAGTGAGTGTGCGCAAAACATGACAACGGCCATACAGTACAGCAATGGTACACAGCATAAACTGTACAGTACCGACTCCAAGTTTCCCATTCGGCGCGGTCGTTTAAATGTCATCTATTCAACTGCTGGTTTTTGACCTTCTATTCAAATCTACTTAGTGAAAAGAAGTTGTGCCCAGGACGCAACGAAGGCGATAGCCACCACAAAGAGCCAAAGTTATCCTGGCTAGGAACTGTATACAAAGGAACATTCATTGCTGAAGATAATTTTTCATACTATTATATTGACAATTCGAAAACTCTGTTGAAGCGTTGATTTCGCATATTAAAAAAATAAAATAAAATAAAATAAATAATCCTGATTGACCAACATTGAGCGTCTTCTGGTAAAATGTTCACTGTATCATGTCGTCCGAGCACTTCAGAGTAAATACGAGTCGTATATAAGTCCGTGTGGTTACTATTACATCCGTCTCAATCCCAACAGCAATAGGTAGTGTAGAAAGAGGATTTTTTAAAATCTTGTGCCTGTCTAGACCAAAAAAAAAAAAAAATCTTGTGCTTGTTTTAAATAAGAAAATAATTTTTGTATTTAATAACGCTGCATTTTCCAGGGCCAATTTCGTTTATGAAATTCTCTTACAATTCTACCCTCTGCTTGAGTAGCATGGGAGTATCGTCCAAATGACAAAACCAAGTCAATATCATCCGTTCGACCGGCTCTCCAGCCAATAGCTGATAACCTTTGCTTGAGCAAAGTGCGGCTTGATCCGCGTTCAATTCCATCCTTCCAATCTTGATCCGCTGCCAACGTCAAGCCCCTTGTCAACTACTGCTCATCTCGACCTATTGATCGCCTAGCCGGCGTTCGACTGACCAGACTGCGAGGGACATAAACTAAATATTCACTGAAACTACCCTGACCCCAGTCTCTATTTTGCCTCCTCTGAATCAGGTATAGATTCTCCCGTGGGGTCAAAGCCACCCGAACTAATTGCGGTCGACAGGCTCACCTCGCGGTTCTCTAGGCCGAACTCGTCATCGCCATCCATTTCCCATTCCTTCCTACATCAGGATAGCCGATTGCCGTCCATTTCTCGCTTTAGCGCCGTCAACGCTTTCTTAATCGCTCTCCAGATGACCGGGCCTATTTTTCATATTCCCGCGCTTCTATCCGTGAAATTAGGGTTAGGTGGTTGGCAATTTCTAGTAGAAGCTAAGAGTAAAGCGTTTTTGTGAAATTAATGAACCGACAGATATTTGAACTAAGAAAAAAAAAAAACGCTGCTAACGTCAGTACGTGGATTATTACTCCTTAGCTTCAATTATGATCTAAGATGACCATAATCTTGTAAAAGTAAGGACTCCAAAGGTTGTGAACGTTTTCACCTAACAGTAGTAACTATAACGTGAAAAAACTCCAAGGTGAAAATCGTCATTTTAAATATTTTTATTCTTCTTAATTACTTAATTGAGAGGAGTAGTTATCGTATAACGATACAGCTTGATAGTGTTTGACGAGCATTCTAACGAGCATAAAATAATTTTTATAGCTCCGAAAATTATGAAAATTTACTATCTTGCCATATTTTTCCCAACCTTAGATAATATGTACGATAGATATGTACTCCGTTATAGGCTCATTCGATTCAGCGTAGTACACGCCTTGAAACGTAAAACATCGAATTTTGAGTGAGGTTTTCTCTCGGGTGATTAAAATGTTTTATCGTTGAACAATAAACCAAGTAAAAAATACAAAATCTAGGCAATGGGAGTCCTATAAAATAATTTATATGGAGCGCTGAATTGTCTGAAAATGCTCACACTGAAATGGTAGCCAAAGTAAGAATTTAACGCTTCACAATTATTTTCTCACATATTCTTCTCTATCTTCCCTTCTTATCAATAATTAACTAATAATTTTCGTGTACCCTTTCTTCCATTTCAAATTGATCACCGATCACTTCAAATTATAAAATAATTGAGCCCACATGATTTCCCACTTCGAAACAGAAACCGTAGCAGTATTGTCAACTCACCAATTGTTTTCTCCGCATTGGCGTCCCTGGTAAATGCTCGTTTACGACCCGCATTTTCTGCGCATGCGTCAAACGGACCGGATTACTATATCAGAGCCTGCCTATGATTACTCCCCCGGGGGCAGGTGCGATATTAGCCAGGATAGTCCGTCTGCACCTGCGTCACGTCGTACGGGCCCGCACAAACGCCCGCGTGCCGACCGGGCAATTAGTACTACAGGTGAAGGCCCGTGTCCAAGCCGATGCAACGAACTGCCTACATAATCATCCGCCCACGCGAACAAAGAGTAATCGTTTTAAGGGACATTCGCGGTAAAAAATTTCGACAGGAAGGATAAAACGTAGATTTTACGGCACAAAGGTTAACGAACTCGGGTCATCGCACAGTCATCGAAACCAGTTATGATTCCACACAGTGCTTCTATGTTCGAAGAGTAGATATATCGGACAACAGCAGATCCAGTACAAGATCAAAGAAATTCTCAGTAAAAATAATCTTCATTGACGGTTATTAAGGGTACTTTAATCAATGGTATATAAATTTGAGGAATACTGGAGGCAGCGTAAACAAGCAATTTTTTTTTTTTTTTGAGTACCTATATGGAAAGCTGCTCGATACAGCTAGCTTCACTAAATCTCGGTTTTATCCATGATTGATACACAGGCTCAGTCGAAATAACCTTAAATTACCTCGAAATTTTCGAAACCATGATTTTCATTTGGATATAAAACCAGGAGACCCTAAAAAAGGACGAAAAATAGGACGCATAAACTCACTTTTATATGTTTTCAACTTGCCTTTGTCACACTCTGCAGTCCAAAATTCTAGTTATTCTAAAGTTGATTTCCAATATTTCTTTTTCAATTTTTGTAGCTTCTAGGATATGCAGATTGTAAACCCGCAAAGAAGATTCTTATCCAAAGTGACTGCGATTAACTACGCACTAAATAATAATGTTGACGAGGCCAAGGTTGGCGAAAGCACTCGAGTTGTATAATAATAACCAATGAGAACATTGCAAAAAAAAAAAAAATTCTCAACCTCATCCAAAACAGAAACTCTAATATTTTTGATTTATTTTTCGTTTCTCGTGAATATAATAATTCTACAGTTTTATTGATTACCAACAGAGCCGATTCATTCATCAACATCGTATCACTTTCATTGTTTCGCCATTAATTTCCTCATTTGTCTTTATATTGACAGAATTTTCGTGTCTTCGATCACTTTCGTCCGTATAATCGTGTCGATCATTTAAAAGTTTGCATTGTCTGAATATTTCTCCTCGCATGTGGCATCAGCGTAAAAACCATCAATTGACGGCACACCTCGATCCTGGATTGCGGAACTTCCACAGCATTACGATGTTGAATCCTGTTTCGTCCTTTACAAAGTTAAAAACTAGCGATTTTGATGACCAATAAAACCGGCCTTGCTCCTCTAGTTATGGCAAACACGACGGACGTTGGCCGTATATCGGGTTTTGATGGACTCTCTCAATTTTCCGCATGCTCCATGCCTCAGTGTGTAGGTTGAATAGGGATTTCTAGTCGAGCATCAGCCATCTTTACAAAACGGGCGACACGATGCGTAAATCTCAAATCGCATAATTTTCAATCGGTGTTACTCACTCCAAATATGAAGAAATTGGTATAGACGCTGTACTGCACTAAAGTTGATAGTTGCAATATGTTTCGTCGCAATAAAATTCAAAGAAAACGGCAGTGCAGACGTTTATCTGCTATTTATAGCTGGCTTCAAACGAAAAAAAAAAAATTTCTCAGCCTTTCGCAAATTAAAGATGACTTCATCGGGCGAAATTCTTTTTTAAATTAATCACCATGCCAATCTGCCGTTATTCACCGTTGAAAGTTTAGCAAAGTCTGAAAACTCTCAAAATCCTACTTATTCAATAATTTTGGCTTTGATTGGCTCTTACTTATCTCTCAAAATTATTATTTTTTTTTTTAAATCAGGAACAAATTTAACGACACTTCTTTCTTTTTGGCGTTGCTTTTAATTTTCAACCCGTATTGTTTGAAATATTTTACGTTCGCCGGGTATTGGTCCAGGCGAAGCATTTTCCAGCATATTTCACAAGACGGAGGACGGTTACGGTTGAACGCGGTCTGAAAATCCGAAAGGATCAAGCAGACCGTTGTTTATCCTTTCGCCCTTTGTCTCTTCCTCTAGGCCTTATCACTTTCACGATAGTAAAACGTCGCATCGTTCCTCCAGCCGAAGAGTAGGTTAGGATCTATCTGAGCTGTATAGGTACGACCGTAAGATAGGACCGAAGGTTTTACAGCCGACCTCACCTTACCGTGGCCCCCGAAGGTTATATTGCCCCCCGGAGGTGTCTTCAAACTCTTCAACAGAAGAAAAACTTTCTTCTCACATATACAGAACATTACAGACACACGGGCATTGGCAGACAGACAGACGATAGATGATGTTCCAAGGCGGACGCGAAGGAAATTAATTTCTGGTATATGACGACGATGACCCGGACTGTGATGAAACTTTCTTCGGCTCCGACTTCGACTGACCTCCCCTGACACACCTCGGACGGCTATCAAAGTTCGTTAGTTGTAGAAAACGCAATAAAAATTGCAACACCGCGAAACGGTCCGACAGGGGGCATCAAACCCAACAAAAGCACATACTCTTGAAAGCTATTACGGCGACGTTCGTGTCATTTGCAGCGTGACTATACAGAAACCAAGTTTATCGGTTACTTACAAACTGAAAATTTGCATCGGTCATAATAATTCTATTACAACGAAGCAATCAATCTCACGCGCGTCGGAATAATTTCAACAACAGGAAACTTTTTGAAAAATTCCAACATTCGAAACGCCGAGCGCGCTCGAAAATTTACCTCGAGTGTAACCCAATTTTTCAGACCTTTTTTCCGCCGTGAATTATGGAAGCGGATGATGCATTGGATGAATTAGGTTAACCACACGGTCGTAATGGGCAGCTGTTAATCTTGATGGGGCTAATTTGTTTAACTAACAGCGCCGGCCGGCGATAAGATAAATCTCCCGTGTAAAAGTTGCACGTTTGACTTCTGGACGTTTTCCAGACGGGACGACGTTTCTTCATCGGCTAAAACGTTCGATGCTCAGAATTTAATTCAATAGAATTGTCAATGTTCCTGTCAAATTTGCGGCAGTAAAACTTCACAATTTTAATTGTGATAAAAATAATCGCCCCGTTCGCCTTGCGTTTCTTCGCGAGCGAGAAATGCAACCGAATTTTCTCACCTAATTGTCTCGACAATGGTGAAGAAGAGCGCAGTCGACGCGATTGGCGTCGTCGATAAGAGAAAAACCGTTTTAACGTTATTTTCCGAGGTTCACAGTCTGAACAAAAGACCGGCTGATTTCTATCAGTGCACTTTTTCTCCGCTCTCAGTCAAAGCGAAGAATCAACGGCCAGGGCCAATTAAGAAGAAACAAGAAAGGCCACACGTCGGCGAGGGGGTGCCGGTGAGAAATTCAAAAGCTTCGTCGTAATAAATTTCCTTGCCAATAATAAAATACGAATAAACGGATAATTCGAAACGGGCGGGGTATCGATTGCAGCGGGAGCGTTTGAGCAACGAAAGTTTAATTGTTTAATCGATAATTGCGTTAGCGAAAGTGGTTACATTTTTTTTTTTTTTGCTCACGTTGGCGAGTTAAACGGAGTTTTATAGCCTTTTTCTTCAAATGTCTCCTGAAAATCGTACAAGTTATAAAAATGGCTGGAGTGGACATGAAATTGTGCATGTCTCTGATTAGGAGCTCCGCCCAGTTTTGCCACGAAAGAATGGGAGAATCAAATGAAAATTCTCCCATATCCACGAATAGTACCAAGTAACATCCATAAACTTCGCCGGTTTTTTAAAATAGCCTCGAAGAATTATAGAACAAAGAGAAAAAAAGAAGAAAAAAACTGGTAGCAGAGCGTGGTGAGGAAATAATATGATAATATGATGGTTGTAAAAGGAGCTAATTCTGACGCATTTACTGTGTAGCTATTGATTATTACAAGTGTGAAACTCCGACGACACATTAATGACGCAACGGTTTTATTTTGACCGAACTTCAATTCGCCGAACATTGACGCTTTTGTAGCTCAACTGAAGAAAGCCTCTGAAGGAAATTTCGCATCGCTCTTTGCTCGCTTCTCATCAACCGTTCTCGAATAATTCGGTAGTTGGCTGGTGAAAAACGAGAAAATCCCACCTCAGATGAAGCATCGTTGCAACCGTCTAATGAATTACCCCGGAAAACGTAGCCGGTAATTAGTCGGTTGTTAACGGCCCTCGGCTCTCCGCCAGATATGAATTAAGACGCGATAAAAACACGGACACCAGAAAAAAACCTGCTTTTACAATTACAGGGCTCAACGCCGTTCTGAGGTGTCCGTATGAGAACATCTCGTACGAGTTTTCGGGTCATTGTTTGACTATTAAATGAGCATATCGTCGGATAATTGAGCCTCCTTTCGACGGGCGAGAACACGAGGTAGTTTTATTTGAAAGGAGCCTTTAATTTGAGTGGAAAGTCGAAGATGAGTTGTTAGATAAGTGAACGAATTCAGCGTGCGCTCGTTTCGAGGTAAATGATTATTGATTTGACCGAATATCGATGTAACAGGTTGTTGATAGAATATTGAAAATAAATCATCTCCGAGCTCATTTCTTATTCATAATTAATAGTCAGTCTCGAACGTTTCGGAAATCATTCTGATTTCTAATTCATTCATTCAATTAAATTCCAATCCATTCGATCAGAAGGCTATTCGCTTGCTGAGCTTCATCATTACAGTTTTGACCTTGGTGTATTTTCAAAATGGACGCTCTTCCATCTTTCACGCGATCTCATCGAAAATCCGGTAGCCGACGTTGACATGTGAATCATCGAGGTACATGCTTTATCACGGACGGGAAAATACGCTCTCTTCGGTTGAACATAATGCAAAAACTCGAATCAGGTTCGGGATTGCGCAGGTTTTTATGTCTACTTACGTTCGAGTGCGAGTCGAGGTTAAAGGTCGAACGGGACCGACTTCCAACACGATGAAGTCGCTGTAGTGGTCATAGTAGCCGTACTATGTTATCCCTAAGCGAGGCATTTGCTGACAAACGGCTTCATCTCGAACCGGCCACCAACGCGGCCGAGTTGAGATTTATAGTTTTCTAGTCGAGCAGCTCGGCTACACGTCTTATTTAAATCAAACTCGTTGTAAAAGGAAACGCCGCATCGGCAGCGAAATATCTAATAGCTAATATTACCACCAGAGGTGGGCGGTTAAGTATTTTTCTCAATTTTGTCAAGTTTCTTCGAGTTTGATTTCAATGAAAATTGCCTCGATATTACTTTTTCATGTATTGGTTGGGTACAAAAAATTAAAGTGCAAAAAATTTTCAAATTCTCAAAAAATTCGCAACGGATTTGATAAAGAATTTTTAATAGCCTGCAAAGTACAGGAGCGAACGTTCATTGTTTTCAGCTGATTTGAAAAACCCATCTTATAATAGATTTAAGATTATTTCATCGACGTATATGAAATTATAGATATAGGTACAAATTATAATTACTTGCTAAATACAAGTACTAAAAATTAATTGTTTTTAGATGATGTACTCCTAACAATTTTATGATAGATTTTAGATTCTCATCTACTATATGCACATTTCGCAAGAAACTTCCCTTCCAAATCAATCAATTATTGCAATGAAATTGAACCGTTTTCCCGCGCAGGTTCCACGATCGTGCAAGTTCCTTCGGTCACGAAATTTCGGGTTTCACGGGTTCGACTCGCGACCTTAGAATCGTCTTCTCTCCGTTTCATAAACACAAATAGGTGCACATCACTCTCACTCACGGACGGCTTCTCGAAGTATCCGATCCCGTGGAGA
Organism: Tupiocoris notatus; assembly: GCA_037159825.1. NCBI lineage: Eukaryota > Metazoa > Arthropoda > Insecta > Hemiptera > Miridae > Tupiocoris > Tupiocoris notatus. The sequence continues at coordinate 526,304 of JASJUZ010000407.1, read as the reverse complement.
CCTCGCTAGTCTCAAGTCTCCCATGCATTGTCTTCGACAAACAGGTACGCAGGTCTTGACATTTTTGAAAATTTGCATAAATTTCAAACTATGAGAGAGTCGAATGTAAATATCGTGGGAGCATTGAGGAGATGTAGAGCCGGATAAAATTCGAACATCGAGAAAAAAAGGGGCCCATGTTTTCGCATAAATCTGACATCCCGTCCTTATCGTTCGATAGGTTAGCTCGGTCAGCACTTGACAAGATTTGACGAATCAGTTTCGGAGAGAGAAAGATCGACGAGAATATCGAGTGTCCACTTATGCGAGTTACTAGAATTGGGAAAAGAAAGGTCGCCACTCAAAAAACAGTTTTAGAGCGTTCGAGTCGTTTTTGAAACACTTCATTTCGACAAGGAGTAGAATAACGGTAAGTCTCTGTATCTTTATAATTTAAAATTCCTTCTTGTCTATTTTTTAAATATTATAAATATTTGTCCACGATCTACGGAAATCTAGGGTTGCAGAACCACCATCAGTAAATTTTGGAGTAAATATTCAACAATTTTGGAGAGGATTTGGAAAATTATTTTTCGCGATCTATCGGATCAGAAAATAATGCACCGGAACGGGACGAAAAAGCGCATTCTACTCCGGTTCAACCTGCGAGATCACGTTTCGAGGACCAGACGGCATCCAGGATATTGTGCAGGTTGAAAGGGCAAAAAAATTTCCAAAAACCTGGCGCACTAGGACCGTGGGAAGGTCCAAGATGAACCCAGGTGGGCAGAGTCCGACGGTACCGTTAGCTATCCTTCAGAAAATTCAAGGGGATGGGGATTGACCTTGAAAAATCGACAAAACTCACCCTCTCATCTTTCTCTGCCTATATCTAGCAGGATGGGATACGAAACCTTTCGAATAAGGGATGGAGTTGCTCCGTTATCTCCTGAACCACCTGTCCTATCCTAGAATGGGCTCAGAGCAAAAACACGGCGGCATACGAAAAGTAGAACAAAACGAAGTCTGTTTTGTAGCCTCTTCGGGCTCATTGCTGTCCCGAATCGGGAGGAAAAAATTATCCAGACACGAGAGAGATGGTTTTTGGAAAAAAATCCGAGTCCACCACTTTTATCTGAAGCCTTTTTTCCTAGTCAGGCCGAAAAATTCCGACTGGTCCTTGAAAACGACCGAGTTCCAACGAGCGAAAGAATATATTTATATACGTCTTTAAAAAGCCAATATTTACTAAGCAATTGTGCGTATTAACATAAATATTAATGCGAGATTTAAATGCATCAGAGTGTAACGCTTTAACTTTATCGATCCTCATTACCAATCATCTAGTCAAATTTTCGAGTTGACCATTGCAAATACACGGTGCATTTCGTGCGACCTCCATCGCAATGCGAATGATTCCTGAGCTAAAAATAAACCGGCGACGTGTCATCGAATGCGTGCGACTTTAACGATGCAAATTGGCCCGTAAAAAATTTTAGTGCCACGTATAAAATTCGAACTTTTTATCGCCTCTGCAATCAAATGTAGTCGCGTTAATTTGGGTAATCGTAATGGCCGGTTCTTTATTAATTGTCTCGATCCGAGTATCGAACGTTCAACAGCTGAGCCGACGAGAAATAGCCTAGGACAGCGACAGTGACGGAGCGGTTTTATTTTCGCCTCAACTTCGGTCCATTGTCGCATTTCGTTGGGAAAGGAAGCGCTGTCCATCAGTCAAACGGTTTGAAAGATTGACCGACAGCGTTTTGCGGCGGATTCTACACTTGACATCGAGTACAACTATCGATTGTTCAAGGACAAATCGTTCCCGAGCAGTTCTCAAGAGAGAAATGTGTTATAATATTAATATTATTAAAACGAAATTTTTTTGAATTTTAAACAACTGAAAAACTGAATTTTGGCTTTTAAAAAATAATAATAATAATAATAATAATAATAATAATAATAAAATGACAAAAAAAATCTATTTGATAACATAAATTTAGGGGAGAATTCGAATGTTGAAATCGAATTGTAAGTGATGGGCGAAGATAAAGAAACGAGAACGGCATTCAACTAGTTACTTCAATTCATTCATTAATAATTTATGTGATCGAAAATCCAGTTCAAAATTAAAAGTCGAAACTCTTCAAAACTTTTGAGAGTGAGTTTTAAGAAAAATTAATTATTTTAACACGATTATTTATTTATCAAACGCTTAGAAACATTGAATTGAAATATTCCCATTTCTTTTTTTTCAGTAATACAATTGGCTAAAATGATTTGAGTTCATAAATTTGGTAAAAACTCGAGAACGCTGGAATTTGGAATTGAAGGGCGAGGAAAAAGGAACAAAAATATCAACATTAAAAAAAAAATAGAGTATAGAGAAAAAGAAAGTGTAGGAAATGGTATAGAAAAATTGATAAGTAATTACAAAGAGATGAAAATTCTATTCGAATCTAAACTTTGAATAAAAATAAAATTATTCAATTGAAGGTATGATACACGGTTTATTAATTAACAGTCGATTTTCGTTCAGAATATTCGACATTTTATGTGTACAAAGATTCCGCTCGTCATTTCCAATGCTTCTCAAGTTCCTGCGACGTTTCAGTTTGGTCCGTTGCCGTCGGTTCGAGCTCGGATCCGTGGCTAACTCATCACCATCAATCTAAGCCTTGTTTCACACCTTTCGACTCGTCAAATTCACAGGCTCCCTTTGATCTTTTCGCCTTTGATGGAGAACCTTGTGAATCCTTTCATGAAGCGGCCGCTGACTGACCAGCTTTGTTGAATCTAAGGTTAGATATGACGTGGCGTTTTTCGTATTCGACAGCCTTGACCCTCGATAATTTGCAGGCGAAGGCGTGATAAAGCATGCGATGTGAGTATTGAGAAATATTAGCATGGAAGTACTTGATACAGGAGTATTTAGTAAATCGCCTGGGAAAACAATAAATTAGGGGTGTCCAGAAATATCAGTTCATTTTCAGAATTGAGCTGTAATATTAAGACGTCGGGGATTGATGGCTTCCACGCAACTGTAATGTTAATAGCAGTTGCCGTCATTACCAGAGTAATGTTTACCCATCGGAGGATACACTTAGCGATAACCATTTCATTTGCGCGAGTTAAAGCAGTAAAACACGACCGCTGTTGAAAATTCCTCCGAAGAGGAAAATTGTATGTGAACCGGGGGCAACGAAGTTTATTGCAAGTAGGTCTGGAAACCGCTCGCTAAATCGCAGCACTAGTCCAAAAATATGAAAGGTGAGTGCTAGGAGAGTATAATTGAATCAAATGGACGCTCGGAGAAGAGCTCTCGAAAAGGTCGTAAGAGTCACTTGAAGCAGACATAATTCGGTTTTGTAGAACCTGACTGAAGGTGAGACTCGAGTTTTATTGGCGTGATAAATTTTCGAGTGAAGTGGTCGAATGAGGGAGATTTCCGAGGTTGGCCGGGGAAAATGTCAGGAACAACGGACCCAAGAGAGAAGAGCTTTTACTCGATGAAACATTGTTTCCTAATGAACATTTGTCTTCCGACGTTGGCGAAATATTTCAACTAAGCGGGTCAGTTGAACCAAAAAGGAGTTCAACGTGACTGAAAGATTTGCGTATTGGAACGTATTTTTTATTTTATGACGGGAAACAATTTCTGCTAACTTGCGCTAAATGTTCAACAATTTAAAGCGATTCGGAAAAAATAAAATGCTGAATACGCGTTAATTTGTGAAAATGGTTCTTTTCTTACGTACAAAAACCACTTTAGGTTTGGGTTTGACGAGGAGGAAGCCAATTATTCATATTTGACAGAGGATCAGCTTTGGTCCATTTCTTAGGAAGGACACAACCCGGAAAAATAACAGATGTAGACGATAGGCCGGACCGTGAGAATAGACCTTGGTGAATAGATGGTCAGTCGGTTGTTTTCCGTCAAACGGGAGCATCTCGAAAGGGTTGGAGGTTTTGGCGGATTTTTATTGTCATAGCCGTGAGAACTGGAGCCTAAGCGATGCTTTTCAATTGTCCAATGAGTGGGCGGCCTACCTGTGGACCCTCTGTCTGCAACGGACAGTCTCTCATAAAAACTCGCCTGCTACAGACGAGTCACATGTAAGAAAGTCGAAGATTTCTTCCCGTAAAGACAATTGAAAAAATTAGGTGGAAAGAAATGTAATAATACAAGTCAATTTAGGTTATTTTCTCTTTTGAGTTCGGTTATAAATAGATTCCAATAGAAAACGGACGAAAAAATTGGGAACATTTTGGTCGTTCGAATGCGGCCAAGTAGTCGGCGCTGAAAAATAGACGACTTGAATATACAAGAGTGGAAGGATGATAAATTAAAGCAAAGCATGACAAAATGGGCGAATTCAATTTTTACCACACCAAAACTAGTGGCTGAACATTTTTCTTTATTAAGAATCAATTTCAAATGATTCTTATATTGAAAAATTAAATGTAACGTCCTTTTAAAATAATCGCATTGATCATTTTTGGTACCTTTGAAAATCAATTTTGTCCTGCAGGACGAACAATTTGAACGTGCGTTTTCTTTCAAACTTGCACAGACTTGAACTAACATTCACAGGTCTTCGAGATGAATGAGAGTTTGTCCACCTGAGATCAGGCATCGATAGGATTCGAATGACAAGAGTGTGGCCAGCTCTCATAGATCTTCCACAATAGTTAGATCAGATTAGATCTCATCTTCGGTTTGTAGATCCCGGTTGAATGAGCGATGTTTTTCTGAACAATCTACCCTTGAAATATGATCGTCGGAACCGGTTGAAAAATTCAGTCCGTCGCATCGAAAAGCAATAAATCTCGAGAAAAATAAATTGTTTTTACAGCGGATATAAACAGATCTAGACGTCCGATAAAGAAATATTGCTGAAATATTCGGTGATAAAATGACAAGAATAAATTTTAATTCCAAGAGAAAATTTTCTCGTTTCACGGTCTTTTGGAAATTGTGCGAGCAAAGGTAAAAGCATCGGTTTATTTCGCAGCGTTTAATGATCAGCAGTTGTAACGCGATTGATTTGAACGGTCTTTCTCCTCTCCCGATAAAATCGATTTCAACACCGGCTTTCGACAGTGTCAGTTTCAATTATTCACCGACCAACGTTCGGAGGTGTGTCGATGCCGAGTTACAGAGCTGTTACAAAATCCCATCAAACCTTACTGAATTCGAAATTTTGTACTTCGCGTTGGTTAAATGTTACATTCGAAAGGCTGGCTTCACGTCACATCAACCAAAATTTGCCATTGAAACGTGATTTGTCGATGAGTCGACGTTGGTTCAGCAAATAAATATAAAAAAAAAAAAAAATTATAATCAAGCTCTACGAATAAAAATGCATGAAACGCTAAAATTCTCGTTCCAGTGAAAAAAAGAAAAAGACGAGATAGAAATCGTTCCTCATCCGCGGAAGAAAGATCTCGAGTCACTGAGATAAAGGTCATTGCCGTCAGGTTCATTCTCATACTTTACACCTACACGCAATCGCCTATACATTCATAGTACCTTCGGGATAATAGGTAACAACTACTATCCCGCTTTACTAACAACATTCCGCGTTGTAAAATTTCGAAATCGTTTAATATCCCGTGATAGCGGTCGGCGGGAATTAATGTGTACAGAAGGTTGTTGCGGCAGTAAATTACGAGCTGGTAGATAAGAAAACTTGCACTATTTACGTTTGTTGTAGTCTTGTTGGAGAGCCAGAGGTCGTAAAAAGCCACCCAAGACACAACAAAATAACGTCTTCTACATCTCCATGGCGACTGTGACTTACCTGAAACAGAAGAAACGCATTATTAAATCTTCGGCACGGTGAAATTCGCTCGGATGCAAATTAGATTCGAATCGCCCCAGGGTTTTGAACAATGGCGAATTTATTGCTAGGTCGAATATTACCGGCAATTAGGTCAATTTTAAATACAGCGAATTGAATCGCGGCTTATTTTTGTGTTGCTGTTTAATTTTTAAAAATTGTGAGAAGACATTTTAATTTATTTTCCTCTGTTACATAAATAAGCGATTGAATTATTGAATTTGAATTCGAAAAAGTTAAAAAATGTTACAAATGTTGGAAAACATCAGACTTTTATACTATTCTACAATTATTTATTTTTTTTTTTTTAGAAATAATTAATTTAACTGTCAAATCTCATAACATCAGTCAAAAGTTCTGCCTGCATTTAATAGTGAACCTAGTGCATCATTCCATTATTCTTGTTCCATTCAAATGAACCATTCATACCTCACTTCTAATGATTTATCATGTGTTATGATTTATTTTTTACGTAAAATTGGGCTTGCTCGTAAATAAAAAATAAACAATGTACAAACTAATTTATTTAAACAAATATTCGATTCCCCAATTCATTCTGAAGTATTATAAACCATGCAAGTACTGCGACACAGGTACAGTTGAAAAAAATAACAGATTGCTGACGCAGTTTACTATTTTTCACCTCTCCCTGAGAGTATTAGATAATTTGCAGGCACCCTAAGCACGAACTGTGAATAAGCCCTTCGATTTATCGAATTTGTCAACGGAATCTTAGCGTGCGGTCACTTCAAAACTCATCTCCTTCCTATCAATCAAAAAGCGATGAAAATATCAAGCGTCCAAATCTGAAGCAGTTCGGCTTCTTCTCGCAAAGTAATTGGGAGCCTCGAGGCATCGGGAATCACGCTAGTCGTTTAGTCGGACTAGAAGAGATGATGACCGTGTTTTACCGTGGAGATCTGAGCGATATCCATCCACTGCCTACTGAGAGCTTCCTGTCCGGTTGTTACGTCGATTAGGTTCGAAAGTCGGCTTCTTCTTTCGAAATAGCACCTACGTGCGGGAAAAGAATAAAAGAGAGAAATCGACGCTTTTTATCGGAATTGGGGGAGTGCTTAATTAATTTTTTATTATAGATAGAATGGAAATTCAGAATTTGAATTGCCTCGGAGAATCAATAGCAGACGTCTGTGAGACTATTTAGAACTAAATTTAATTTTAGTTTTGCAAGAACCTTAGCGCAGTCTATTAATAATAAATCTCCCTCTAGAGCCGCTTTCATGAATGAAGTTTAACCTCTGTAGATATTTTTCTAACTTCCCTTATTTAGGTACTTACAAACTCTAGTTTTGGCCAAGAAAAAATTTCCCTGCCCTGAATAAACCTACCTACAGTCAAACGGGCGACCAGTATCTAATTTGACGGAAAATTCGAAGCAATTACCGTAGAAGCAGTACTATAAGGGAAGAATGTCGTTATGTGACATAAACGTGTGGAAAAAAAACAAGATGGCCGACAAGTCGTACGTCTGGAAGTAGAACTTCGGATTCAGCGGCTCGGCAACTCGACGGGGGGTGGGTGGTCCATTCAGGTAGTTCTGCAGGATAGAACAACCAGCGTTTCGATACAATGGGCTCAGCAAACGACCGGACCTCATTGGACGGAAAGGACCCCGTGTGTTGAGCAAAAGAACGAAAAGGTGGGAAATCGGCCGGAACCGCCTCCCTCTGCGCTGCCTCGTCTGCGCATTCTTTTCTGCTTCTTTTTCGTCCCTTTTCTCCAACTTTTTTTTCGAACGGGTTCGCTCGATGTTGAGCAAGAAGCGAGCCATCGTCCGTCTGGGCCCCTTTGTTCAAACTGAGGCGTAGAAAAATGGTCGCGAGCTTTTGTGTGAAAAAGTTCTCGAATACAATGGCCAACGCGGGCGGGTCACTTGGTCGGTAAATGCGAGTACCGGATGAAATCGACCTTGGAATTTCGCCTTCGAGCCGTTGAAAATTAATTGCCGTCGAAAATTAATCGCCGTTAGCTGAGATTGTTTCCGAAAAGTTTGCCATGCAGATTCTGCCAGCAAATGGGTGTTTAATTTTCCATCGATTTTGGTCTATTATCAATATTAAAACATCGTAATCGCCCAAGAAAAAAAACTTTTTAAAAAAAAATAAAACCGACTTCAAAAAGTTTGTCTATAAAACACACTCTGAAAAGGAAAAAATAACAAAAATGTCCCAACTTCGCAGCAACTCATTCGCCAACTACACATTTTAAGGACTACTTTACTACTCGTATTGACCTGACCACTTCCTGATTGATTGGATCACCTTCCCTAATAATATAAAAATTACTATTTCTCATTACCCAAATGATTAAAAAATTTTCCTTTCACCTCTGAATTGCCTCCAGATTGATCATCTTTTGGAGTCGGCGCCTCTCTTATATTGTACTGGAGAAGCCTATAGATTCCGAATTACCAGTAGTATGAATATAAATATCATGAGTTTTCACGATTCTTGAACAGAGCACATCAGCATTTATGAGAACTGATTATTAACAATATCTATTTGAAGGTGACTATTCACGCCTTTTCCTAAAAACCAATTCAGATTTCTCTAAGAATCTTTACGTCCAGACCCAGACTTATTACCTGGCACCTACTAGTTTATCGTAAATTCATATTTATTTGTAACCATCGGGTAGTCATTTTGCCAGAGAGGCGCCGACTCCAAAAGATGATCAATCTGGAGGCAATTCAGAGGTGAAAGGAAAATTTTTTAATCATTTGGGTAATGAGAAATAGTAATTTTTATATTATTAGGGAAGGTGATCCAATCAATCAGGAAGTGGTCAGGTCAATACGAGTAGTAAAGTAGTCCTTAAAATGTGTAGTTGGCGAATGAGTTGCTGCGAAGTTGGGACATTTTTGTTATTTTTTCCTTTTCAGAGTGTGTTTTATAGACAAACTTTTTGAAGTCGGTTTTATTTTTTTTTAAAAAGTTTTTTTTATTTTTCTCTTTTTAGTGACTTACAATTATGGACAGCTCTCTTTACAGAATTTTCCCAAGCTTTCATTACCTATTGTGTTCTTGTTACTTACTACTAACCGTCCAAACTCAATTCATAAGTCCGTTGAACGTTGAAGTTCTAAAGTATAATGATTACCTAACTACTTTCAATGTTATTATGTTGAGAGTGAGTTTGAACGTTTGGAATAATCCATCCACTGATTTGGGTCTCTTAGTCAACATACCGGATACTTTGATCCCATTGATACACCTTACAAAACTCAAATAATTGTCTACACCATTGCTGGTTACTGAATTGCACCGATTCACTCGTTCTTTATTTCTCTAACGATAATAGAGTGATGATTTCCTGAAGCGTATCCGCATTCACACTGAATGAGAGATCCGAACCAAATTTCAGAAATTCGCCAATCGTTTGTGCATTAAAATGGAGTTATTTGGCCTTCAAAACCATGTTATTTATTGAAAATTTAACGCTGAATTCAAATCTTCTAACGAGAATGCTATGACTAACGTAGTTTTTTTTCTACAAGCATAAATAGTCCAAAAAACGTGATTTTGAAACAAATTTTTTAGAAATACGGCCTAAAAAGTATCTACTTTTAGTCCAATCAATACCAAATTTGAATCACGTAAACTAGACTTAAATGTGAACAATTTAAGTTTAAAAACGATGGAAAAACAGTTTTGGTTTGGAAGTTATGAGGTCTCAAACACAGGTCCATTAAAACATCGATTGCTCCCTTATTATGCCACCTAAACTTGATTTTTTACCATCGTTAGAAAGCTCTAGCTAAGTGCTTTCAAGTGCAATAGTGTTCATATTTTTTTTCTCGACGTGGTTGGGAACGGTGCTCGAAAAACCTCAAAAAAGTGAAAATTGGCATCACGTTTTTTGTTACACTTTCTTCTCTACACGCTATATTAGAATGCCGAACGAAAAATTGGAGCTAGGCCCTTGTAGGCAGATAAATTATGAACAAAATGACACCAGAAACAAAACAATTGAGCAAGTATTCTAGAAGTTATAAGCTTGCAAAGTCAAAACTTCCTTTTTTCGCGAAAATCACGTTTTCCGGCGTTTCTCCGCGTCTGGAGACGTAACTACTGGACGGACTCAATTGAAAAAATTATGGGACCTACCTGGATAGTAACCCTTTCAAACAAAAAAAAAAGTAACCCGATCGGACGTACAGGAGCTGAACGCAGGTGGACAACACATACCGAAAAAAAAAAAAAAAAAAAAAAAAAAAAAAAAAAAAAAAAAAAAAAAAAAAAAATCCCGCTAGACGACCATAGTAACCTCCTCCTTGTTTGAAGTCGGTTAAAAAAGTAGAACCCTCTCTCAAAATTGGATGTTTAACGTTTCAAGGCGTGTAGAATCCGAATATCCAATAAAAATCAACTATGTCGCTACCTCAATTTTAAGATATTTTTGGAGGGTTTGTAAGGGAAAAATGCGTATTTTCCAATGTTGTATACTCGTTGGAATGCACGTCTAACACTCTTTTCAAAAAAAAATTTAGTTTTTAAGTTGGAAATTGAGAAAAATAAACATGATTAAAATTTTAATATTTGCTACGGAGTTGTTCCCTATAGTTATTAATCTGTTTTTCGGCGAGAACGTTCACAAATGTTCGGAATAATTACTATCGCAAATGGATAAACTTTTCAAATCATTATTGAAGCGAAGGAATAATAAAATACTGTAAATACAATAATTTGCAGCGTTTTTCCATAGTTTAGCTGTGCCTGATCATTCTTATGGATTTTTTCCGGGTTAAATTCCTCGTTTGTGCTAAAAACACGAATGCGATTAACAATTTCGAAAGAGATCCCCTAACACTGTATAATATTTAGCTCGTTTATCCTTTTCTTTCTTTCCTTGGCTCGTTGAGATTCAGCCATGAACGGTTGATACGGGCTTGAGACAGCGACCAGATGGTTCCCTCATTCGACGAAAAAAATCGAACTGCCGCCGTATTACATTGACGCGAGGGTAAAATGGAGAATGGAGCAAAAAACGACACGTGCGTTCGATCACTAGGTCGTGGAGCGTGAATTTCATTGAAAGAGACAACTGATTAACATAAGATAAAGGGAATACTCGATGTAACTACATACTCCAATTTCAACCGCAAAAAAGCCAACAAAATTTGATTTTTTTTCGCTTGAAATGTTTCTAGACTGTTTTATAGAACAATGATTCATTTATTCCATGGTAAATGCGCGTTACGAAAAAAAAACGCGTCTTCAATTCATTTCTTGTTGAGAGCAAGAGTTTTTCGTGTAAGATTCGTTTAGGTAGGTCCAAGTCTGTGGCGGCTTTTGGCTTTAAAAATAGCTCGATATCCTCAAGACGTAACGCGTTGTGGTGGACTTCCAGCGGACGAAAATATTCTTCGGGCACCGCGAGGGAGTTCCCTTTCCCAATGATTATTTTCAGACTTCCTTCCAGAGGACGCACAGAAGAAAGGAAGCTATCTGTCCTTGTGATGCGGCAGCTCGTTTACTCGTACCTATTTTCGATGAGTTGCGATGAAAGAGGCCCGAAAATCGGTCGATTGATGTAAAAAAATGGAGAAGAAATAAAAAGACGAGAAGAAATAGTAGTCTCGAATGAATAGATGAGTTTTTTGATTGTCACCTGTGTTTTTTGATTGTCTTTGTATTCTTATAAATGCAATTGGACAAATTTTATACAGTTCTATAACTAAAATTCAAAATCAAATTAACGTTCTTATCAAGACGGGTTTAATTTTTCAAAACCAAAATAAAATGATGAAATCTTGGCCGAAAATTGGTACTCGTATCTTGTCTTTGCTTCGGAAAGGTCGTCGTATGTTTACGATTGCCTAACTTTCTCCCCACCTATCACTGTCGGTTGTAAATCAAATTTACCTTTGATAGCCGATGGGCTTACGTGAATTGACGGAATCGTCAAGTATCGGTGGCCTCTGTAGGCAACTTCGCAAGCTAATGAACAAGCAATCGTTGGAGAGAAACTATAAAAGACTGGCGCTTCTCTTGCCGGGAAACGGTTGATGAATGGCTCGTAAACGGTCGGGGTCCGTTGAACGCGGCTCGAGATTTATCAGGAAGTATCCATTTATAAGCAGCCGTCTTTCACCTTGCAACAATGTCGCATTTAGTGACGAAAATGTGGACGAATTCGGAGAGAGAAGAAGATCGCGTGGAATTCTATGCAGAACACTTTTAATTGACTGTTACAATTCATTATAAATTCTGGGAGAAAACTTGCTGAGATATACGTTCAATCGATTCGTATGCAACGCCCGCATGTGAATGCCGAACAAAAGGGCAAGGGTTGGATTTCACTCTATAAACTCGACCATCAATCAACATCATTCCGGCGCTCGGTGCATTTCATTCCTAGCGCTTGGTCTAGAGAAATTATTAGCCTAGGCAAATTAGCGAGTTAAGCAATATCAAAATATCATCGGAGTTGAATAGGCACTTACGTACTCCCAATATTCCTCCTAAAATGGGGAAAATAAAAAGGGTTTTAAAAACTACTTCCCTTACTTCCCTCGATACCATAATCATTGAGATTTATCAACAAAGCCGTTTAAAAAACATAGTCAGTTATTACAAGTGGTAGCAGAGCGTGGCTGGCTCTAAGAATGAAATTACTAGCATTGTGAAATGACTCCAACCGTCGGTCCATGATCGAGAAATGAAATCCTCACAAAACCATGATCTAGCATTTGAATCGCATCAAATTCCTAAACCACTGAATCTCATATCAATTGTAAAGACTTAACAAAATTAAAATTTGAAAAAAACATTAAGCGAAATCTTTCCCATTGGAACTAAAGACACGCAGAAAAGTAATCAAAATAATTTCATTAGAACATGAGACGAAATTATCTATGTAACTGTTAGGAATGTAAAATAAGTTTGCCTCTGTCGAAGACCTATGCTATCATTAGTTAGCAGATACTAAACGGGCGATTGTTCTTATTGCCTCCTACGCAATACTGTTTATACGATGTTAGCCTCGTTGGCTGAGGAATTATTGTCGACAGTAGGCACGCTTATTGCTCTGGAAACAACCGCCAATTAAGCTGACCAGACAGGTTGTTTTCTAAGGTTTATTATAACTCTATTAACCAACTAAGAAAAGAGCATTTCATCTTTATATCTGCATGAACAACGGATAAAATTAGCAGAATAATATATATTATTTGGATTATTTTCAAATATGTATATCAGCACTATATTTTCTTCTTCTCTCTGTATTATTTTCAACGACGAATTGGCGATATGTTTGGCACATATTTTACGTATTATGGCACACTGAGCACAAAAGAGCACGCTTCAAATGTTTTGTCTCTAAACTTGGAAGATCGAGGAAACAGGAATGCCGAATTGGAAACTTGCAACGCACAGTCATCATGATTGAGATGAACGCGAACGAACGAGGACCGTTAAAAGGACGTGAATCATCGATTTGTGGCTGTTTCGATTGACCAAATTCATCGCCTGGCATCTTTTTACCATGCTGTAAGCAAAATTCTATTATTTACTATGCTTTCTTGTTTTATAAAAGTTGTGGTTGAAAATTATAACGAAAAAATAAAACGAGTACCTACCTAAGTAATATGAATATTTCCGGTACGGAAATAATATTCTATTTGATTTCAAATTGAGCCGTTCTAATAAAAAAAAGAAAGAAAAAAATCAGTGACTCAGAAAACATGGTATCATTATTCGGTTATTTAGATATCTGTCATTGAACAGATGATACTCTGTCTTTTAACGAATTATTCGAAGATTATTCTCTTTAACCTTTTAAACTACTCTCTAACTGTATTCGCGTGCTCAATGGACAAATTGATTTCCACAAGGATAATTATTGCAAAGGCGACGGCTGCTCTTTAATTGAAAAAAGTTTTCTCTCTCATTTTCGCAACTTCATTGAGGTGTTGAGTGCTCGCTAAGGAATGGGAAAATTACGCTCATATATATGCTCGTAAGGTGCTGGGACTGCTTCCGGTGATTACCGACTGTTAGGCTCGATTGAGGTTCGAGTAAAAAATATATAGCGTGCGATTCAAGACCGAACAGCTGCCGACGTTTTCTACTCAACTTACACCACAGCTTGCGATCGTTAAGAAAAAGTCTAACGCTACCTCGAAAAAGACCCTTGTACGTATATGAAAGATGAAAAGTTTTTTATCGTCTGTTTTTCAACTTCGGTAAAGCCTTTGATTCGGAGCTTTGTTTTGAAGCTTGATAGTTCCAAGGATGATAGTGAAGATGAAGTTGGGGGGTCTAATGAGGCATGGCGACAGGGCACACGCCTTATAGACAATAGACCTCGAGATAATAAGTTGTGCCGGGTATACCTCGCTATCTCATACGGTCGAATCACACGTACTAAAATCGATCGTTGTCTGATTGAACTCCTTTATAACGCAAGACGTAATGATTTCAGAAAAAAAAATTCATGAGAGCTGCATAGCTTTATTTTTCCTCATAAGCTCACAAACAACCTGATTTAATCATTAGCATGATTTTTAGAAAAATCACCGCAATATAAATGCCAATTTTCGTGAACAGGTAACCACGAAAAAATTGGTTATCTATATCCTGTGAATAATTGCAAATCGATTTACTGCGAAGCGATAACAGTATCGTCGCTAAAAAAATTCATGATGCCCCGCTTTCGAGTAGTTCAACATCAGTTTTCCGCTCGCCGATTTTTCCCTTCTTACGACACAATATTCGTACGTGTGATCGGACAACTCGCGCATTCCTTTTTACTCTCTTGCGACGAAACTGTGCCCATATGCCACCATCATTTCATCCATCGAAGTCGACGGCCTTTGCCAAGAGAAATTCTAGACAGGAACTTGGTCGAATCATTAGCGCAAATCCTGATAATGACCGTTATAAAACTTGCGATTCTAGTCGAGGATCGGCTGGATAATCATGAATGATTAACACACTTATATAGGAAAAGAGTATTTTTTGTTCGAGTAGGTCGACAAATCCCAATTAATATTACTCTCCAATGTACTCTTTAAAATTACAGTTTTCTGGTCCATAGCGATTAAATTCAACGTACAATAAGGAAGTCCGCAGTTTGATTTAAAATTGAAAAAATTATTACTATTAATCAGTTTTTGAATTGTTGCAGAATGATTTCCCTATTCTACCAATGTCACTGACTCCAATCGTGTTGTAGTACGTCTATCTATGAAAATCTGATCAAGTTCGAAGCATGACGAGCCTCCACATCTCCCGTGGTCATTATCACGCTCTGTGGGTCACAACTAGAAGAACATCTTGGAATGACAATCGAGAAAAATGTCTCTGACTTCTCTAACGACGAACGAATAACCGCAGGGGCATTTAAAAAGACCAACAACGGAACGCTGGTCAGCCGTCGAGTCACGCGATCTAATTACAATTAAAAATCAAAATGCTCTCGAACAAGTGCACGAATTAACAAGCGCAAGTTTGCTTAATTGAGTTTCGCCAATCAAAATTCGGCCATCTTATGCATAAAAAGCACGAACCGATTTTTTTCGTGTTCCTTCCTCGATCAGATTGAATATTTCGCCCAACACCATCCCGCATGCGTCAATATCGTGCATTTGCTAAATGTGAATAATGATAGCGAATATTAATATACATCCGTATAATGCCACCATAGCCCGAGATCCTAAGCTGAGAAAGGATGAAAAGAAACTCGTGTGAGATTCGCTTACTCGATCCCTGCACCATGAAATGAGAGAAAGAAGGAGGCCAAAAATAATATTTTGTATGTACCTTTCGACAACCAAACTTCGCAATTCCTGCGTATATATTTTTCGTCGTTCAAAATTCTGAAAGCAAAATAACAAAAAAATAAATATTAAGGCAAGGCGATAATGTAACAAAAATTGGCGATCAAGAAACGGACAAGAGAGAAATTAATTTCTCGTATGTACAGGTTGACACTTATTTAACGGGAGAATGAATTGAATTCGGACGTGCGCTAAATAAAGTTGGAATTTTTATAAGGTGCAGAGATCGAGTGTTTTAAAACATTTGAAAAATTATATCAACACATTTTCAATCCTACAAAAAATTCAAAAAATTATATTAACACATTTTCAATCTTATAAAAAATACAGTTTTCTTCACTCGGTGACTACATATATAGACGCCTTAATAACATCGTGGCAATGTTTTGGAAATAAATTGACTGCGGCCTGTACATACATATTTATAAAGTGCTTGTGGGTAGAAAACTCCCGAACAATACTGGACTGGAAGATTCCGATGGAGACGTGAGGCATTCGTCCGGGACAATAGGCGTCCGAACGACAATGAACGACCATCTGAGATTCAAACAGATTATTTTCATCCCACATCCGAAAGCTGTGGATTTGATTATGAGCAATCCGCTCCTTTGCTATTTTCCCAACCGTTGCTCATCTCAAGCTTTAGAACAAATATTTCCAAGGATACTAGTTCAAGAAGAACTTGAACCATGAAAACATTAAGCCCAAATTTCCAATTGGTTCAAATGCAATGTCCGGAGCAGACACATACTCAATTCGAAACAGACAGTTTTTTAATTTGAGAAAGTGATGTTTTTGAAAAACGTGCTAATTTCCTTTAGTTGCCATTGAGCAACTTTATGTGTGGTTACAAAATTGTATTCATTTCACCATTTATCAGCGAGTGAAACTTTTTTTTCAGAATCAACTTTTTTTTGCCAACGCTGCCAGAATTTAAATGGAAACGTGGGCTTCAATAATGATTGGTGCAACTGACTCTGCAAAGTACTGAAGCATCGTTTGACGGAGAGATCAATAAAACAGTCAATGTGTCAAACAGCCCTTATGGAAAAATTAGAAGAGTTGAAGAATCGAGAGATTTACAAGGAGATCTTAACCAAAGTCATGGCTACTGGTTGTAAAGAAGAACCTGTGAAATATTACTTCAATGAATTCAGAACGATAAGTCCAGATTTATTATGAAACTGTTTACAACTCTCTATGTATAAGGCATGACAACATGTATCATGACATCTTCCCTTCTCTTAACGAAACGCAATTCTGGAACAGTCGGGATTATTTAATCTCTCAGCGGCACGAGCTGAGTTCTGTTACGTTGAACTACTGCTCCTCTCTCTGTGGTCACAAAGTATGATCTTGGCTGATCGGCTTTCTCCTTCACCTTCCCTTTGCATTTCATATTCTTAATCCATACTTCCTGATTGTTGTCCAAATTCGGATGTTCTTTAGTAGTCCTGTGGCGACGATCAAATATTTTTTTCATATACAGTCTTTGTTGACGTTCTTTGAGACCTAACTCTTCATGATTAGGAAGGGATGGAATTAAGTTATCGAAGGTGACAGGTACGGTCGTTCGCAACTTGCGGCCCATCAAAAGTTCGGATGGCGAGTAACCATTCTGTAGTGGAGTCGCATTGTAGAGGAGAAGCCCTTCTTCCCAATTAGCACATTTCAGAATCAAATGTTTGGCTGTTTTAACTGCAGATTCAGCTAAGCCATTGGATTGAGGATACGTTGGGCTACTTGTTACAATTTCAAAACCGTATTCATCAGCAAATTTTTTAAAATCATAACTGTTGAAGGGTGCGCCATTGTCACTTCTGAAACGATGGGGAACTCCGTGGTAGGAAAATATGTTCTTTAGAATTTTGATGGTGGTTAATGCATTGTTTGATGAAACGCGGTTGATTAGCAGATATCTAGAAAAATAATCTTGAACAACAAGATAATTTTCACCCTTAGCCTTCATAAAGTCGGCGCCAATCGTCGACCAAGGGAGGGATGGGAACTCTGTTGGCATTAAAGGTTCTGTCGAATTTCTTTGATGTTGTGTACATATGAAACAATCGCGTACTTTTTTTTCAATATCGCTGGAAATTCCCGGCCACCACACAGTGTCTTTTGCTAAGTTACGGCACTTAGAAATACCGAGATGACTTGAGTGTAGTTTGTCTAAAACTAAGCCTCGTAGGGAACGGGGAATTACAATTCTGGTTCCGTATAGTAGAACACCGTTGTGGCTTGATAATAAATGGCGGTATTTATAAAAACTGCAAATTTCTGGGTCAGTTGAATCGTTTCTAGACCAGTTCTGTAATTTCGAAATAACATTTGCCAAAATCGTATCTCGGGAGTAATGTTCCCTAATAAGGTTGTGCAGAACATCTGAAACTGGTAATGAACTATAAATAAGGTCATCTGTAGAACGAATTACCTCATATAAATTCAATTCGTTATCTTCCCACTTTATGTTTGGCGTTCTTGATAGGGCGTCTGGCACATGAAATGATTTTCCAGGCACGTGCGTTATTGAATAATCGAAGCGCATAATTCGTAGGCGTAGTCTTTGAAGACGCGGAGTTAAATCTGCAAGGGGTTTTGACCCAAAGAGTGAAACGAGAGGTTTGTGATCAGTCTGAATTTGGAATTGTTTTCCAATGAGATATAGAGACAGTCTTTCACTAGCCCAAGTGAGTGCCAGCGCTTCTTTCTCAATTTGAGCATACCCTTTTTCAGCGTCATTCAGGCCACGAGAAATGTACATAACTGGTCGAAAATCACCGTCTTCAAACTGTTCGAGTACTGCGCCAAGGGCGAATGATGAACTATCAGCAGAGAGTCTGACAGCTGCATTTGGATTAAACTGTCGCAAAATTGGAGCAGATGACATTGCTATTTTCATTTTTTTCAGAGCTGTTGAGTGAGCTGGAGTCCATAGAAAAACATTCTTCGACTTGAGAAGATCACGTAACGGTTTGGTTAAGTCAGCAGCATTCTTGACAAATCGAGTGAGGTAGTTGTACATACCTAAAAGTCTTCGTAGGTCCGATGAATTCTGGGGTTGGGGTAAGTCCATAATGGCTTTTACTTTTTTAGGATCCGGGCATATTCCTTCAGACGTGATCAAGTGACCGAGGAACGTCGTCTTGTCGGTGCGAAAAGAACATTTTTCTCGATTAAGTGTTACGTTATACTTTTCAAACCTTTCTAAGACCTGTTTCAAAGTTAAATCATGCTCTTCTTTTGTCGATCCAAATACTAACACGTCATCCATTAAATTAACAACTTTATCGATTCCATCGAGAATCTGGAACAATCTTCTCTGAAAATGTTCAGGCGCAGAGCTTATTCCAAATGGAAGTCTATTAAAGCAGAACCTACCAAAAGGAGTCACAAAGGTTGTCAACAACTTCGATTCTTCCGCCAGAGGTACCTGCCAAAACCCCATTCGAGCATCCAGTTTCGTAAATATCTTAGCGTTCTTTATTTTTGCGAGTGAATCTTCTGTCGATGGTAAAATCAGCCTTTCCCGAACTACAGATTTGTTTAATTCGGTGTAATCGACGCAGAGCCGAATTTTTCCATCCTTCTTTCCCACTACAACAATCGGTGCACACCATTCCGTGCCATCTTCAACTTTGTTGATGATGTTGTTGGCTTCCATTCTGGCAAGCTCGTCTTTCACAGCTGATATCAATGCAAGAGGGATACGACGTGGAGCTGTAATGGCATAGGGAACTGTGTCCTGTTTCAGTTTTATTCTATAAGGTTCTCCAGACATTTCTCCTGGTAGTTCAGAAAAAAGTTTAGGAAAGTTATCTTCTACGTTGATATTTAGTGAATCTATAGGATGTAGATTTGTTGGAGGTTTATTGAAAAACAGAACTTGAAGTTGGTTGATAGACGATCTCCCCAACAGTGGCCGTCCCAATTCTTTGATGACAAAAAGTTTATCAGTGATGATTTTCGTACCCCACTGGAGAGTGGCTGTGAAGGTTCCTAAGCAGGTTAAAGAGCCTTGACCGGCGTGTGAAATCAAACCTCTGTGTGGTGTTAAACTGAGCTGAGAAACCTGAATAACTTCTAGTACCGTTGGAGAAATGCAGGTAAAATCTGCACCGGTGTCAATTTTGAATTCAATTGTATGTCCATTCAGTATCAAAGACAAGGAGTAAGGAACTGAGCTAGTTTTATTATCACAATTAATCGAATCTAACTGAACCGCAGAAAAACACTCTTCGGCTACCACCTCCTTGACAGAGTTTTTCTTCTTAAAACAGCAAGCTTCGTAATGACCGATGATGTTGCAAAACTTGCAGCGAACATTTTGAGCGGGACAGTCTCCTAGCTTATGTAATGGAGTTCGACCACAGCGGAAGCAAGTTTTGGAGGATGCTTCGAGTTTTCTTGGGATGTAGCTATTTTTAGGGGCTTGTGTCCCTACAGCAAAAAGTTCCCGTCCTTCTCTAATTGTACTTTGTTGACTTTTGACCAGTTCGACTTGTTTAGCATGAGCAATTGCAGAATCGAGAGTCAAATCGGCGTTCATCTGTAATTGTTCTGAAAGGCAGTGGTCGCCTATACCAATAATAATTTGGTCTCGAATCATTTCGTCGGTTAGTAGACCGTAACTGCAATTTTTCACTAACTTGTGAAGTCTAGTCAAAAAGTTTTCAAATGGCTCTCCAATCTGTTGTACGCATTTTCTGAAGCGAACACGTTCAAAAACAACGTTGGTCTTTTTTTCATAGTACTTACGAAAGCACTCGATGACACTTGAATAGTCTACGCTAGAAAGACGGAATGAATCTAAAATGTCCTCACCGTCACTTCCAAGACAAGTCATCAACACGTTGATTTTCATTTGGTCTGATTCTTTATCCAGGCCTGACGAAAAGTAGTACCTTTCGTATCGCCGATACCACTTGCTCCAGTCTTCTGATTTGGAGTCAAATTTTTCTGGAGGAGGACCAGAGAATCTGAAGGTCGGTTTGTTCGTTGTGTCATTATTAGACCGATCACTATCAGAATCGACGACTTCCCTCCTCTTTTTTGATTTTTTCGTCCGCAGCGCCATGTGAAATATTACTTCAATGAATTCAGAACGATAAGTCCAGATTTATTATGAAACTGTTTACAACTCTCTATGTATAAGGCATGACAACATGTATCATGACAGAACCTAGCAGAACGAAGCCGAGACAATTTCATTGGCATTTTACCACAATAGGGCTGGATTGAACCCTCTGCTGAATCGTCAGACCACTACACCTGATGCGGGAACGACTAAAGTAGATTCTCTTCAATCAATACCAACAATTGAATGGAGATAATTTGACAGTAGTAGTTTGAGCACGACGATCCCAGTTTAAGTAATGAGAATAAATTTCCCTATTAAATACAAGCGACTGTTCTCGTTTCCAAGGATTTTCTTCTTGTCGAGAGTTTCCCAGTCGCTAGCAATGGGTATGAGCAGGCCATCCGTTTTTTAAAACAATTGTTTGCTAGAGACGGCTGACTACTCGAACTCAATTTTACAGAGATTACATCAGTCGTTTTACAACACGAAGTTGAACAAAATCAAGATTCCTCTTCGTTATCGGATGACTCAACAGGTATGCAGAATATTTGGCTGCGAGATAAACCTTATCATTGAGCAAAATTGGATGCCTTAAAACATTGTTTGCTTCCGAAATCGAATCACAGCAACTTTTATATAAATCACGCTTTGCCACCAAATTCTAACACCGTTTTTTCAATAAATTTCCTTTCAAAAAGGGTGTAAGGTAGTAAAAGATTGGCTTCAAGTGAAGAAGCAGGGAAAAGGAGACGTTTAGAACGGTATACGGCCTTGAAACAACGGCTCCAGTTCAAACTGTCCGAGAAAGGCGAATCCCTGGATAGATGCCAGAACGCGAAATGAACTTAAGGGGCACCTGAGATATCCATAGGACCACTGTCTATGTAAGTATGCGTATGTTTCCAAAAATAGCGCGTCTACCCTTGAATTCGGCTCCTCCTATTAGAAAAAAAAACTCTTCATAAGCAACCCTTTCCACTTATGTTACCAGTTGCAATGAAGTTAGCAAACCAGTAGCTGGGCAAAATATTTGGCCATAGTGCCCACCTCAAGGAAAACTCAGCCGCAAAGAGACGCTCCATGACCATGTCTGAATTCCACACACATGAACTGTCACTACCCAACGCGTTCGGCCGCTTTCCCCTCCAATAGGAACGCCTTTGGTGCGACAAAGGAAAAAACCTCGAGTCCTTCGTTTCAGCCTGTGAACTAAGAGGTTGTGTTCATATTTGCTCTTCCAAGTCAAGGAAAACTTGGGCCGTCTAATAACTTGACTTATTGGTTCCCTCCCGCTGGGCTCCAGTCATTTCAAGCGTTGGGTGGTTTCTCTTTGCTTTCGACTGACCGGTGCTAAGTGAGTCAACAGACTTGGCCCTAATGTAGACAGACCGTCTACCATCTTTTTATCACATTCCTCCGACCAAGCTCCTGTCAACGACCGGATGGATTGTGGATTACACGAAAACAGGCTTACATGATTTGAAAACCAGTGTCCAGAAGTGTCTGCAATTCCGCTGGTATTTTCAATGCTCGGCAGTTATAGGATAGTGATTTTGTTATTCAGAAACGAGGCAAAAATATTTCAGATTGTTGTAAAATCTGGTGAGAAATTTTCTCCTGGGAAAAAATCAGTTCAAGAATAGCTGGCATTTTAAATTAAATCTGATGAAATTAAGTGGAAATTCATACGAGAATGCAATCTGGTATATAAGAAAAATTAGGAATAATACAAAATGATCTGGTATACATGAAAAATTGGGACAAATATCAGGCACAATAGTCTGACGTACCAGGTGCATTCAGCAAATGAAAAACGTCTGCTAAATATTGCAAATTCGGTTAACACAGAGCTAATCTGTTCATTAACTTTTCATCGTAACCCATGAAATTGTCGAATTCCATAGGACATCGCAATTGTTAGATACGAACAATGCCAGCGTTTTTTCGACACTACCGTAATAACTGCAGTTTAACGATGAGTCTATTCGGCGAGGCGAATTATAAATAGGCGACGTTTCTTATTGCGAAAGAAATCCGCGGACATTTACTTCGCGAACTTTAATCCTTATTGTGAAAACTGATTGTGGATTATAGCCGACGGGTTAGAGGAGCTGCATCTCGAAAATGGGTAGTATGGGAGAGCATGATCGTCTCCATGCGCAACTCTCTCGGGCGCAGGTTGGTTAATGCTCCAACTTTTACTGCCCCTCCGGCATCGTTTTAAAGGAGTTCGTGATTTACAGCTCAAACGGAATAAAGTAATTCATTTTGAAGGCGTTTATGAAAGAGCCAAGGAACAGAAGAAGAGGCATTCCTCCCTTCCAGTCACTGCTCAGGTGGACCAGCGACGTATCGGGGTTAAACGCGCGATTTCGCTACGATCGTAAAACCGACCCGAATAAGGAAGACAGCCAGACAGAGCTGCCATGTGAAAATATTCAACATCCAATCATCATAGTGAACGATTAATGAATAAACAAGGACGCGACGATTAAACGCAAGTCATGCAACGCTAGAACGGTAAGAAATTTCGGAGTCATTTCAAAACCGATTTTGTGCCCGATGTTGGGACGGGTCAGATATTTCAACATGATTGAGGAAAATCATAGCGAAAAAAGAGTAAATCGACTCTACCAGGGAACGATTATTACTTTAACAGAATAGGACGGATACTTTAATAATCAAGAGTGAAATTATTTGGAGTCTTAGTCAACCACGAAAAAATCATACTTCAAAACGGAATTTTTTTCCCAAGGTTGAGCGAGATTTTTTTTAATCGGTGATGAACAAAACTATCCTTTTTTTTCGCAAGTTTGGCAAATTTTTCTCAGTGGTAGAATCAAGACGAGTCGATGAATTTATATCATTTTGATATTGCTGCAGGATTTTGAAGTCAAATCTAGCGGTAAACATTTTCCAGTTTAAAAAATAAAAAATTCGCAAAACAGTTTTGTTTTTTGAATTTTAATGAATTCCAAGCGGTGTTTGATTAATGCAATTTTCCCCTCCGAATAGCACAGGGAAAAAATGTATTCAACGGTGAAAAGCCGATGCCGCTATTTTATAAAGAATTTTCAACCTATCTTACGAATTCGATCGACCTGAAAACAAATGCAGCGCCTTTTGTTCATACGGGCACAATAGCTGCATTCACCAATAAATCCTATCAGTGCGAGGCTGTAGATTTTTATTGGTCCAACTGAAAGAGCATAAAGACACCGCTAGCTCATTCTAGGTCAGCGGTCGCTTTGTGAGCGTATCAAGCATTTGAGTAAACTTAGGTTTCATGATTGCGTGCG
Source organism: Tupiocoris notatus (assembly GCA_037159825.1). Taxonomy (NCBI): domain Eukaryota; kingdom Metazoa; phylum Arthropoda; class Insecta; order Hemiptera; family Miridae; genus Tupiocoris; species Tupiocoris notatus. The sequence continues at coordinate 502,298 of JASJUZ010000407.1, read as the reverse complement.
CTGAAAAAACATTTAGCTTCTGCTCGACTGACCGATGCCCTAGTCTTGCCTATTTTCGTGTTTGCGATAAAAGTTTCCCGTTCTTCTTCGTTGAATTGTCTGCGGACAAACCCTAGGTCGGAAAGCAATAAAAAAATATGAGGGTAAAAACTTGTGGATGCTAGTAGAAACTTGGGGGCAAAAAGTTACGGTGCGGGGGGATTGGATAGAAAAAAGACGGGCTCTTTGAAGTTTACAGTGCATCCGTCCTGAGTTGATTGGAGGCAAGATGGTCAGTGTTTAGAGTCCTTTTTTCCGATGCGCTCGACACGTCAAAATATTTTCCTTTTTCGAACGTTGCAGTCTCAACACGTGTGCTTGTCTGTCTGACTGCATTCGGCTGGCGTCACTATTGGCTGTCTTGGCAATTAACAGTCAAACTTACCGTCTTCCGTTAATCGAGATTCACACGGCGACAGGAAACGCGGAAATTGAAAGAGCGTACTGCGATCTGATCGGTCGATGTCGATTGGCGGTTCTATGTATTTCTTTGAAATATTAATTGCTTCTTTTTTAAATTGATTTCACTCGTCATTTTATTGTTATTGACGTGACAAAACTATACGCAGAAACTAATTTCCCGTGTCGATAGCTGATGAGTCAAATAATTTCTATTATTACTGCTATTTCCATTTTTCGTGTCACATCATTTAATTTTCCGCGTTTAACTTGCCATTTCTACATTATACCAACAAATAATAAAATTCCTCAATTTTTTCTGCGAAGCGAAATCAAAATCCCCCTTAGGGACATTTAGACGGATCTTCAAGCGAAATGAGGCCCATTGTCGAGCTCAGGTCAAAGGCTGTGTACAGAATAGAGGAGTAGAAAGCTCCTCATACTCGTCATTGCCATAGGGGCATACCGACGTCACGTTCCCATCTCAACAGTTAATCTAGTGTGTCTAGTGAAGGTAATGAAGAAAAGCGACAGCTACTATAATTGGCCATTCCCTACGGACTATACAAAGAACGGAGAACTGTTTTGGCTGGACCGGAATAGTTGGCGCATCACCTTTCTCGTGACATGGTAACATTTATGGCTCCTTAGTACATTTAGGACAAGCGCGTGAAACGAAATTGCCGAGTTGAAAAGGTGAACATTCTGATATTATGAAGTGTGCGATTGATCGAGAATTATAGTCGAAAAAACGAGCCAATATTTTTATTTATTTAACCAGAGTATTATTAACTCAAATGTTGACCCTAAATCACAGACAAACTCCGATTGAAGCATAAAAGAGTCGAATTATACAAGAAAAAATCGAGCAATATTTGCCGTAATTTTCGAGATAAAAGTCTGATTTTTTCAGGAAAATCCTTCTTGTCGAAAGTAATTATGAGTCCGTTGGGCAGGCAAATCGTAGCGGAGAGTATTGTTTAAATTTGACCATGAACTTGCCAACCACTCGAGAAAAACACCAATACTTTATTGATCTAAATGGGAATTTAGGGTGATGAAATTTATATATTTTTTCACGCTGTATTGAATGAGACTACAATTGCATCTTTGACTGTTTTCGAGTAATCTTACTATCTTTTTATATGTTGTATAATATTCTTCAAACAGTCCTCTCTATGATACGTTTCAAAAATTCACTCGTAAAGGCACAATGCTTAAGTTTTTTTTTATTATTTTTATTTTTATTTTTTATTTTTTTAAATAAATATTTAGTACGCAATCGGACTTTCAAACTAGACTTTCCTCACTACACACCGAAGCCTCCAGGAAAAAATCTATTTTTGTAGTAAATCTTACCGCAGATTTTAAGCTTGGTATCTTTTGGAATTGCGTTTCTATTCCGCATCAGTGTGAATATAATTTTACGACGGGTCATCAGATGCGAGTAGGCGTGCCCCCAGGATGCAACGGATCAAGCGGTTAAGATGCATCATTGCACTTCTCAGGGTCACGGGTGAAATGAATGAAGATGGTCATCGCCTGAACTTTTATCCCACTCTGTTATCCATTGTATGCCAATAAGTGAGGATTTTGTTAAATTTTTTATGCCGAAAATAATTCCTCTATGATCACGCAGAGCAAATAATTTTAACCGATCAATTGGCCATTTTTATCAGCGTGTTGGATATTTTCCATAGACTTCTACGAGATATTTATTATTTTAATTATCTAAACTTGAAAATCTACACAAATGTTTTAGAATAAGACTATATTCTAAGAATAGTAAATTCTTGAAAAATGTGAATTGATTTCACTAGAACAACTCCGATAAAACCAGATTCTCTTCCGACGGTTTCGATCGTTTTAATTGGTCCATATTTCCTGTGAGGCTGTAGGTCAGACCTCTTTGTCTAACCCTTGTCCAGTGAACGGGAAAAATAGTCGTTTTTCTACCCGTTGTCACTGTTGAGTGCTGTAGTACAGGAAGTTCCGAAAAAGACAGACGAGCCAGTTGATCCTGAGAACACTACTCGTTCAACTTTCATGGGCCCAATACCGGATAACGAAGCTTTGATTCGTTTTTCATCCGTCGTCACAACTCGACGAAACTCTTGTACTCTATTGTTCCATTGGGACCCGACGCGAGGACCAAAACTAACAATGCTCCTCATAATTGTCGCTTCTTTCGGACTCTCGTTCATTTCTTCCGAACTCGTTTCTTTGGGCCGTTTTGTTTTAGGGTTTTTTCCCTCCTACTTGTTCTGCTTACAGTCGGCTGATTCTTCCGCTTTCTCGAGCCTTCTTTTTCGAAATGTCACCGAAAACGACGTAGGTGCGCGTCGGATGAGTGCAACTAACGCTCCCAAATGATTCTCACGAATGAAAATTTTATTGAACTCCTTCTTAAGTTTTTCTATGGTTTGATTGAGGAGGAGAGACACTGTGGGAGCTTCATCTTCATTTATTTTGTTGCCAGCCGAGCACTTTCACCCCTTCGGGCTTCATCGGGGCTGTGCAGAGCCATCTGGTCTACACCCAGTTGTTTTCATGGGTCATAAATGCGTCTTTAGGATACTTCTTTGAAAGATACAACCGATTGGCTCAAGAAGGAAGTATAGAAAATAAAAAATGATGAAAAATAAAATTTTCATGTTGTGTGATTCGAATCTTGGCTTGAACGTGGTTGTTCTTTAATGCGAGTTGAACGGAAAGCTACTAATCATTGACTGAAAATAAAAGCTATTGCGGGAGATCATTCGATAAAACAGCCTACCGCATAATAGAACGCAGAGAATCGCGATTCGGGGACGAAACCGAAGCTGGGGTTTGTACATTCGTATTAATTCACAAATCGCGATGAATTTTCCTGCGTTTTTGTTTTTGTTCTTTTCTATAATTTGCTGTTGTCCAGTCGACCAGTCAACCAGTCGTTGACAGTTCCATGGCTTTAATAGTCGCTTCCATTAAAACAGGTTCATTTCGCAGCCTTCTTGTCACCTGCGAGTGACGTCATTGCTCCGAATGTAAAGAAACCGGCGTCTGCGGAAAACCGAGGCATCGGAAAGGGGATTGCGTAATTAACGGGGAGTGCGAGGAATTGGAAAAACAAACTGAAGAAATGTTTGAAACGAGGAAGGTTGGGGGAAGCGTTTTTGAATGAGACTGGCAACTTACTCTCGGGGTTCACTCAGGTCGGGGCTGAGGCGCCCGCTTGCACAGGCGCACAACTTTTCCAAGATGGAGAAAGTGAGATGGAAAAGCGGGTGGGGGCGAGATTTAAAAGTTTTTCTTTTATCGGGGCGAAAAGGCGTCGACCCCGTGGAACAGAGTCGTTTCAAGTTCACCTTGGATTAAAGGAGATATGCTGCCTTTGGAAAAACGAGGGGGAAAATGCGTGGCTTGATCGAGACGCAAAAATAGGTCTAATCGATTATTTTATCATTTATTTTGATTTATTTTTTGGTAAATAAGCGATTTTTAACCGACTTCAAAAAAGGAGGAGGTTACTATAGTTGACTTGCGGGGTTTTTTTTTAAATTTTGTTCGATTCAACGACAAGTACTTATTATCTGAGCAGTTTTTCAGGAGGGGAAATTATTTTGAAAATCGATATTTCGAAAGAAAAATCGTTCGTTTTAATGAGCTCATCAGAGAGAAGATTCACTAATATTGGCGCCCGGAATGATTTTAGTGCTGGAAGTTTTTGTATCTGCCGACCAGGTAGTAGCCCCTTTATTACCGTAAACGATTGGTGCCAGGTAGTTCGAGTGATCTTGGATCGGCGGAGCCTTCAGATCGAATCGCGCTCATTGAAAATCCGTTACGACCCTTCGGAAGGATTCAAAAATGGCCAAAAGATTCAAAAACATAAAATAAATAAAACAAAGGCTTGAGTGAAATTTTCAAGGGAATACAAATATTGAAAGAGCAACATTTTCAGATTTTTTTGGAAAAATGTGGCATTCGGATGAAATCGGAGACATTTAAAACGTGATTCGATTATTGTTATGACAAGTGCATTAGATTGTGCTTTATGACACAGCACAAGACCAACATTCTTATAACTTCTTCATTCTAACTTTCTTCTAACCTACCAATGAATTCTACTCGATTTCGGTTTTAGAAGCGTAATTGAAATGCGATAAAATGACTTCCTGAGGCAAATAAAATGATGAAAATCGTTGACGAACGCGACGAAATAAAAACTTTTGTTGCACTCTCAACTGCTTTATTGGAATAGTAAAAACGATGACATATTTTTATGCCGCCGATTCAAAACATAATACTTCAAAAAGTCGCATTTGTCCAGAGGAGAAAAGTTCCGCTCTAAAACCGAGAACAGGCTGAAGACGAGTCGCGTGTCAGCGTCCCTTCATGAAGTCAACCCCTTCTCAACAATAGACGAGACAATAAATTGACGACGAGAAAATTAAGGGTTATAACGTTCGATGATATTTTAAAAGAAGAAAAAAAATCAAGCTCGAAAGTTCGGTAAAAGTGAAATTATTTTCGCACGTAGGCTTTTTAATACTTCCTACATTTCGCAACACTAGAGCGAGTGATTCGTTGATGTGGAAAGAAACTATTTGGTTTGGGACGGTTATTTCAAAACAAACATGACAAATTATGACCATGATATGAATATGTATTAATTCAAGCTACACATGTTTAGGGAAGGAACGAAAATACGAGTAAATGCAGCAACAACGCAGGATTCAAAATTTTCCATAGACAAAATTTGTCTATACATTCTACACTTGTCTAGTCTACACTTGACTACATTTGTCTATACATTTTCTACATTTAATGTAGAAAAGTGAATTCGGTCGATTGATATTCGCAGTTCGGCGGTTTTGACAGTTTCAGTAGACGTAACAAGTTCTGCACTAAACTTCTTTGCAAACGAGGTGAAAAAATCGGGTGGAAACCGAATTGAAAGGAGGAGACAATATTTGGCTCTGTTTGTGTTAAATATTTTTACCAACAACACTCACACGCACATTCTAAGTTAATGTGTTACTTTAAAAGAAGAAAAAAAATCAAGCTCGAAAGTTCGGTAAAAGTGAAATTATTTTCACTCAAATAAACTCGTACCTCATTTTTAAATGTTTTTCCATTTTCAGGCGAGTAAGATCCATTAAAATAGACCACCAAAGCGAATAAATTGTATCATCATTGTTATTATCGCTATAATGCTAATATTATAAGTAAGGCCAGATACTCAACATGACCACACGTCAATAAATGTCAATTAAAGATTTATTATTCTTCGACACAGTCCATCTCGAATTTCTCCATTCGCATGAGTCGTCGTAATTTTCGAACGTAAATTTAGCGCAATAAATTCGGCCGCGTTGAACTTGAATCGTTCTAAGGCCGGCGATAAATTCAAATGAGCGCTATTTTATTTATCTTACGATTTGCTTATCGCGTCATGGGCCGGTTCACTTCAAACGAGGTCGTCGGCGTTTGCGAGAAAAAATTTGCCGAAGTTGTCCAGTTTGCGATTTATGATAAGGAGTCTGTTTAATCTTTGCGACTAAGTGCGAACGAATTACGAGGAGTTATCCAATTTTCCGCCACCGAAATCACCTGCAAATCTTTAGCAATAATTGACGAATTTTAGCGATATAATTGACGTATTAAGTCATAATTATTAGCTCACGCCGAGTTAACAAACGAAATCAACAAAATTTATCTTGATGTCATACTGATGTATATTTATTTTCTCCGCGGCAGTGAAAATATTTATTCGACTTAGATTCGTATGAAATTTCGTCAAATTAGAATGCTACTAGCTGCGAGAAATTTTGCCCCTTTAATTTTTTCGTATTTCGTTTTGATTTGATTATATATATTTGATATTAATTATCAAACGGTCTATCCAATTCTGTGGCAGCAAATATTATTATGTCATGTGAATTTTCTTTCGCTCAAATGGTTGACATAATTTTTATAAGACTCACCTTGTGCGATTCTCACAGCTGGCATTTTTATCCTCATGTTTGGTTTTGTTGGAACAGCCTCAGTTTCACACAGGTCTTTGGTAAAATCGTTCAAATTTCGAGGCCATCGCCGCCAAACTCGCGAAATGTTATTGGTCGAAAAAAATGTTTTCGGCCTTTTTTTTCTAATCCGTCGATGTCAGAAAAGGACGCCCGGCGCGTGGGGTGGACAAGGGTCAGTTATGGACCGATGGACACTGGTCACACGTGGTCGGATGGTCACTACATCGCTGTCCGGCGGGTATTGTCCGATGAGAACTGTCCGAGTCGCGACGCGAATTGAACGTGGTGAGAACAAGTTCGCAGCAAGTTGCTAGGTCGAGGGCAGGAGACGAACTGAACGCTGCTCACTGTTCCGCTGCGGAAGGGTCCCACCTCGCTGGAAGACGGAGGGGAGGGCGGAACGAGGTGGACGCAGGACCGAAGATCGGTCTGACTCGGCCACGTTCGGAACATTTCTCAAGGAGGGTGAGTTCCATCCTTAGAAGGGAGAGGGACAGGGGTGGACTACGCAGGTCCACCCCGTGCGTTTCTTACATCGGCCGCACTTCGAGCGCAGCGCTAGCATAGCGGTCTCTCCTCCGTCAAGGTCCGGCGTGTCCGTCACGCTGTGGTGCGGTCCAGTTCTTCGCTCGGCCATTGGTCAGACTTGACCACTCCCACTGACCACCTCCCACTGTCCACCTCCCGCTGGACTCGCAATGACCAACCCCTGGATACATTCGATTACAAAACTGTAGCTTCCAAAATAGGTACGCTAATTTCTTCAATATCTGCGGCGATAAATCTAATTAACGATAATAGTTCGTCACTAACTTTTTAAAATACAGTTAACTCCTATTAGCGTCTTACAAAAATACTGTCGGTTGATAAAATAACCGGCAATTGGAATAAACAATTTGTAAACAAATATTTAGCAATTATCCACCTCTAAAACATTTTTTAACCTAATTTAAGTAAGTATATACTTACCGTTCCAAGTTTTATATGAAAATGTTAAGCGTTGAAACATATACTTACAGTCGAATATTCTACATTTTCCACTGCTCAAAAAACCATTTTGAAAATCGTAACCTTTACGAAACCTTAAAAAAAAAAAAATTGAAGACCTGGAAAATTCAGAATTTCCACATTATTCCAACTACGCAAACTTTTCCCAGGAATTTTAGTTCGAAAGAATCGAGATTTATACCATTTAAATAGCAGTAAATATTCTACGTAATCGAGAATCTCGCATTATTGTGGACTACGGCAGCTGAAACTGTCCTGATCCTAAAAGGATGTCGAGGAAGATGTCACCGGCAGCTGCATCCCGAAAAAATGTTCCTGCTGCGGGGTAAAAAACTGAGAAGGGTTGGGAGTATTTTTAGAAAACTCACAATTCCCATTCGAACTTTGAAATTAAATTGACCATTGACGGCCTTTTGACAACCAGAAAATATACATCCTGTTGATTTTCCTGTTAAAGTTTCGTCGACAAGTTTCTTCGATCTGAGAGCATTCGTTTTGGCTGATCTGGCCGCAACCGAGTTTATTGTATCTGGGGGCAGTTTTGATAGCGGGGGCGTCAGGGTAATGAAGTGTCGGTTATCTTTCGACTACAGCGACACTGGCGGATATTTTACGAAACGCGAGGGCGAAAGCCCACTCCGGATTCTCTGCTACGAGTAAATTTTTGCACCTTCGACAGAATCAGTTCAATCCCATTTCAAAACACAGACCGTATATAAAACGTACGCTTAATTTCATCAAAATATGTTTGATTCCAAGTTCAATGTTCCTTTCTCTGATCAAAAATGTCTCGTTGGAAGTATCCGATTTTTCAGCTGAAAAATTCGGCTCTCATTTTCAACCGGATCTCATACGTTACGAATTAAGAGGGAAAGTTCTATCATTGCAAGGCGCTATCCCAAAGACTATTTCACGGCACTAGTCTTCAAGTATTGTATTTTTCAATGATATTCTCCATATTTATATTCCTACGAAAGAAAATGCCCCATTTTATATATAAGACATCGTGTACAATAATTAAAAAATTTCTAGAAGTAGGCCGTTTCGAATAACTGCTCTTTTGCCGAGGTAAATCGTAAATTATTGTGGCAAATGAAGTTAGGCACTGGCAAAACGCTTTAAACGTTAATTAGGAAGCCGCGTATGGAATCATGCCTTCCAGTGATACTGTTGGGCTTTACAGGTGCGGCTTAATTACTGCTCATAATTGCCACGAACAAATAGTTGTGTTTCGAGGCGATTCTCACCGTTTTCACGTCATTGCCGGAGGCAACGAAACTTATCTGCCTCTCCTGGGAGTGTGAGCTTCTTGAGTATGACCCGGGGCTATTATTTTGGGAAAGAATGCGGCCGAGGGCAACAAGTAGGTTCCATGCGACTGCAAATTCGAATTTCGGTTGTAACCGAAGGGAAAGAATTAAAGTCCGCGGTAAAGCGTGTGGTGTGTGAGGAGTGGGCGGGTGATTTGTGGAAAAATAGGCAATTGCGAATGGGTTGCGCATTGATAGTGAGTGGACTGTCAAATGACAAGTGAGTGACTGTGAATGAATTGTGAGGGGTTAGTGGTGGGATTGAATGGGTGGGTAGTGAAGAGGGAGAGAGTGAATTACCTATGTGTTCCGGATAATGAGTGAAAAAATTATTAGAGAGAGGATTGTGAAAGAATGGAGAGTGGACATTTAAATTATATCGTACTGATTTGATTAGATTAATCCCATACTTGTCAGCATTTTCCTCGCAGTTATCCGAATTGCCCGCTAATCGGTATTTCTTAAAACTTCGCATCCTGGACTGTCAAGACGGAAAGAATAATATGTTGCAGTGGAAAAAAATATAGAGTTCAGACATTGAAAAGTTAGAAAATGTCGAAAAACAGGTGGGACTCGTCGCTCCTGTACACAATGGGGAAGAACATCCCTTTGGAGCAGAAAACCATGTTGGGTTTGGGAAACTAGGGTTGTAAGCAAAGCGAAGGAAGGAAGTTCACGGCTGGGATAAGATGCGAAGTTTCAGAAGCAGAGAGATAAAGACAGGACGAAACAGAGGAGAGATGACGAAGATGAGGTAAATGACGTGGGACGGCGGATGAGCCGCGGATGGTGCCATATGAGAGGACGTATCTTCAACGGGGCAGCTGCTTCTGACAGGTGCGTGTCGTCGAGGTACACACACGTCCAAGAACAGTTGAGTGCACACACACGACCTAGTACAAACACGAACATTTTACACATACTAGTCGCAAGCGCACGCCTTCCGGTTGGTATGGTGATAAGGAGATTTGATAGCATTTTAGTGTCAACTTGTGATAGTGAGCTGTTGCGAACGAACTGGAACTCAATGGTGTTCTAACATAAAAACACTCTCAGCTTGGGAGAGCAAGCAAAAGAAACAGAAATTGGAGAGAATCCGTGCGTTGAGGATTTTTTTTTGTCAGCGCAATTTGACTACACAGTATACCTATTTAATTTTATTTTTAGTCCGCAAAATTATTTTTCCTTAAATTCGTCCATAAATAGGCACAATTAACACTTTTAATCTATATCCGTGAACGGATTTTGTTAAATCCTAATTGTATTTAGCCTGAAAGTCAATGTTGATAATTCGAATTTCACTCGAGTTCTGAAAGTTTTAATTCCAAGTAACGGTTTCGGGAACAATGCGAGAGAGAGTATGTGCACGGGTCTTGTTTTGGTCGAGAGATGGATGTGAACCACTATTATACGTAAAGGTCAACTTTTTCGAAGGGGAACCACTCAGATGTGGCAGGTCTTTTACTCCGTCTCCGTGACTTCGGCAATAAGTCGCCAGTTTCCCATGACAGTTCATCCGTCCGGGTTACTCGTACACAGATAGTGGGTGTAAGAGGAGGGAAGAAGGCAATGCGTATACGAGGTTCACATTGATCCGGAATTTCCCACGTTTCGTATCTATTTATGAGGGATTAAACCGCTCGATATATTTATGAACTTAAACGGTTGGTATTAGGTTCGACGAATAAAGTTAGCTGATGCCCAGTTTCAGTTTTTTTTTCTCTCATAAAAGGACAATATTCTTCAACGAAATTAGAAGCTAGGATTGTAGACTGCTGCTAAAATAGACGAAATAGACAACTGCGATAACGTCGATAGCTAGGAATGCTTCAAACGTGAAAGTCTTTTGTGCGATCAGAAAAATATAAGATCCTGCTGCGTTCATACTCTACACAATAATATTTCAAAGCTTGGAAAAATGATTTGGCGGTTGCCACTTTCGAACGATGCCGATTTTCTACCGCAGTGTTTTCCGTGTCTGTGTGAACCACCATTGGGGATTCTCGAGTTGGGGAAGTGTTTCCGACTTTAATGAGATCTAAGGCAGAGGTGGCGTTCTTCAAAGGATGCGCCTATGGCTGTGACCGGAGCACAAGAAGGACAGGATGTTCCTCCGAACGTGATGTCTTGGTCGTGGTCTTGGCCAGCTCAACACCGCCAACCGAGCAAGAAACAGTCACCTCGTATCGACATCACCTCAGAAACTCGGCGAAAGACATTCCCATTTTGGAATTAGTCCTTCATTCTCAAAACGGCTCTTTGGAGTAATTCCAAATGCAGCAACTATGTATAGATGCTCTTGAAATTTCGCGCTCGACCGATTTAATTTATCATGGGCAATTTAGTGAAAAGCATTTTCAACCGAAATCAAGTCAACCGCGATGGATCGGAAGTTTTGATTCGTCTCGACGACAATCGAGGGAACTGATAATGGACGTTAGCATCAAGGTGTAACGAGAATAATTTAAAGTAGATAGTAATATAGGTGACTCAAGTCACTCAGCTTCGTAAATTTGGCTTTCTTGGAGTAGGTAAATAAAATAATGTTTTCTATAAGTAAATAAAAAAGAACAATTTATAGCACCCAAAAAATGCCGATTCCTCGAAAACTGAGCAATTTTAGCGTTCATATCATCTTTGTAACTGAATTATTAGTTTATAACTCATAAATGAATTGGAAAAAACAACTTCTAGGCAACAGAATTATATAGCTAATAGTTCAGAGAAATGGTGGACGAAGACTTCTTTCGTTTTAAGGTATGGTTTAATTCTTCGTACGGGTTATTTTTTTATAGTGATTTTCTATATATATAAAACTACACAACGAGGATGAGGAGAGGTATACGATTGATTGAAGAGATGGCTGGAGGGATTTGGATGAAAAAAATAGGGTATGCTTAGAATTTAAGGCCACCGTCTGAAAAAATCTTAGAATTTCGATTTTTTGCTTCGTTTTTGAAAAAAAATTCGAAATGTGTCGAAAAACGTGTTTTGGGCGAAAAATCGCGATCGCGGAATTTTGTGTTTCGGCCGCCGTAGCTCCTAAAGTAATGGATTTCTTATATACTAAGTGAATTGGAAAGTTGTAGCCAGATAAATTTCCTACATTTTTGTAATTGCGATTATAAAGTTTGCTTTCACCTCCGCGGAGCTATAGCCGTCCAAAGTCGGAATTTCAAAATTTTTTTTTGAAAAATCGTCATGCATTTAAAAAAAATTGTGCGGAGATAAAAAATTTTTGACACTATATTCGTTTAGCATTTTGAAAATGATACGGTGAAAAACCTTTGAAATTTTGATTTAGGACCTTGACTTTTCGAGAGGGAGGAAAATGTCGAAATTTGAGCTTTTTCGAAACCACGTTTTTTCCCAGTTTTTCGCGTTTTTCTCGAAAAATTCTCACAACGCGATTGAATTTTATGAGCGCATTTTGTTCATGGATAAATTCTTTAAACGAAAAAGTACAGGAATTCGTTCGTTGATCGATTTTTGCCGGAGCTAGAGCGGCCCGAAGAGGACGTAAAAAAATCTTGGGTATCCAATTGATTGAGAAACTGGGAATAGGTAATCAAATTTTGGTCATAGTGCCGTTCAATTGAGACAAACTGATCGTGTGAAAAAATCTTCTTTTTTTTAATTAGGCCTCTGTTCAAATTTTATTGCACTTTAAAGTTTTATGACACGATTTTTTGCGTTTTTTTGCATGTTTTTCGCATATAACTTTTGAACCGACTACTTTTACATAGGTAAAATACTCAGAGGCGAGAAAGAGCTATCAAAATCCTACAATTTGGTGTATTTAATTATATTTTTATGTTATGTCCCCGCGGAGCTATTAACGTTTGAAGAAAAGTCAAAACACGTTTTTTGACATAAAGTGGAATATTCCTCGAAAGCTATCATATACGCTAGCCAATTTCGAATTTTTACTGGATTCTACGTTAAATTTCCTACATTTTCTTCCACAGCACCTAATCTGTCCCGTTTCGGGAACGTGATGAAAAAAAATCCCAAAGTTGAAACTTCAAAAGTATGAAAAACGAAAAAAATTCGAGAAATATTATTAATCGTTCGACATTGATTGTTTTCACTTTGAATTCGAATTCTACGTCTAATTTCCTGTAGGAATCATCAAATAATCAAATTTGAACAGTACTGTAAGTATTTGCAACGGATTTTCAAAGTTGAAAAACGTAGGAGTGGCGTAGTATTAAACTGGAAAAACTGATAGTTGCCGACTAATTTCCGACGTTTTGACGTCATATTCGGATTCAGCATTAAATTTCCTATAAGAATAGCTTTCAAAATCGCTTTAAAACGAAAATTTAATTTTTCACTATTACCGATGCCAGCGGAGCTCGGAATTTCGGCCGGCGAAAAACTCGATTTACGGAAAATAATTTCTCTGGCTCTGTTTAAATTTTTTTCACCAAATTTTTTGCTATGTACGTGTGTAAGGCGTTCAAATGAAAACTCCTGCATATTAAAACAGTTGATTATCATAAATTTTGACCCCGAAAATCACGGTTAAAGTCCAATTTTTGAGCTTTCAAAAACCGATTTTTTTGGACCACTTGCAGATTTTTCCGAGAAATAAAAAAAATACCAAAAATACATCTTGGTAAGACACAACTTTCCTGAAAATTTCAGATTTTTATCTGTATTGGAAGACAAGTAAAAAATCGTTAACTGTTCGGTTGAAAAAAATCGCAGGGGTACCCCTTGGATTTTTCGCGAAAAATTTTTTGAAATGGATTTCGCTCAAATTCAGCATAATGATAGTTGATGATGTGTACATCAATAATATATGGTTCATTCTTTGTTTCTTTCGCACTAAATAGATGAAAAGAACGTTTAAAGTTGAAAATGTCATTTTTTCGTGTATAGTCTACTAATATTGTTGAATAACGCAAAAACGGTTGAAAAATTGATAGGTACATTACATTGGGAAAATGTGGACAGTTAAATTACCTATCTTTTGGTATATTCAAATATCTGAATTGACGACTTTTTGTTTGAGTTATCCACTGTGCAAGTTACAAATATTGGAAAACTTACAGTTTTTATGTCTCATTTTGCTCCTACGTTGCTCCAGTTGAAAAACCCAATACTTTATGATACAAAGTACGTTCGAACTCCACCACCTACATACCAAATTATAGCAACTACTACCAAGTACTACCTTCTAACAATAATACCTATCGATTCCCACTCTCCATACACAAATAATTAACTACTAAACCCATACCTATACCCATACCCATACCTATACCTATATACCATATACTATGTACTATACTATATATGCTATATACTATACTATATAGTATACTATATATACTATATAGTATACTATATATAGGAGTGATAAGGACAACACCCCGAGTTATTTATGTAAGGCCCGAGAGGAGGGGCGCAGCCCCTCCGACGGGCCGACCGCGCGCGATAGCTGAGGGGGGCGAAGCCCCCCCTGAGGGGGTTGGGCGGCGGCAGCCGCCAGGGGCGCTCAGCCCCTAGTGTTATATAAGATTACTTTAATAATTAGTAAAATTTATAAGGCATTTATCAATTAATTAATTCGCTAAGTTCATATGTAAACCACTAAGAAATGCGCTTAAGCTCTTCACTGTCGACATTTTTCTTTTATTATTCCTTCTCGCAAACTACCACGGAAAAGGAATCCTCTTTTCGTATCGATGTTGTACCGTTCGGTTCTTTAACTGGGATGTGGCTCGGGAGCCGAGAGCGTGCCGATATCCATGAAATCATCATCGCAGCCTGGTGTGTACGTGTCGGTAACGATTCTATTCAAATCGGCTGTGCTCGTGTCGATGCTTCGTCCAATCAAATCCGAAAGAAGTCAAGGAGGCCTGACGACTCTCCGTTTGGGATGCGGCTTTCTTTAGGCCCATTCCAAACGCGCTAGAAATGACAGATCTGTCGCCTGATACCTTGGAACCACTGCGTCACTGTTATATGTGTGTGTTACGACAATGGCCTTTGCTATGATGTGTTCTGTATATGTGTGCGGTATGTCTGTGGCACCTCTCGATCATTACCAGGTCCAAAATGCCCGTCGGCCTCGAGGTGTTGTGATCATCGGTTTTCTTGCGGTCGGGCATTCAATGCAAATTAGCCGCCGAGAGACTCGAGACCCATGGCCAAGCATTGATTAGCCTCCGCTCTGCTCGTGCTGTACTCGTCTGTCGCGTTACATTTCTCTCCTTATGAATATTATCCGTCGCGACCTGATGCTAGTGTCACAGGCCGATCCCTCATATCTCGGTCCGTACAATGCATTGGGATGGCCGGCTCTGTAGAGAGCTTCTATCAGTGGTACCAGCGTATCTTGTTCCAGTATGGGAGTAGAAAAACAGGGAGATCATAGGGAGCCCTACACGAGTTTTGGAAGATTTAATACAGGTAAATTTTGAGAAAGTGCTGCTTTTATCTTCCTGATTCGACTTGGGGATTAGGATGAGATGTAAGCAGCAACATTATCTAATTTTTAACTTCGAGCGCTTTCGCCATTCAAGGCCTCTTCAGGAAACATCTTCTTCATAAAACGTTTTGATTTTCGATCTTTCGATTTGATTCGGTTGATTTGATTTTTCGATTGCTTGATCGATTCCTTTGATTATTATTGTTTTTTCCTAGTTTCTTTATAGTTCTCTATTAATCTTGAATCTTGATTATTTTTGATTCTTGACTGTTCTCAAATCTAGATTGTTTTATCACTTCATTCTTGATTGTTCTTTGATTCTTTTGAATCGTTTTCCTTTCGTTCTTGATTCCCTATTCTTGTTGATTTGTTCTTGTTCTTTTATTCTGTTTTTCTTTTTCTTTTTCTTAATGTCATCAAACCAGTATACTGGAATCTGGAGTATTATCATGACGACCAACGATCTAAAGAACACCAAATAACTAACACGAATCAACCCTGGAATAAGAATAAAACCGTTAAGTGAGATTCTTCAAGTCGCATTTTAAGATATTGACTTTTTTCTCATTTTTATTCGCGACCCGACTGATTATACTATTTCGACATTCCACGTCTTCGATGACTGGTGAGAACTTGAGCAACCTGTTGTCGACGTCGGTCATTTTTGAGGTTCACCTGAGCGAAGCTGTACCTGACCGTGACGAAAACCGGCTTTTCCCTTTCGAAGGACTCCAAGGGTCCAGATAAGGGTAGTCGGTAGAAAAAATCCAAGCCATCCCCGCAGATGAGAAATGACCACAGACCGAACCTGTTATGAGCCTCTCAACAATTTTCGGGCATTGGAGTTTTCTGTTTAGACTCGTCTGGTCCCAATCCCCGACTACCTCAAGAGATTTCAACTTCCCACCCGCACCACTTCACGCACGATAAGGTCTCACCACTGGCAGTCACTAATCAAGCGGGAAGAACCCATGAGACTGATGTCTGGTGGTGTCTAGACGAAACATGTGCGTCCGTTTCGGGGTCCGATAGCCTCCGGTGGCTAAATTTAGTCGACCCCTCAACTGACTTGACTTTGTGTCTCGGTCCTTGGACTTTTTTTCCGTCTCCCTTTCGTTTGTTTTTAATGAGAACAGCCTGAAACTCGGAAGGTGTAGGTGTGTACCGTTTGAGGAAGGGCCGCCGGTGACATTGGTTTTGTCTTCGCGTAGGGAAAAGAGATGTTTACTATCTTCGGCGATGCAACAGTAAATAACGTAGGGAAGAATGGATAAACTGATTTAAGACCGTGAAAAGTGCGATTATCGATTGAATTCGAGGAGCTAATTTTGTAGATTTGAAGTGAATTAACGTTCAGAAAATCTGAAGCGATTGTGGCTAGGGATTGATCAGCAATGTCTGTGCTGGTTTGAACGGAAGACAAATGAGAATTGTTCACTAAATAATTTGCCGTTTCGTCGCAACTCTAGTAGATTTTACGTATTCCCTGCAGTGAAAGGTAGACAAATTGTTTTCTTCAGTTCCTAGAGTAAATGCCAAATTATCTATGTAATCGTCTTTTTATCGTTGAAAACCGAGCAATATAAAACCGCTCTTTAAATTCTTCCCTGTAATTCCCCAAGTTACAGTTTATACGGATGAATTTCTTTTGTACTTCTCTACTCGTTCAAAGGGCCTTCGCCGGGGTAAGGAATCGCCGAAAAACTCACGCCAGCCTGTTGCTATACTCGGGTAGCATTTTTTGTGCTAGGCCATAAAAAAAACCACCCCTCATGCCCTCAGAACTGCGTATCAACTGTGTACACTCTTAAGAGCGACCCTCACTTCCGTCCGATCTTGATAGATTAGTTTTCGCTTTTCGAGATGAGAACGAAAGATTTATATCCACGTTTCCGCCATTCGAACGCGGAAGTAATACCTACCGAAAGTTGAAAGAAAAAATATGAAAATCTGGCAACCTGGCCGGGTCGTTGATTAAAGAATTAATAGGCTCTGCGAGTGTACAAAAAAAAAAAAAAAAAAAAAAAAAATACAATTTTCTCCTTTTAAATTATGCTACATAGTGAACGGAATATTTATCAGCGAAACACAATAAATCAAAATAATCTGAAATTTTATTTCACGCTGCATGGATTCATGGTAAGTAATCAAATATAGTTTTTTGCCTTGCACGATGAAATACATTCGATCACACATTTGTGAACGTGAATTTTTGACCAAGTCTAGTTAAGTTTGCTCATAGCCCGATGTATTTTCTCCTTGCAATATTCTAAAAATACCACTTAAGCCAACATTTATTATTATTATTATTTCAATGATTTTGGTTCGAATGTATCAATCCTCGGCCAGTATCAATAACCTTCGCGTTTAACGGCCAAAATCCGACGTAAAACTTGATACATTTACGTTCATGGCCAAATTTTTGAAAAAAATTTGGATGACAATTTATTGAACTGAAATATAAATTAAAAATTTGGGCGACTTGTTACCTCAACGGGAGCACAACTGTTCGAAATCTGAAACCCTCCCAATAAAAACGTTACACAGCGAATGTGAAACTTCAAGATAAACTTGGACGCTGGGAAAATTTCGAAAAGCCTCTAAAGCATTTCTCACACTCTAACTGACCCTATTCCTCCGAACAAAACGCTTCATCCATCCATGGTTTTTCGGGTCATGGGAAAATGTCCTCCCGGCGAAAAAGGGGGATTTATTAAAAATAAATAAAATAAAAAGCGAGGTGGAAAAAACCGCGATAAAAACTCGCCACCCCAGAGCATTTTGAAAGTAAGTGGCCGTCTAAAAACGGCCCCTTCGCAGTTCTTTTTATACGAAGAAAACGGACCAAAGTAAAAAACTGGTGCTTGCGAGAAGGGGCTCATGAGATGCGCATTAAAACGGGACTCGGAGAACACTCGAAAAAACATTGGAGCATGACGTAGACGAGGGGTCCACCTTTCGAATGATCTAGAAACTCTGGAAAAAAGTTGTGATGAAACTTCATAATTAATTCTCTCACGTACAGGGGTCGCTTTGTTGTATCGCCAGGGGCACCAACTTTCCGTTTGAAGATGCGGGCAGAATGTGTAAAATGGTAGAAAAAATCTCATCACATTACTAACCACGATAGGTGCGCCGAGCGCTTTCTTTTCGTCTCCTTTTTTCTAATCAAACCTCCCCTACGCAGTGAGTAATTAGTGTTAAAATCATTCAGAAGAAATAGTTGTTTTTTTAATTTTGCAAATAACAATGTGAGTTAAGCTAAATGCGCACCCTTGCTGAACCAACGTTGTTATTATTGTCAGTGCTTATGTTGAAGAAATATTTAAGGAGTACCAGCTTGAACTCGTTTAAGCTGTTTAATGCGAAAAGTGAAAGACAAATCAGTTTTATCATTCCATCAGGATGATTGTGAAATTATGAGAAATGAATCATACTCGAGAATATAATTTGATGAGTAAAAGGCATACAAGACACTTTCAGCATTCCTGTTCAGAGGCTGGCAAAAATATGAAAAGTAAAAGTGATGTTATACATAGGACGAACGGGGAGAAAAGTGAAATCCAATGATCCTCCATGGTTATTAGTCTCAGAAGTGTGAATGGATTAGAGGTGAAAGGAAGTTTCATCGTGCGGATCCTACCTAAGAAAAGTGAATGGCAAATCAGTCGCATTCGCTATTACATTTTCGCTTAGGTAATTTTGATCTGAAAGTACGGTCATCCCCAAGTTGAATAATAGCTGCCAGAGTAGAAGGCAGTTTAATATTTTGCCCTTCCATTTCTCAGGACACGCGAATGGATTAAGGACCGTTTTTTCTCAACTCAAAATACTGAGGCTGCCTAATATTCACGTACGATACAAATAATTAGAGATGCGAAGCATGTTCTTAATTTGGAGCGGAATGTAATTTCGATAATTGAAAGGCATATCAGGTACTACCATTTCTCAGGATAATAATTGTGAAAGTATAAGGGCCGCTTTTTCTTTACACAAGATACAAAGGCTACCGCACATTTTCGAATCAGCAGTATCATATAATTAATGTCTCATGATAGGATGAAAATTTCAGTGAAAGTATGAGAAATGAAGCGCAATAAGAAAAGTAAAAGGCGAATGATTTCATATCGTACTTCAAATTTTCAGAATATCTTACACATCTCTTCCACAAATTTACCGTCTCAAAAATCGATTATACTATATCTATAGCTATAAAATCCATCGTTTTTATTTCTACACTTTTCGCTGCTAACCGACGGGCAGGATGTGGAAAATCGTATCCGTTGGCCCAAATTTACGAACCGTTACGCAAAGCCGTCTGGAGGAAATCTTAGCAAATATTGAATTGTCTCTATGAGAGGGGTTTGTTAGCTGTTCTGCGCTGCGAGATGATCCCGGAGAGCGGAGGTTTTTGTCTCTCGTTGAAACAGACCACCTGACCCCTGAGTCTCACACTTCTTAGACAGACCTATCCTCTGTTACACCGTACCCCTACCCTAGGGCCCTATTAAAGAACGCCCTAATACCTGGAGGGCTAAAAACTCCCTTCGTCCTGACCGAGGACCAACAGACCAAGATCCTTTCGCAGGCACAGAGTTCACAATTTTTTCTATCTTCTTTTCTATATAAGAGCGTATCTGCTTTTTTATTCGATCTTCCGGGCCGGCTTTACCCCGCAGAAAAGGTGGACCCCGTAAAAAACGTGAGGGTCTCTTTTCTTCTAGTAGCCATCTGTTTTTTGGAGGGTTCCTTTTGAGTATTAGCACCCCTGTTCTCCTCACATCCTTCTTCTGGGGTTCCACTCAACGGAAATGAATCTTTGTTCGGACATGACAGTGATAGAATCGAGCGTAATCATTTTAATAACGCCGATTTTCTCTTGAATTTCTCCCCTTTTTCTAGGAATAGTCGATAGAAACGTTTTTCTGCTAATTAAGAACATACAGATAGGTACAATAAAGGCAGAAAATAAATCAGCTTTCCTGGAAAGTCACATTTTATTCGATCAAACCTAATTTCAAGATAGATTGATGAATTTTCATCAGCCTGCGGTGCTTTTTTGTTTTCCTTTCTGAAGCTGTTTCAATAGTTTGATGTGACAAACCAAAATTGTATCATTTTTAGTAATAAAATCGTGAAAACCAATTAGGTTCAACCTGGAGAAAAATTGTTCAGAAAATCGGCCTAAATAAATAAAAACTAGTCTCCCACTATTTTTCATTCTCTTTCGAACAAAAGCGTTTCCTCTATTGTGATCAACGTGGCCTGTTCCAAAGGGGTTCGGTGTTTATGACCGTTCATTCATTAAGGAAAAAAGTTGAGAAAGAAATCGGTTAGAAAGGGTAGTCCGTGTCGCTCTGAATAGAATTTCGAATAGGAAGGGTAGTATCAGATGGCGGTCCATAGTTTGTCGGGATGATCCCCATTCTATTTCGCCGGTGAAGATTCTACGTAACCGTAGACAGTGGATTTCGGTGAGAAAAAAACGTTATCCTAGCCTCGCTATACCTGACGGTCCCTACCCCTTAAGGGTGTTTTTTAGCAAGTCCAAGACACCAGAGAGGAACCAGAGAAAAAAATTCTCGTTCTCACGGTAAGGGCATGAGATTGCGGGCCGCGGATAATGTACATAAAAAATCGGATGAGGGGTAGACGTTTTTTCAAATTGCGATCTTCTGTCAGGCTAAAAAAACGGACTGGGCCACTTGTTTTGGACAATGGCTCCACCCATGAGATAGGCGAAAGGCTCACGGATCTAGGATCGTAATTTGAAAAACAACTTTTTATATGAAATTCGGCAGTTTTCCAAATATTTTCACCGTTTTTCTTGGCCTCAGGAGGAGTCCATTAATAGCATTGTAATACATAGGTACCTAATTAACTACACAAAAATGATTTACGTTATCATAATGGACAGTTATGATCAATCTTATACTGCGATAAAATCAAAACACTGCCGTCATAAAAATGAGGAACTGCAGGCAGTAAAATATCAAAACAAAGAGGTCTTTAAAATAGACTGGATAGGTTGGCGCCCTCGGCTGACCGTTGTTCCGTGAACCTTGGGAAAACATGCAAATCGTCCCAATTATCGAGTGGCTCTTGATTGGGCCTAAAACGGCCGTTCACATGACGGGATTGACCGGCTAATTGGAGCTAAAAACCGTCCGTTCGACGGAGACTCGTCCCGATTGACGATGCTAAGGCACAAGCTCGCAGAGGAGAAAGTCAAGTTCCCATGGGATGCTGTTGATGTTGGCAACCTCTGAAACTATATAGTGAACAGAGAGGCCTACGATCCCAGGTCAGCGCCAGGAAAGGATGGCCCAACTTCCGATCGGAGGAGGGGATTAAGCGAACACAAGAGACTGACAAGATGGGACGCCGATGAGCCATAAATAATAGTTTTTCAACCGATGGCCATCCGTTGGATGGCGGCTTCCACGGTCAGCAGTCTCCTCGTTACAGAGTAATTGTAATATATGATTAGGGACGTGATCGCTTTTATCAACCGACGCAACATCGGATGGAAAAGGATGAGAACATCCGAGTCGTTAGTTCACCTCGTAGGTTGACTCGAGGTATCCCATCAATAGCTAAGGAGGAGTTGAGAAAGAAAAAAAAAAAAAAATGTACAAAAGAATTTGTGCCAGGAAAGAAATAAGACTGCAAAATATTTTTCAGTATGATTTTTGTATTTTGAATTTATCATTAATGATTGGTGGAACTCCGAACGTTAATCTGTTTTCCTTAGATATTAATTGTTTACCGATTCCTTCTGCAAACTGAAATAGTCCTATTCCGACCACAGGACTACTCTTACAATCTGTTTGCTAAGTCGCAACTCCAAAGAACAACTTCAACGCCAAGGCTTTTCAGCGATTTTCCATCAGAAATACGAGGGACGCGTGGGTTTTTCGAAACACCGAAATGTTGCGCGGGGTTTATCAAAACGCGCATTGTCATGTTCAAAGCAAAGATGAGAAAGAGGTCGAGTCTGAAAAAGCGAAATATGACGAAGGAAAAAATGTGGGTTTACAAATTAGAGCACGGAAGGTTGGCTCGTAATGGGATGTGATGCCGCAGATAAAACTCACTAAACAGTCGCATGAGGGCCCGAGGAATATACAAAGACCTCTTTAATCCAAAAGCCAAACTAAGCTTAGCTATAGGTACCTTTACGTACTCGGAGTAACCCTTCGTCACCGCGATCGCTCGAGGATATACATTCGCATTAATTTTCAAGAGCTACCGACCCAGTTTTTTCAGCCCTTTTTTCGTGTCCGCATCTTCTCCTTTTTTGCAGCTTAAAACAATACGCTTCTTTGGGTTTTCGTTCTTCTACCGTCATCCCTTTGTGAGTTGAGCAACCTTCGCTCCGGCGAGCATCAAAAGGGTCAAAATTGTAGTTACGAGACGGATAGAACGATCCAACGTGAGCGATTAATTTCGAGAAGCCTGATATTCTTCTAAAGCAGTTTACAGAAATTGAAGACATGGTAGTTTTTATTGTACTATTTCTAAAGTAAAATACTTCCATTTACTACGTTAGCGGAAGTAAAAGTGTTCTAACAATAAAGTTGTTTCTACCATTTGTCCCTAATTACGGATCTGATAAGAAATCCCGCTCTCTAAATCCCCCAAAAAAGGGAAAAAACAATTAGAAACAATTAATTGTAAGGCTTTTGAAACTTATCTTCTGGTGATGCACGGTTAGCGACTATTCATCATAAATACAAGGCACAACGAGGTGATAAGAGTTCGCCATTACCTGATCCTCGTTTGTTACCTCTCGACGGGCGATGAAATTTCCGGAAAATTGGCCCTAATCGATGTCACCGACGAGGTGAGATAAATGCATTTAGAGCAATTTCAGATCCGAAGATACGCGCCTTATGTCGAAGTTAACGACGGAGATAAACTTCTCGTTGTTAAAAATTGATAATAGGTTCAAGAAGTGGGCAGATACCTGGTAGTTATCTCAGGTGGATCTTTTTGAATGAAAAACCTTTCAACCCAATTAAATAACTAACTAACAAAAAGTTAACGTTTGGTTGCAAAAAATGGAACAAAATAAATAAATCAAACAACTATATTTATATTATTTTGTTTTCATTAAAAAGGGCGAGTTTCAGCAAAAAATATTTCCCGTTTGTACCTTCACTGAAGGTATTTGTTTTGAAAAAAACGCGAATTAAATTTTTAAAATAGAAGATAAGGAATATCATTAGATGAAAAATGCGTAATATTATTTTCAATTGACCAACTCATCTGAAAAGTTGGCGGAAATGAGCCCATCGGCCGTTACTGATTAAATATCGCACTGATTTCCTGAATTGCTGCTTATTTATGGTCCGCAAAGTAGTTGAGTCTATCATGTCTAACTGCTGAGAGCACGACAAGCCGTTATGGTATCGTGAAAATCGCTTTTTTCTCCACAACAAAAAAAAAGTTCACCGTACGCCACCGGCAAACGATAACGGATGTGTCGCCCGTGGAGAACTCGCCAAAGCGTGACGTCATTAAAGTGTCACCACGTGTTCCTTCTCGGTCTATCTCTCTTCCCTTGTGCTCTACCAACAATTTTTTCTCTCGCTCGTCTCCAGCCACCTTATATTATTACTTCCAGAGAAGTCCATCAGAGAAGTACG
Source organism: Tupiocoris notatus (assembly GCA_037159825.1). NCBI lineage: Eukaryota > Metazoa > Arthropoda > Insecta > Hemiptera > Miridae > Tupiocoris > Tupiocoris notatus. The sequence continues at coordinate 478,438 of JASJUZ010000407.1, read as the reverse complement.
ATGTTCCAGAGTCATCTCTTCGAAGAGTGCACGTTCTGCTCATGAGCACCGAGAGGGCATTAGACTGAACAGGCCAGCGAACAACTTGCAGGTGAATTTTCCCGTCCATCACGACCCAACTGATAATGCAGTCCGAGATGGTGAGAAAATTGGATCATGTTTGCTTCTGCAGGAAGACGTTTCCTCTAGAAAGTACAGCCCATTCCGTCATTCACAACTTTTCAGCCTTTTATGAGTAGTACGATTTTTGAAAAATAGCGGCGGAAAAAATTTATTCGAATTAGAATGAAATTGGATATTTGAGAAAATAATCACTTCAGCAAGAACTCGAACTTTCAGCTAAAGCGAATTTGAAGAGACACTATGATTTCGTTTTTGTAAAAAGAGAATAAATTCACATTATACTATTCTTTCCTCGCTTTTACACTGTTCATTATATATCTTTGGAATAAAATGTTAAGCCGAAAAATTTTGGAATTCCCATGGCTCTACTATTTCAATCACGCGACTACCGGTAACCCTTTTTCCTCAAAGCTATTTACTCGAAAAACTATTCGTCCTTGTCTAGCTCTGTCGCAATCGGTCGCTTAGATCGAATTATCTGCCCAATGTATTCGAATTTCTTATTGAACCAATCAATAGAACGATCTTAGGCCAATCAGGCCTGTTGTTCTTTCGAAGGACAGTGTACCAATTTGAATTCAAAATGACGATGATAATAACGCAATGACGTGGGTTGTTCATGAGAAACGTAGCTTCTAAATGTTGAAGTGATTCGATTGTTTTTAATCCTAATATTGACCCCTCTACGTTTTTTATTGTTTAAGATTTTTTTTTTCAATTTTGAAGCATTCAATTAGTTTTAAAAAAAATCAGGTTTTAAACATTTTCAGAGATCATCTAACATTCTTCATTCATAGAAGTTCCCAAGTTTTTTTTTTTTTCTTTTTAATATATGAATATAGGTAAAACAGCTCATGTGGACGGGCGTAGGAAAAAAAACGTTATTGCTGCTGTCCCCATATTCCACGAGGCATCTTCCATATCGACTCAGATGCGAAAAACCGTTCTCACGGACGATGTTTGTTATCTTAAGCAAGTGGACACTTCCGTCTCGGACCCCTCGTGGTCTTACCTATTGAATGTCATCCGAAGTGGCAAAGGTCGTTCGGCTAGAGAAAAAGGAGGAACACCTCATATTTACCTCATCTTTACATTTCTCGGATCCCTTCGATTTCTGATTTATTTATAGGAAGAGCAACTGGACCCATCTTCCAGTCAATGGGCTTTTCAAACAAAGACCCAGCAGCACAATAGCTAACACTGACACTTTTTTCGAAAAGAAAACGCAACGCGGTGCAAGTTCTTATATCACCGAGGGGAAGATCTCGCGTTCCCTATTATTCTTTCTCTATTTAGCCGTCTTTAGGAAGAAATTTACATATCATCCTCCGGAAAGTTGGGTGTAATATTTTTCTATCGCCAGTGACCAAAGAATTCCCCCTTTAATTCTAACACATTACGTTAGCCACGCCAATATGAAGAGCGCTAAACTGCTCTATAATGCCGAGCATATCACGAGGATACGAATTATATGGTAGGTATATGAAAGTGGAAAGTAAGTAAGTAAACCATTGGTGTGCTTAGATTACACAGTACTTCCATGTTGGAGTCGGTATAAACCAATTATAAAATCAAAAACTCGTACGAAGGCCGCAACGTTAGTTTCCAACAACTGTCATCGAAAAACTAGCCAGAAGACCCAAAAATAGAAAAACGTACGAATTAGGTCGATAGTGCAGAAAAACTGTACGCGAGCCTGACGATACAAGCCGAGTTTTAGTGAACGTAATCAAAGTTGGTCATGGTATTTATAGCAAGAAGACCCGAAAAATACAATAACGTTCGGAAAAAATAACTAAAAATGCGTTTTACGAGAACGTATTCCGTGTGACTCCAATAATAAGAATCAAGATATTCAGCTGTCATATAGAGATTTTTGAGTCCCCCAGCGTTCAAATATTTATTTCTGCGGTCTATAAAAATCAAAACATAGTCAACATGCAATTACGGGGAAGTAGTGTATGTGGCCCACTTGATAAAATCAGGCATCACTCAGTCATCGTCCCAAACATTTTAAGACCTTGAACGTTCAAATACATTGAGTTTTGGGCCTGTAAAAATCAAAATACAAAATATGCACTAGTGAAATCGTGAAACACACCTAATAACGTGGAGGTACTGTGTGTAACCCAGTATACAAAAAATCGTGTCTAATTCTCTTAGCATAACGAACATTTTAAGACCTCAAACGTAGAAAAATATTTACTCTTATAGCCTGTAAAAATCGAAACAGAAACAACTTTGAACGATTACCTATATCCCAAATGCACAGCGTGATTTTCGAAATTGAATAAAAGCTAATTTTGCTCATTCAATATGAGAACATTTACTGAAAATTTTAATCAAGTTTCATTCATTTTTCACGGAGATACGGATATTTATGTCGCTCTTTGGCCACTGACACACGGACAGACAGACACACAGACACTGGTTCAGAAAGTATTCTGAGTACCTATAAATAGTAATATGAACATTGCTTTCACCATGACTTTTCAGACGATCGCAGTAATTCCATTTACTGTGTAAACATGGAAGTAAAAAAAATATATAGAAGCATCTTTTCCCATTTGTGTAAAATGGCATTTTTCCGTTTTTGTTTTCTTTTCTTAAGTATTCCGTAATGAAAGGAGGATAAATGAAATAAACTGAACGAAATGTTGATTTTAAATGTTGAATAATATCTCAAAGCGGATTATATTTTCCAACTTTCAACTTTTGCCCGTAATTTACAGGCGACGATAATGTTGAAGTTCTTTTCAATTTCAAACGTTTTTTTTTTCGAAGACGCAACGATAAGTAACGGAGATAATCAAATTGCGGAGAGGGCGAAATTCAAAGATTGAACCTGCCCCCTCAAACGGCGGCGGTTATTTGGTGTAAAAACAGAGTTATCTCTCAGTTCGAAAAAACGAACGGACCAAGCCGAGAGGAGGGCGAAGATTTCGTTAATCTGATCCGCAAGCTCGATTAAGTTGAGTTGAACTTACAGCCGTTGAAAGGGAATGACTAAGAATGGCCCTTTGCCAAATTTCCAAAGGGCCACCAAGCACCGATGGCTTCAAAGAGATTTTCGGATAGCTTTATCGCGCTCAATGCCAGCAGCAAATGGGTGGACTCGAGTTGTTCTTCATACTTTGCCTTCCTCCGCTCGCGCTTCACCTTCAGCATCCTCTCAAAGCCAATTTAAAGTTTTCACAACGACCCCTGGTCAAGAAAGGACCGCAAAGAGCTAAGTTTCACGTCCCTCTTGTTTTGATCGTATCACAAATGATCATCCTGCCTTCCTTTAGGAGTTGAAAACATCTAGCGACAAAGGGTAGTGTATCAGGGTAGTGCGGTTCTCCTTCTCTTTTTTGCTATTCTTGATATAATGTTTATTTGTACTGTCCCTCAAGATTTTGGTTGTGCTTTGGGGTATAAAAATCAAAACTAGTGGAAAACAATTGAAGGCAATCATTTGCTAAATTCGAATTAGCCCATCCCCCATAAACCATTGTAAATATAAACCATTCTAATCGTCCAAGAAAAAAAGCCTAAGCACTATCAAAATGTGATGTTTTAGGTTTCAAGGCACGTAGAATCCGAATATCCTATTTAAAAAAAATGCGCCCGTTCTAAGGAAACTGCTGGATGTTCACTAAAAATTATTCCTGGTCTGCGAATTGGTCAATTCTCTAGATAAATCACTTCCACAATTTTAAAGGTATTTTTGGGGTTTTTGATGGATATTTATATTTTTCAATTTTTTTGAAAAACAGGTACCTACGTCTTTGATATAAATTTATATAGATTTTTCAATCGAATGAGACTCTAACGAGGTCAATAGCTGTAATAGTACTGAATTTATCATTGCTTTCAAAATGAAATTTTCGAGATTTTGAAATATTTGCAATGGTGGTATAACTCGAGAGCTTATGTATAGCTATATACAAATCGTTCTATACTTGATGCATTGCTCATAAAACGCTCTCAATTATCTGGTTACATTATAAAATGTTCGGGATAGTTAATAACACAAGGGCATGGTCTGCCTTAAATCATAATGGGAACAAAATAATAATAATCCACTGAACAATCATTTGCAGCATATTTTGATCTAGCGATGTATCAAAGAAGTGGTCGATGAGTAGTTTTCTGGCGGAGCTTCGTCGTTAGAGGTCATTCGGCTGTTGCCTAATAACCTGTCGCGTCTCTGGCTGTTACCCTACCCGAATGATTGAAGAGAAACACTTATACGAAGTTATTCGGAATCCGAAGTGAAATAGTGAATCAGAAGTAGCCAATTTGTACGTTCCATTAAATAAATTGTACTATACTTACCATCGTATACTTAATTACATTAAACGCGATGAATTTTAGTGTTCATGCTCCTCTTAGAAACCATCTTCAATTATTTCTATCCTCCATTGTCGTATCCTTGATAAATATCCTTAAAAATGTTATATTGGGAAGCTGTGTGAATCAGCCCTAGCTCAAGTGGATTATGAAATTATTATAGACATTCGTCAGTGTGATTCGAAACTCGTTTCGCAATTCTCCCTCTGTCAGTCCGGTATGGCCAACTTATCTCGTAGAGGCTCATATAAAAAATTGCGCCACTCGTGGTCTCTGGGACGGGGTGACCTTTGCGGTCAGAGCTTCGCTGAGCAGCCTGGACGCCTCAACCGCCATGAGTGACATCCTTGCAGGTTATTGTCTGTAAAACTCTCCAAGGCAGTAGAATCTTGAGATAGGAGCCGACTAAGAAAATGGAGAAAACGCGAACGAACTTGAACAACAAACTATCGAAAATCGTTGTCAAATGGTTGCGGGAGTAGCCTCGAAATAATTTCTTTGAAGTCAATAGTTTTCACGTTTCAGTTTATACGTTGGCTTTCTCTGAAATAATCCGCGGTTTTCCCATTCTTTTTGGATCTTTTTCATTTTTCAATATTTTGCATACTGACAGCCTAAAATGCCTATAATTAAGAGTTTACATAATATGCTAGAATAATGCCAGCACTAAATATGTAATGAAACTAAACCACGCTATGGTTTAGTGGTTTACTTTCAGTGATCAACAAAAATTAGTGATATTCTCAAGCCCATCCTATTTTGCTAGCCTCTTTTTCAGTATTTTTATCCCATTGTGATTAAGATAGATCTATACCAAATATAAATCTCCAGGATTCCCATTTATTCGGTCTAAATTGTCTGGGAAATTGTGCTTCCTCCAAGAAGAGCTGAGACAGAGTAATCTTTCGATACCGAATGATATTCTGCATGGTAGACATGTTCAGCATTGATTTTGAGGTATGCTTCCCTCGCTGTTTTTGCGATCGACGGTTAAGAACGTTTCAGACTTGAATCTCAAATCATAGAACAACTCAATAGGTACCTACAGAGTTACCCTTGCTGCGACGTTGTGCCCTCGGCGTCTTTTCTCGGGTCGCCGAGGATGCTTCATCCGAGCATCTGTGCCGCTAGAGCTTGATACTATGAGGCAGAGGAGAAGTCACATAACATCCTTCGACTGGTCGCATATGTTCGTCCCACGGATGGGATCTCATACGCGGGGGCAGAGATTTTTTCTGAGTCCAAGACCTTGTGAGGGCACTCTCAGGAAGGGAGGCAAAGGAAAAAAACATTTAGAGATCGTGGGAGAAACATTTATTACGCTGAACCAACAGCAAGTCTCATCCTGTACACCCCTTTCTGATATCCTTAACATGCTGTCTTGAGCTTCTGAGTTCATTTTCACCCGGATCCACACTTTTCATTGGTCTGTGTACCATCAAAATTTTAATTAAGAATGGCCAAAAAAAAATGCTTTCCGATCGATCTTGAGGAATTAAAATAACCACGAAAATATACGCTTGTAAATAAAATACGCCAATTTTTGTCATTTATGAAATATACTTAAAAATGAAGTATTTTTCTCTGGTTAAATAAGTAAAATATATTTGCCATAAGTTCCTTTGGCATTTTAGAGTTAACTCAGACATAGGCACGAACCAAAAATGAGCTAAAAAATATTTTCAAAAGTTTTTATACGTCGTGTTTTCACGGTTCGTTCTGCAATTTTTCAATTGTGGGCTGTTTGATAGGTGCAGTGTTCACCGTTCAGGTAACCAGAATGACAGGCCACCAGGCTCTGTAACTGGATTAGACGTGAGCTGCGGTGCTTTGATTCGCAATGCTCAGTTCACACAGATCCGGAATCGTCTTAATAGAATGCTGAAAATCAGGAAGTATATTGCACTTATTGAAACATATATTTAATATATGCAGTGTTGAGCAGGAGATGAACTAATTGATTTTCCTGATTTTTATGGTGGTCTGAACGAGCACCTTCGTCCGTTTTGGGCATCCTGTGGGCGAAATGGAACCATTTCTATGACAAAATTTGGAAAAGCAGTCGCGTTATCTACCCCTCAACTCCACGACGACTATGTGAAGATAAGTATACTCATATTTTGGCTGTGATAGAAAAATCAGGATCGATAATCGATAACCGTTGAACGCCACTATGGCGGCTCCTCGTGTTAAATGAAATTAAATGGGCATGATGCCTCCAGTAAAAAACCTAATTCCGGAGCAATGTGAAATTACAAATGCAATACCCGTCATCCATGGACCACCTGCACTGTCTGTCCTGCCGTTTCGACCGCTAAGCAAACAGCGTTCTCCAAGTCCGCCATCCCAATAGTTGTAATCTTAGCGTATTAGTAGCAGTAGCTTCAAACGGGCGATCCTGCTAAAAAAAATATGTTGCCCGGAGGCTTCTCCGCTTCTGAATTGTGAAGGCGTGTACGGCGAGACGGAGCTGAGGCTTAGGCTAAGTCAACATTTTCACGGACGTTTTGGTAACGGGGATCATTGTACAAAAGCCACACACGAACGTCCACTGTGCTCATTGTGTCATTCGGCGATCGTGTCCAGTTTGATAGATGGGCTGGCATACCAGAACGAAATGTAGTAGGCTTGTGTGACCTAAGGATTATCGATATAAAAGAGGTAAATTGTGAATGTGCCCGGTTGAAAAAATGAAAAGAAGATTGTATAGTGAATAGATCTTCCTTTAGAAAGGTATGATAACCATTGTGCGGGATGTGATTGCAATCTGCAAAAACATTTCATGGGAGTCCCACAACTGCAGATTTGGATTATTATTCTGTGAATGAAGGTAAGATAATCATTGTGCGACACACATTCATGTGGTATTGAAAAACGAGGTTCAGAATTTTTTCCTTTACTGAACGTTTTCCTCTCTATAAACACACTCACATGTCACATTTATTGTTTAATAGGTCGACCCACGACGTCAATCGAATATTCTCTTGAATGATTTCACTGTAGGAAGTTTCGCCGATTTATCTTTGAACTTAGCTCTAGAAATACTTGAAACTATATTTAATAGAAACTAATTAGCGTCAATCATAATTTTAATAAATTCCAATTTTCTCAATCAAATAGAGGATTAAAATTAGGATAACCAAATGCAAATTTAAGCAGTCTGGTCGAAAAGTTTGATATTGCTCGGCAAGGTATCTATAGGTAATTTGATGGGAATATAAACCCGTTTTTTTAACATTGCTGCAATTCAAATCGCCCGCTCAATATCTGATGAATACAATCGCTGACGAAGTTTGTTGCCAATGATGAAGAAACGCGAAGAAAAACAATTACTGTGATGACGCGAGTCGGCGCTCAACCGATAACTGGGCGCGTGCACAATTGCTCGGCGGCTAAATTAATTAGAAACCTTATTTCCTTCGTAATGCCGAGTGGTTTTCTTCGCAGCCCTAGGGGACTCTAAGGTAACTCCAACCTCCCAACCGACGGGAAGTGCTCCCTTGCGACAACGCTTCGACCTCGCCCTCTTCATCTCGCTCTCGCTGACTCAATTGAAGAGCGTTCGACCCGCGGACCAGTAACGGACGAAACTGGTTGAATACCACTACTTAGTGTTGCCAAATCGATCGATTTCCAGCGAGAAAAATAGGTCAAACGATTTATTTATTAGATTTTGCGAAAACCCACGTTTTTTTCAGGGTCTAAGTTCAAAAGTTATTGATGAAAATTTGCGTTTTCAGTATGATTGTACAATGCTGTATTGTTCCTTCGCATCAATAATGTAAGAAGACAATCCATTTGTGATACTAACTACTCCGAACGTTTGTGTACGCTCCCACCAAAAAACAGATAGGTAACTTGATAACTATAAAGATTGGTAACTATAGGGGAAAACTCTGTCACAAATTTAGTAAGTTTAATAATTGTCATTTTCTTAATTTTCAAATTATACGATACATTTCTCGTCCAACGGGACAGCTGAAGAGAGTGTTCAACGACCATTCCACCGAATAAAGAACGATTTTTACAACTCCAGAAATTATCGAGCTATTACCTTCGTGCAAAATTTCTTAAAATCTCCTAAGCTGCGATAGCCCGAACGATCATTAGAGCTATGACCCCCGCAATGGTCTCATTCGATTTAGCGCCCAAAAACCGATTTATAGAGATTGGAACTAAATAGACCTTTTTCTTAGAACATACGAATTTTCTCCCCCCCCCCCCCCCAAATATCCTAGACACTGAGTTGATGGCTTGGTTAAAGAATTGAGCCATTTTCAGGCCAAGATTGATTTTTGGTGAAATTTCAAGAATTCAGTAGGTATTTATATAGTTTCGTCAGAATAGTGTTCATTATTTATTTTACAGTTTTGTATTTTGTATTTATAGTTTCGTCAGTAAAGTGTTGACGGCGACGGACAGAATTTTTTTTATTGGATACTCGGATTCTGGCCTTGAAACGTGAAGCAATAAATTTTGAGGGAATTAGAACTTTTCTTTCTTGGGCGATTACATTAATTGGTTTATTATTGTTATTGGTTTATTATAAACAAGAAACTCCGTAATTGTAAATTTGTTGAAGTATCTATCAACAAAGGTATCTATTGAGACGTTGCCTGTACAGCTGATTCTAAGGCTATTTCGAACTCAATTTTGTTACGTTGTGAGCAATTCACCATAAGAACAAAGTCTAGTTCTTGGGAGCAGAATACAATTTCAAAATTCGGATTCTGCTCCATAGACTTTGCTCTTAGTTGTGTCATCTTAGGGCATACCTTCGGCATCTTTTTCCCTCGCCATCTGTTTCTTCAAAGGTTGCACAATATTCAAAAACTGCAACATCACTGTCCACCTTGGCTCAAAGGAGAACCTAGGTTCGCGACGGTTGACCGGTTACAAAAGGTCAACCGCGGAAAATCCACTCCCCCAACGCATTCCTATACGTGTGAGTCGAATCGACATAACGTACATTTTGCGTAATCCCACGTCATCCTTCATGTTGTCATTCCTGACGATGGGCCCCAAGTTCCTTTGGGCCAGCCTATCGTGCCAGAAGGTGATCCATCATTGCTAAGAGGACATGGTCCGGCCACAAAGAGGACCAACTCAACTCAGACTGATGCCAAGACCCAGAGCGAAAGAATATGAGGAAGAGAAAGATTTTTGCCACCTCATCCCATAGACGGGCGTTCCGTTTTCGTATGTAGAGTTGATCACATTTGTCCGGAAAATTTACGAAATATTCCCTCCATCGCCTGATTCTATATGCGGTTAAAAAAAGAAGAGAAATTGAACCACAAGAAGCGTTGGATTTAATAATAATGCAGAACTAGATTTCATGAACGGAATGCGATTTAGAGCAGGGGCACACAAATAAAGATGAAAGTCTATTTGTATCCTAGAGTTTTCAAAAACTGCAAAACGTTTCAAATATTTTAAGAACTTCAGATTTCACTTTTTCAACAAATGTCGTTAATAATATTTTTTCAAAAATCATTTATTAATTTTTACTGAAAAGTATGCGGTTCAGAGAGGTGGAATAGTAACACGGATGTTCAAAACGGAAGCATTGAATAATTAATCCAACCATAAACTCTATTAAAATAAGGGGGAGCAAGTTCAAAAGCCACTAAAATATTCTCGCCATCGCGTAAAACACTGGGGTGAGAAAAAACTATAACTATTACCCTCAACAATATTGATTCTCTAAATAATCACTTTTGCCATTTCTTTAAAGCTGTGGACAATTTTCATCATTCAAGTCAACGCCGGTGTCATGTGAACCGAACCTCTCTACACTATCCTCCTCGCTCCGGATCTATTCCTCTTGCCTTGGGATGTGTCTCATTTTTTACAGGACGATCCTTCTTTTATCTCGACGTCCGCCTTGTAAAACGTCATCCGAGATCCTCTCGTTCCTAATGATCCGCAGATATGGCGAAAAATGACAATAGGACGTCCCTTGAAGGTGTCTTATAGTCTTCAGACCAGCCGGCCTTCTGTTGTTCATCTCGCCATGAGAAAAACGATAAAAAACGGACAGGAGACACGTGTTACACGGTAGATTGGATTCTGGAGGCTGCAGCTGATCGTGCCGTTACGAGCGATCGTTTGGAAAACGAAAACGAGATTTAGAAATCCTTAATCGACCTTCAGGCTTTTCTAGACGCTCTTCATAATTGGTGTCGACTTGATTGATACGGTTTTTAGAGTTTTTTCGATGTTTTGGAAAAATTGGTTCCGGGAGACGAAAACAAGAGTTCAGGCAATGAGGGTTCCAAGCATAGAACCGTATATTGATGCAATGTGGACTATGACTGGGGGAAAAGAAAATACACCTTCTTTATGGTGATATTTCTCACAGCAACAACAGCTAAATGAAATTTTGGCCATTTTAAAGTTTTTATATACTGAAGCAACTATGTCCCAGGCAAACGTTCCTTAAGAAATCGTCTTTTGGGCTAACGTCTCCTAGAAACCGTCTCCAAGGCGAAAGTCCCCTTATCAACGTAATCCTATCAACCGTTGCCATGAAACTAGTTCTTTGGCTCTTTCGAAAATTCGCAAAAATGAGTGGTATTCAATGAGATCGACGATTTGGCTTCTTCCAAGCTGGCATACTCAATCGGGGGTAAAAAGTAGTAGCAATCAATTGCAATTATTATTGCGAAGAGATTGAAAAACGGATAGGTGTAATTTGTTGTGGGGAAAATAAGGATATATCAGTCTTATTATCAGTTATATGAATAATAATATATTAGTAGCTTATAAACTAATCAATATGTCTTAGTGTAATGACTTAGTAAATTAATATCGCACTCAATGTGTTTTGATGCGTATAACATCAAATTTTGGGTAACATTTCTTCGGCTAATTATAACGGTCTATAAACAATCGATTTATAAACCTGCTCAGGGTCAGCTTAATATCTATAATGGATTCATCCCCAGTAATTTGATAGAACTAGGTATGCACTCAATAAATTGTAGAAAATAGCTTTACCGCGAAATTCGCTCAAAATACGGTAATTTTGTAGGTACTACATGGTTGGAAGATGTTTTCTTTGAATATTCGTAAGACTTATAAAACCATGGGGCTTAAGACACTCGTTGAATGTTGACCACCCCTATAGGCTGTACTCGTGCAATAATTGTATTTGGATCGCCTAACCTCAATCTCACGCTCTTCTGTGCGAAGTTTAAAACTTCCTTCCATTCGAAACTAAATTCGACACAGAAAAATATACATCACAGAATAGATATAAGTGAAGTTTTAACGATGAAAATGCATATATTTAACGTAAGAAGAGGCAAGAAACTGCGTTCTAAAATAATTTGCTTCAGTGTCACTTGGGTTTTTATTGATGAACGGAACGTCGAGGCCATCTGCAGTTTTCTGTGCCGATCAAATGTGCAACGTCACTGTCCATCAGGTTCTGTCTTCTATTCAGTACGCCCATAGCGGATATTTCGAGACGGTTGATTGGTCTCGAAAGGTCACGTATGCAACGGACGGAGATATTTTGCTATCCTAATGCCTATCCATAACCGCGATTCATTTTTATCGCTTAGACTTCGAGTTTAAAATATATTTTTTTCTTCTTTTATTCTGAACCGTTCGCTAAAATTCGATTGATTTAATGTCTTCGAAAATTGCACTAAAATGAGCTCATTTCGACGGATTACATCCAAGAAAATAGCAGTCGAATGTTCTCCATGTACCACCTCTGAAATTCATCGACGTTCCGTGAGCTCGTCATTTCTTCTCACGAAAGTGTCGCAGAGAAAGGTTTTGTCCAATCGATTGCAACGAGTGCGGCGGCCATCTGCATGAGTATTATCTTCTGGAATCTCCTATTCACCGAACAACAAAAGATCTTCAGCGGACGAGGCTTGTAATGACAGCGAGAAGATGAGGGTGTCTTCCGCCCGCTTCACATTCAATATTGTAAAGCACCTTAACGAACTTGGCAGCAATGATGCTATATTTAAAATTGTGCATAGAAATAAAATCGTCTGAAAAAAAACATTGAAATTGCTCTCTGCAGATTCTATTAAAATATAGCAGCGAATTTCCGCCGAAGGCCCTGTTTGCTGAAAGGCAGGGCACGGTATCAGAAAAATATTTTCAGTCCTAACAATCTTCATAGTTGAAGAAAGGACTTCAATGATTACTTGCTATTTCTAGATAGTGTGTATCTGAAGAATTCTTTCTCTGAATTTCCTGTCATGTGTCAAAAACGAGTTAATTTTAATTGGTGTTTTTTTCAACCATGAAATTGACGGATTTAAAAAATAATTCACGCACACGTTCTTCCGTTATTTAGCGAATGAGAAAAAATCCATCTCCTCAGTCGAGTCGACAGGTCACAGGCCGTGAGTGCGGATTCGGCCCAATAAACAAGCGATTCGGCCACTGATCAGTAGCTAACTGTAGATAGAGTCCACAATCTATAACCAACAGCTTAGCTCTATCACAAATACGAAGTCGACTCATGGCATATTTGAGCGAGACAGTCAGTCGTTCAAGGAAATACATTCGAAGAGTAGGGGTAAATTTAGCGCACAAGAAATTTAGTTTTCTCTTGCCCGTAGGTAGCAATCTGGAAAAATAAATATCGCTCGATAGGCGAGTAAATAAGTTTAAAAAATAATAATAAAGCTTACCTAGTACTCTGTAAAATTTATTTAACTTAACCTGGCTTCAACAAGCTATCACAATGTTACTCGCCGCCAATATGAATTCTCAAAATATTCCATCTTTCCTTGTCGCATTTTTCGATGTCCAGGGGCTGTGAGGGGGAGAAAAACCAGGCAACTCATTTTCCGATTCTTTATTGGCTGGCCGAGCACTTTCGCCCGTACGAGCATCTTCAGGGCGACGTGGAGCCATAGGGTCCACAGCCTGTGATTCGCCTGGTTTTTCTCCCCCTCAAAACCCCCTGAAAATATTCCACTTTTGCACCCGTTGGTATTCAGTCGCTGAAATGATGTAAATACTGTGGAACCAAATTAATCCAGTATCCCTTAGAGAAATCCAATTTCTTACGTGTGACTCGATCGATCAACCCTCTGTTTGTATTCGCAGTCGGGCGGATCGGACTGGCAAACCAAAGCAAAGCTGGCGTGTCACAGTCTTTGGCCAACCGGTCCGTCCGATTCCGTCGCGGTTCTTTCGGTGACGATTTTCACTCCAGCAGCAGCCTCACACTTTGCTAAGCTGTCCAATGGTGGAAAATAAGTATCTTACTTCGAATAAAAGAGTTGGCATTGTACTGATACCCCAATCGACTTCACTACAATAAGGAAGGACGACCTTTGATTACGTAAGAAGTTGATCCAATGCTATTTCAACTAGCTATACATTTGAATAATGATAAAATTGAATAAGCACCTTTTGTTATTTCAAATTTTAGAATTACTAAGATAAATTATGCATCAGTGTATCACTAAATTTTTAAATCCCGTCTAATTTCAAGTGCAAACGAATTACTAAGTGTTATAACTGAATTTAAAAATTTCGAGTATCTGCCAAATAAAGATATATTTTTTAAAAGTCCCAAAAACATCAACTAGCAACAATTAGCTACTGAACTACTAAAAAAAATTGGTTCGATATCATTTCGAACATGTTAAATAGTGTTAAACAAAGAGAAAAAGCTACGATCGTTCGTAATAATATTCAGCTCATTTTTCCTAAGAAAAAAAGAAAAAAAACAACAACAATTTTTTCTACCTATACAATACGGTAGCTTTTATTATTTTATGAAGTGACGCTGTCCGACTCAACCGCAAAAACTTAGTCCGTCCTATGTCAAACTATGATTTCGGTTCCATCGGACGGTTTTCTCTCCCTTTAATTCCGATTCACGTCAACATTTCAACTCTCGATTGGACGTACGGCCGATCGCCCTCCCTTTCGTTCACGAATCTCAAGATTCGCCTTTGTATAAAGGGAAGAAAACCTTTCCTTCATCTGTTGAGGTGATTCCGATCTTTTTTCGGTTAGCTCTCGACCTCTTGTCCGCACGATTTGCCTTCAACAGTGTCACACACAATACACCAACTCGCTCACAATACGACACACAATTCCGACGCAGAATACAATGGTAACCCAGAAAGCCGATCAATCGGCTCAGACAAGTAGAAGGTAATCTGAGTCTTCAGTCCGTCCGAGTGAGCTCCTTTCAGCCTGACCAACTGAACCATGGGACCTTGCGAATCCTTCATCGCCGACGGAAAAACGCTATTCAATGGATGCACTTGTCGATGAACATGTTGAATATAAAAACACGCTTGTCAGCAATTTTTCGCAACTATTCATAAAAGCACAACAACCGAATTAGACTTCTATATAATTTTGGAAAAAATCCGTTCCCACTTGATCGAAAATATTCCTCTGATAAATTAATTCAATGATTTTATAATTTAAAAAAATATTACTTTATAATAAACCTAATAATTAGAGGAACTATTAATATACTATGAATGATTATAAATGATTATTATTGATTTTCATGACTAAAAAGATTGAACAGGTTCTTTTAAGTTATTTTTATTATTAAAAAGAATGATTATGAGTATTGTTTTCATTATTAAAAGAAATTTACGTACAAAATAGAGTTAAAAAATAAAAATCTTAATGAGAAAACTTAAAGCGTTCAATGAGGAATTTAAAGAGAAATTCTAAAACGACCTAGTTTGCGTCCTTTCGAGTTATCTAATTATTCTGTTGTTTTTTTTCTTTTCTTTTTTTTACTAACTATTTCGCTGTCCTGTGTCGTAGCCGTTAATTGTTTCCACGCTCGACGTTTAAACTCGCTGGTTCAACACTGGCGTCCTCTCGTCTCAATTATTTGACCGGAAGCGCTCATCGGCTCCCTTCGCAGTTCGTTATAATTGTGATGAGTCGGCGGTGACGGCGGTCGGTGGCATCGCATTAACTGAGTCAATTAAACGAAGTCGTCGCTGCTCCGCCTCAGTTCGTCCACGGGATGATACCGTCAGGAACATAACGGACTCTGCGTCGGTCCTCATCTTCCGCTGTTCTAGCTTGTACTGACTCCCGGCAGTCGATGCGAAAGAGTCATTGTCCCTAATTATGGTTGCTCGGTTGTCAAGTCCAGGACGACTCGGTGCGTCAACCGGGACGATATCGTAGGCGTTCGTGATGTGATCTACGAGTGCCAGTATGCCATAATCCGCTTCCAATCAAGATCCCTTGATAATGGAACATGCGCTAAATTAATTTTAATAACTCTTTTTTTTCCTTCAATTGAGAGGAGTAAAAATATTGAATGAGCGACCAAGGAAATTTTAATTTTTTCAAGACGAGGGAAAATCGGGACGTTAACGAGAGGCACAAAAATTTTCCCGAAACGCTTCAAAAATGGTCCTCATTTTGCCTATTTTTCGGATGGCAAAAAAATGTATGTTTAGTCTCAGGTACACAGCGAGGATGAGACGAAATTCATGATCGACTGGAGAAATGGGCGAGTGTAATTGGGTGGAATAAATTAATGGCTAGATATTCAGGCAAAACACGGAGTAAAAAAAGATGAAAAAAAAATTAAAAGTTACAAACCCTCAAAATATTGGTATTTTTTAAAAGTAATATTTTGATTTTTGTAAAAGTAGATTAAATAATTAGGCGACGACCATGAAAGAAGTAACCTACATCACGAAACCATCGATTTATGATGATCTCTCTGTTTGAAAATGCACCTTCACTTCCCTGCGGAACCTTTGCAAGATCGAAGCATTGTTATAAAGCAACTACCCTCTTACTTTCCAATATAAATTAACTCCTTTGTTCCACATTGCTGAGACTCGGCAAGCTATCGGCAACAATATTGAGCAATTAGGGATCAAACGTTTATTTACTCTTATACAACAGCGGCCATACGAGTGTAACACTATATAATATATTTATGTGTACCATTATAAAACGATAGCACGAGACTCAAGGTAGCCGAAGACGAATTAACCGAACTCAAGATAACTTTCCTAAGCTCCGTCAATCTTACATCGCCGCCTTTCTCAATGCGATGAAGAACCTCGGAAAACAAAACCGTCCTAGGTCCGTCTCGGAAAGTTAAAAGTTAATCTAATGCTCAGCGATGTCACGCGTAACGGACTAAGTTCTTATAGATGGCGTCATGAGCAATGAACGATAAAAAAGAATCGCGCCGTTTTCTCGAGTTTCTCCTTCTGAACAACCTATTGCGTTTAATTCCGAATTTTATTGCTCATAAAGCCCCGGTGTAATATGAGTGTAATAAATTTCTTCGCGGTTTTGCTCGTCGTTGGTCGTCTGAGCAATTATAGTATTGCGTACGATAGACTTCCAACAGATTGTTGAGGTCTCGCCAACTTAATAGAGTATCCGGTCATCGGGCCATTTTTTACAACGTTTGCTCAACTGTAATGAAAAAAAAAAATGAAAATGAAAAATACGACTTAAGCTCGTGGGTTTATTGGTTTTCGTTCGTACCGAACCTATAGATGAGGGTTAGACGAAGGACGACTGTGGAATAAGAAAATATATTTTTTTTAAACTACCTAAGGTTCTAATAGTGTTAGTCCATATATAGCATTATTTTCATTTTATTTTACTAATTGAATTGTCGGTGAACTCTGTTTCTAAGATGAATTTTCATTTGCTACCCTCAATAAATAGTACTAAATCATACCACCCAATTCGTATTAAATACAACGATCGCTCCAACTTAATGTAGGCTATAAATAAATACAAATCTAGAATTGCAACAATGTTAGGGTGTTTATTAAAGTCGCTCGTGTACTATGTCAAAAAAAAAAAAAAAAAAATAGAATTCGATTCTTTGATGCATGAAACGGATTTTGCAAGTGTTTTCGGGTCGAATTCCATTTTTTCCAAACGAGCGACAAAAAAACTTTTTATTTCACTTACACTTGATACCACCAACTGAAACTACGAAAGTTCAGGGATAGAACATGCCAGCCTTCGCTCAAAGGTATTCCCAAAGATCAAAGTTGCCTGAACTGAATGCCGTTGCACAGGAAAAAACAAACGCATAATTAGACTATGGTGCGATCTAATGCAGAGAAGTTGACACAAGTGCCTGTCGGCGTTTCGGTTGAAGCGATAATATTTCCTTCGAGCTAAAAAACGCCACATACCCGTCATTCGGTCCACACCGTTTCAAATGGAAATGTTGACCGTTCTCTTGACACAGCTGGACTGACTGGTGACTGATGTGTGAACAGGTGTGGTCCGTCTATTGAACTTATTTTCCTTGTATTCTCACTCATTTATTCAGGAGTATTAACCGATAAATTAATAATACTTACTTATAAGTTGTAACAACGAATGGTGATGCGAGGATTAGGCGGAAGAAATTTTTTAAGAAACTCTCTTGTGAAAATTTTAGGTTTTTTTGCCATTTCGGGCATCGATTCCTGATTTTTCTCCAATCATCGACCGACATGTGGTCGCAGAGTGGAATAAAAAGAAATAATTACCACTTACCTACGGCAGTTAAAACTCTCTAAGTTTTTCTTTTTTTTTTAATAATCTAAAATCAACGAAATTAGTAATCGTAGAACATTCAGAGTCTAAATAATTATGCTAAAATTATTCATTTTCACGCGATCTTATCATCATTCAATTTTTGAAGCGTTCCTAGTCAATTGCAAGAATGCAGTTACATGGGTAACAGAAAGGAACAACAAAACACCTGATCGCTAGTTGGTCGGAACATCAAAGATTTCTCGCACTTTCAACCTTTGACTGTTGCGTCACTTTCTCCGTCGCCTGTCGTGCTCGAAGCGGTCTTGAATCTCAAGTCGGATTCAAATTTCGATTCAAATTCGATTCCCGGTTGAAGTAGCCTGCGAATCGACCAATCAAAACCGAACCCAGGCGTAAACGGAATCTTGTCCTCACCTGTAATTGACTCACGTGCCTTCACTAGTTCCAGGTCAACTCCTGATTTCACTGCTAAATTCTAACCTTAATAAACACCTGTATAAATACATAATGTAGTATGAAGTAATCGAACAAAAAATTATTGACGTTCCATGGACAATGGTGATTTCCATAATTCCGTCGTAATTCGATTTTAATTTTCATATAATTCGATTAACCGGAATACGTAAAAAATGTCTGCATTTTCGACTTTTATTATCATTCGTAATTATTTATTACGACACTATTGGCTATGTTTTATTATCAAATAAATAAATTCAATAATACCTAATCATCCTCGTAAAACTGTCCCAATTATTGGAAATAGAACATTAGAAATTGAATTTATTCATTCTCATGAAAATGTACAAATTAATTCAAATATAACTGAATTCTTTGAAGAAG
This sequence comes from Tupiocoris notatus, assembly GCA_037159825.1. Taxonomy (NCBI): domain Eukaryota; kingdom Metazoa; phylum Arthropoda; class Insecta; order Hemiptera; family Miridae; genus Tupiocoris; species Tupiocoris notatus. The sequence goes on along the minus strand of JASJUZ010000407.1, from coordinate 459,628 downwards.
ATTTACGTACCTAGATTAATAATAGAAATCGGTTTCGTAAGGTGTGTTGATTTGAAGAGGAGATATAAGCGATGCGCCTCGTTTGCCAACCCAAGAAACGCACCTAGGTGTGGCCTGTGGCCGACACACGAATGGCGAGTCATCATTTAAATAGGACAATGACAGACATCAAATCACAGGTCGTCTTGATGCTTGATGGAACGGTATTGTAGCTCTGTTGAGGAAGATTAGCGTAGAGATTTATTCGACCATGATAAAAAGGTGGAATATTGAAGATACAAATTCAATATAAATGGCGAACGTATTTTGCTGAGCGTTTTTACCTCTTATAAAGTGTAATTTTTAGTAACAGAATTTTTAGTTCATCAGTTCGATTATTGAGATTGTTCTACTCTTAGGTAAATTTAATGGGATAAATCATGAGTAGATCTGAGCTAAATATAGTATTAACTCCAAATTAGAGGCATACTTTTTTACAACCAACTTGATCGTTTTGCTTGGCGATGTCGTCTTTAAAATGACCTCTTTTCTCGTTTTCACTTCTTCCACTGCACCTTGTTAACTTATTGAAAATATTCACGAGGCATATATTCTTTTGGTAACCACATTTTTCGGGGGAGTCCGTGACAAGATTTATCGTGCGAAGGTGTCCGCCGCGAGAGCTAACTAACTCTTGAGGGGACACACGAAAGCCCATCAAGCCGTCAAGGCCCACTTCACGAAATGGTATTTTCTTCGTTGGTCCTCAGTTTCGAAGATGGGGTCAAAAGGCCGTGGACGAGGCAAGCCTTAGCCCAGAGGTCAGACAGGCAGACGAGTACCGGCGAGTGACAAATGAGAAGGGAATTCAATGTGGGCGTCTAAATTTGTCAAGCCGCTTTCAAAATGATGTCACTAATATCCGCGGGTTGAAGACGAAATATCGTAGTTCGAAGTAATTACGATGCAGTTTTTTATTAGTAGGTGTGCTATGGGTAATTAATGATACCGGCCAGTCTTCAAGTGATCGTGTTTATTCACTGATAATGGGCTGAAGTAATCTCTTCAACCTGTCACTGATAATTACTGATTATTTTCAACGGTATGCAAGACAATAATTAGGTCTTGCATACCGTTGAAAATAATATCAAATCATGGCAAATGTATTTGATATTATGCCAATCTCAACGATTTTGGTTTAATATTCAATAATAATTCATTGTAACCGCCCAAGGAAAAAAATTTACAACCCCCTCTCAAAATTCTTGGTATCTCCAAAAATCATTTATGGTCTGTCAATGGCTCAATCCTTCAGCAAAAATGCTACCGTAATGTTGAGGATATATGTTGGGTGGGGAGATTTAGAAGAGGAGAATTAGTATTTTCCAATGTTTTTGAAACAATGTTTGATACCAATATATTTCCGATAACAATTGATAACAATTATTGTGTTTTTATTTATTTTTTTTTTTTTAGTTTTTGTTTAATAACAATTTATTCGCATTTTTTGACGCTGAATCGAATGAGACCACAAAAGAATCGATTGCTTCAATGGATCTAAAGTTATTGCATCTTTTGTGTAGCTTATTCGAACAATTTGCCATTTGATTTTATGGAGCTAAAAAAATCGTTTTTACTCGCTCTCAAGACTCTTTCTTAAGCTGTATCATTAAGCGAATAAGTTAATTTTAAACAGGTAATTGAGAGAAATGAAAATAATTAAAATTACTAGGGTTGCTATTGAGTTTTCCATTACATTCTATTTTTAGGTGGAAAAATTTCACAAATGTTTGGGACAATTGTAAGATTTCACGACGTTTCAAACAGTGCTCGCCTCAATGGTCACCTTCAAGATGAATCCTTCAATGATGAATAATATTAAAACGCGGGTACCGCTTATTAACATTTATTTCAAAAATTTATCATGTAGAGGTCAATGGTGTCCACTGAACAGTCAACTTAATTATGTACCCGAGAGAACGAAGTGGCAAATCCTTGTGTATAAAAGGCAAACGATATTTATTCGTATGATACATTTTCATGGTCAAACGAATGATCACATGACGGTAGCTCATTGAAACCCGGTGAAGATTTGACGTTACTTTGATTTTTTGACACACAGCTCCTTCAAATAGAAGAAGTGGATTTAATTATTTTTTTAATATGTTCGAGTGGATTTTTTTCACGATAAAACATAAAACGCTACAAAAAATCTAAACGTGAAGGAATGCCGCAGGAACGGAAAGATGAAAATGAGCGAACTTTCGAAAACCTGCATAATGTAGATGTGCTCAAAAAAGTAATTCAAGAGAATCCCGTTCTGGGGAACGAGAGTTTCTTTCTACAGCCGTTCGACTACTATTTTACAATTCGAATGTTTTGCATTTCCATCTAGTTGTATTTATCACAGCGGGCAAACGGGCATTGAAGCAAGTTATCTAATAAAGTTGAACGCCGTTTTCAGTCCATAAGCCGACTAATTAGAAGACAAAACTTGATCGCCAACTCACTCCCGTTACATTGTGAACCGAAGTCAAGTGAAGAACTGAGGAATGCCTCGGAAAACGTAATTCACGACCTGTTGAAATATTAACGATTCCTAATTCAACCGCGTTAGTAACAATAGCTTAATCAAGTAATGGCCTAGTTGTGCGAAAAGCAGAATGTGAATCGAATCCGCCCACGGTCCGCTTTCACGTTCCTGTCCGCGCGAATAAAAAATTGCGGATTGATCATTAGCATATTCTTCTCGAAGATGAGCGAAGGAGGGGGGTCGTCAACTTGAAACTTTGAAGTATCTAGACGGGAAAGGGGCGTGCGTTCAATGCTATATTGTGCTTTGGCCTGCGTGATGCCCACTGTCCCATTGTCTCAGAGCGGACAACCAGACTCAACGGACAGATTGTTATCTTCGGCGCCTGGCCGATGAAGATGAAGAGCCGAGTCAGCATCAAACGTACGAAGTATATTAACATATCGCACCCCTCAAAGAAAAGTGGAATTTCTATATGAAGATGTCATATAAAATTTTCGCTAGAGAAAAAATGTACTAAATGGAATTTCGTCTTCACAATATTTCTACTCGACGCGTAGTGGGATGGATCTGCCGATATCGGGTCGACTTTGACGGTTTTACTACGATGTTGACAAGAACAGAGTTTTAGTGAATTTCACGTTTTTTTTTTTTTTTTTTTTTTTTGAAAACTTGCACGTGGTAGTTTTGGTTACTTTGTTAAATCATATGTCTCTAATGGATTCAATTCTTAGTATATTATTACTTTTAATAATATGACTGATCAAATAATTGAGAATGGAGAAACCTGTTATCATCGCTTATCGTTTATCCCTCAAGACAGAAGACATTCGGTCGTACAATTGGTACGAGAAAGACCCGCAAGGCGACCACATCAATCAAACAATGACGGCCATCCACGTGCCCAACCTAACTGGAACGGAGCGATTTAGGAACAATATTGTAATTGAGGCTGTCGTCAACGATTATCGAGACGATGTGTTAAAGGTGTGGCAAGGTCCGCTTTCTTGGCCAAGCCGAGCTTATGTCCGTCTGCTAAGGAGTGGCCAAGGATATGATGAGAAGTATAAGAATATAACCATCATGTAATTATGATGGAGGGATGAATTATAGAAGGCACTTTTCTTGAGAATTAACAGCATTATCTAAAGGTAATTCTGATCTGCACGATACCGTCTACAACGACGAAAGACGAATCAAGCCGCATGTAAAATAATGAACGCAAAAAATTATTCGATAAGACCTTTTTTTTTTGCTTTGCTTTTTTACGTACATATTTAGGAATTTCTTTTTTCCGTCGCCGTTAAAAAATAGACGATCCGATACCGTCTCAACTTGAAATATAACGGGAGCAACCGTTTCACACGTCCGTGCTGATTCCCTCATTAAAACCGCCGTTTTCTATTCTCTCATGCCAGTTAAAATATTGTTTTAAATAACTTGAGCTCGCCGACGCTAATTATATTTTCATTTCAAGTTTTCTCCAGCCAAACTGACGACCATAGCGATCAGATAACGGACTATTTCGTGATTCGCGCAAGAGCTTTTACGGAGATTTTCCAACGTCGAATTATGAGATTCGTTTCATCGAACGGTGTTTAGCGAGACGAGCCGTTAATTATCATGTTCCTTGAAGGGTGATTCGAACTAGCATTTCCGTTTGTTTTTTATTTGAGTCATTTTTCCTACCGTTGACCGAATGCGACTCGTCGATGAAACTGCGAGACTCGCCTATTTGAATATAATTGATGGCATTCGCGGTTATACTTACTGGATTCAGTAATAATTATATAGCGTTAGAGAGCGAACTCGAATTAAAAACCGGTAATTTGATGAATCTGATAAGGATCTCAGGATTGAAAAAAATTACTGAATTGAATTGACTGTTGTAATCGCCACGGGTCAAAACTATTATCCATTAGCGGGCAAATTATAACCGTTTATTAACATTATATTAATTATAAGAACACAGGGACCGAACGTTCCGAATGTGTGAAAAAACCGTCCATTGTTTGAGACGTAGCACTACTTACAGTAGTTCTCTTCCTTGATGTCAGCAATTAACAATTGCATTAAAACTGAACGTTCTCCCTTTTCCTCGGTACCCACAATACATTATTAAGCTGGACCGATGCTAATGTAAACAACTGTCAAGTAGTAACTCGATCAGTAAAAACGCTGCAAATGATAGTAGAGTCGTTTATTATTCCTTCGCATCAATAATGATTTAAGAGGACTATCCATTAGTGATGGTAATTGAGTAACATGTGTGTCCTTCCAACCGAAAACCCGATTGGTAGCAACTATATTGTAATTGTAATCATTTTTATTTTTCTTGAATTAAAATCTGAATTTTTCGCCTCACGGTATGGTTGAAGAGAGTGTTCGAAGAGCATTCGAACGAGTATTGAACGATTTTATTGCTCCAAGAACTCCCGAGTTATATCCAAAAATCTCCCAAATTTGACACAAAGGCTGCGATAACTCGAGAACCAATAGAGCTATCGACCCCGCAATGGTCTCATCCAATTCAGCGTCCAAAAATCTATAGAAATTGATACCAAATACAAATTTTTCTGAAATAACTTGAATAATATGAATTTATTCCCCCTTGAAACTCCCGAAAATTCCCCTAAAATTAGGCTAGCAATGTGATTCAAGAATAAGGTCGTTGTGACACAATACCTCATAACCGCCCAAAGGTCAGGCCCATTACGCAAACATTACGTTCAATCCAAAAATCAAAAACATCTACAGACGAAATTTCAAAGTATCAGCGCTGAAGAATAATCTCGTATTGAATTATGGCGCATAACTCGAGCAACATCCGCATCGGAACATACCACGGATGAAGTTGTTACGAGAACATGATACAATCTCATTATCATTCCAGTTGTTAGCCTATCTTCATCTCATATCTGGGCCGCGGATCTTGCAAAATGTCCGCGATCTTAAATCCAGTGGGAAGTTGGCCGCTGAGAAAAACAGAGCCAACTCAGTGTCACAGAGGTGGCTTTAGTTTCGGCCATACGTGAAGGTTTCCGGTCCGTTTTTTCGTTAGGTCGTGGTCATGATTCACATATAGCAAGCACACAAGTCACGTTCTCGGAGTCGCATGTTGGGAATCCTTAGTTGGGACACTATGTTACGACCTAGTCAACTGTACCCCCACTGGCCCAGCTTGTTTTACGGCCTAGTCAACCGAGCCAATGTTGTTTCTAATATCCCAGCGGGTCTTCCCACCATTCGATGGAAAAATGCCTGTAAAACGAGTAACAATATTGCTTCTACGTCAAAGGAATAATCAAACGGTCTTGAGCATTCATTGATTTCACTGCAATTGTCTTATTCATGGCTACAGTAAGCAGAATTATTTCCGAGGTTCAGTTTTTTAAATTTTTATTGTCAACGATTTTTGTGCAATAGGAAGATTATTTTTTGTATAGTTATTTAGTTATTCTATAATAGCCAAATTATAATTCGATTTTGATAGCTCGAGAATATAAAGAAGATAATAAAAATAATTTTATATATTTATATAATTATATGCTCGTTTGAATATTCGTCACGTCTCTGAAGATACTCTATTGTCAGTGCCACGCCTAGGAATATTCATGGATGCTGGCCTATATGCTCCAGATTGATACTAAATCCGCTTCTGCAGACCCCCTCACCTGATTAAGAAATTTCGATTCAGGAAATCCAAGCCTTATATATCACGTCTATTTGACTCCACTGGTTCCTACAGGAATGACCTGAAGACAAGCTACCTCTGGCTATAACTGTTACGTCGAGGATTGATGAACTCCGTCCAATCACTGGAACCGGTGAAGAAGAAGCAAAGAAACCTCTCTCTGTTTCTCAATTTCTCCACTTCCGTCTCTCTCCGTTTCTCTTATCATTTCAAGTCTGATGACCTTCCCTTCAATCAATGTCCGATGGGATGAAATTAATGGTCCGCCGGTGCGATAGGCTCACTCCCTCGTTCCTTCACTACTTGGAAACTTATAATGGTCAGAATGCGCGTCGTCGGTCGAGGGTCGTGGGATCGGAAAGGACCTGCCGGTATTGTTGTTTGAAAAGACGTTCAACAGCATCAGCTTAATGTTGATGCTTGTGTTATGAAGGACTGTTTTCATTCGTTGGCGTGATTTATGAATACCGCAATAGCTTATTATTTCGAATAAAATCATTTGAAATCCAATTGAATAATGTTTACACAAAAGTAGATTTTCTTTAAAAAATATATTTTTTTTTTTTTTTGCTAATTGAATAACTGAAGACTTTATCTTCCTTTCTGCACACGACTAGAGCCTTCGATGTCCTCTTGAAAAATCCACTTACCGTCTCGCGAAGGATGATTGTCCGTTGACTACAATTAGGAACTTAAATCGAAGAGCCAGAAAAAAATAATCGACGATTTCGATTTCCCCTTCTTCAGCTGGCGATTACGATCGCGTTTGGTAATAATCGCTGGCTCAAAGCGTGCTTACAATGGAAGGTAATCGTAATGTATCTTAAGTGAGGGAAGGATGAGTGCAGGGTATGACAGGGCATCCTGATTTGCACACAATCCAAAGCCAGCCTCCGAGTCGAACATTGGATCACACTGTGGAGCTGTTGTCTTGTCTGATGACCAAACAAACCTGATGTCGTCTGATGCTAGTTTATCAAATTCTGTTGTGAATGGATGGTAATCTTATCTACTGGGGATTTCGGGAAGGAATACAAATTTGCCTATCGCGTCTCCGCATTATCTCACCATCATATATAATACAATGCATAAGGAAGAGCAATTTTTTACCACTATGTTAGCTGGTAACTCAGCTCAACGACTACAAATTTACCTAATTTCGACTATATAGTCAGCTTCATTTAATTCAATTTTTAGCCAACCTAATTCAGGTTTCGTTTTTGGCCAACCTACTTCTGTTCGCCATAGAATACGAACTGCCTGACATTCTCCATTCAACGCTACTTTTGCCTCTTTTCGGCCTTACGAGAATTCGAAATTTCCGAAGGATTTTTGCATTATTTTCGTTAAAATGCCGAAAAGGTTGTTTTGAAAATGTTTTCATGGCTTATACTCCGCGTTTCAAGTTCGTACGTGTGATTCAATCTGTCCTCCATCCACCTCCGCCATGTCCACTCTGTAAGAGGAGCATTCTTAGACAATCGGTCAGCAACAAAGAGGGACAATACGAATCATTATTCAATCCTCACCATCTGAAATCTTGTATACAACTCGGTGGTATGTAATTGCATGGGTGTTGTCCCGAGCTCAGTCATTTTTCTCGGCGCGCGTTTCGAAGTTTTTTTTTCCTCATTCTTTCCGAGAGGTCCAACATCATCAATTGGCTCAAATTGCATTGTCAATCCCGTCGCGTATTAGAAATTCAAAGTTAATAATTATACGCCTCGGGTCAGATTAATGCTCGCTGATTTGAATTGTTCCGAGTCTTTTTCTTGACCTCTGATGTCTGAAGAAACGCTGCCAACTTGATACTAGAATTAATTTATGGCTATTAGAACGAATTTTCGAGAAAGGAATGACTCGATGCTCGTCAGTCATTAGAACGACAATGTTTTATCATGAAAATTGTGCAACACAAAATAGAGACTGACTGTTTAAACGGGGAATTTTTCTAAAAGAAAAGCGCTTCAAATTATTGTACACATTATTGATTATTTCTTCACTTCAATAATGATGTAAGAAGACTTTCCATTTCTGATAGTAATAATTATTACGAACCTGTGTGACCTTCTAACCGAAAAACAGATTGGTATATACTTATTTAGGAAAACTCCGAAACGATTATTGTAATTCTAATCATTAAATTTTCCTCTTTCTTAATTTCTCAATTAAAGCTAAATTTTTTGCCTAACAGTAGAGTTGAAGAGAGTATCTGACGACCATTCCAATGAGTATAGAACGATTTTTATGGCTTCATGAACTCTTGAGATATACCCTCATGCCAAAATTCTGTATATCTCCCATAATTGACACAAAAGCTGCGATTACTCGAGAACAAATGGAGCTATCGACCCAGTGATGGTCACATTCGATTCAGCGTCCAAAAATCTATAAAAATTGATACCAAACACACCTTTTCTGGAATACGATGAAAAGTTCGAATTTTCTCCCCCTCGAAATTTTTTTTACTTGGGCGATTACAATGGTTTATTATTGAATAATAAACAAAAAAATATACGTCATAATTTAGACGTAATTTTGTCTTGGTAATTTTTTTAGTAATTTACCAGCGATTTTCCGACTGAAAAATTAATTGCAGTTTCCTATGATTCAAATAGAAAAGCGTTTATCAACTACGATTCCCGGCAAACCAGCGAATCTGCAAAAACCTAATTTTTCAGGTTTGCTATAAACCAGCTTTTCGTCATATCGCAACAGCTCGGGTGTTTAAGTTTGCATTTTTCACGTGGAAAACGATAAACTGTATAAGAAAGAGATAGCCTTTCCAACGTAGAAACTCAGATTCGTTAATCCATTCGCAAAGGATGCTCGTCGGTAAATAACAAATGTGTGACATTCGCAAATTTGCCCTTTCTTTCTGCAGCTGGTTATGGAAAAACCCTCTTAAAAGTCTCGAAAAAATACAGCGATTGTGGCTGATTCGCACCTCTACGTCCTGTACATTATACCTAATTTCGCTGCATATCGATGCTTAGAACTACCCAATGTGGACTTTCTCATTCAATCCATCCATTACATTTTCTTCCAAGTAACTGAGAGTTCGCTACTATGAACTCCAGCATTTTGTTTGTAATCAACGGAACGGTATGAAATTTTACAGTGCGGGCATTGATGGTTTGACATAATTTTCGTCCCAAAAACTGAAAGTTACCAATATTGCAGTTTCGTTAGTTTGCCGTAAGCACAATTTGTTCGATTTCGAAAAAAACAACTGCACTCTCATTTTTCACCACCTATCTTCAGTAAACTATTATTACTGAAGAAAACGTTGCCCATAGATTGGCCGATTTTCAACTCGGAGAGAGACTTTGCACGCTTTAGAATGTGACCGGACAAAGAAGCAAAGACAGAAGTGACTTTCTCGTGCTGCAGGTATTCACTTCGTGTCGTTCAATAGGTCGTAAGTAGGTAGGTTGGTAGGCAGCTGGGTTGGTTGGTAGCAACGTCTCGCAGGTCGCGGGGGATGATCTTCTTCCTTCTGCTTCCTCAACTTTCACCTTCGAAAATAAAAGTGACTATACCTAGTTCAGATCTCAAAATCGCACTGAAGTGATTCGAGTGAGAAAACGACGTACTAACTTTTATTTATATATGAAGGAAAGGTAGTGATTACATTACATTAATCCGGAAGGACAACTTTAAGCAACCGTGCTTTATGAACCATATAAAAATGCTACGATACAATTCAATTAGGTGAATAAAGCTTCTTTTTTTTAAACTCTCAATTGCTTCCGATTAATTTTAACTGAAAAATTCTTCACTGCAATCTTCATCTTGAATCCTATTCATGATCATGAGTGATAGATCAACCCCAGAAAGAAATGATCTGCTTTCCTTACTCCTTGTCGCAAACGGAATTCTTCTTTCGACCGTCCACTGAGGAATATAATATATACTCTTTGTTCTATGTTCGACCGAATGCTCTCCGTGTATTTTAATAAAGATGTACACGCATAGAACATTCCTATACGAAGAACAAGACGCAATTCGCAGCACAAATTTTTTCTGCATCCAAATGCCCGATTGGCGATTCAAATGAGATGGAAAGTGATCTCGATAATAATGCGAGAGGTATCGTCAGGTCTTGCTATTTATTAACTAGATTCTTCAAAACGTGATTCGATTATACACTCGCATCGGATTTGTTTAGCTAATTTTATTTGGCACAAGTTGGCCTTTAGAACTTGTTCCATATCGAGACGTATCCTGTATCGTCAGAACGGTACGGCATCGCACTATACGAACTAATTATTATTTACTGCGGTTGAGAAGGAATTAGTTCGAGCGCGCTCGAAGTCGATAATTTTTTTCGATGTTAAATTTTGCAACTGTCAACAATATTTATTGTTCGTTTGAACAAGTTAGTTCCACGCAGCACGTGCTACCTCATCTCTGTAAGCAGGCAACTAGTATGTCGACAACAGCAAAATTATTCAAATCGCTCCCCGGCAGGACGCGTCGCGTCGACATGCTTCGCGTTGCTTGTCTAGATCGTCTAGCAAGTCGAGACCTTTCGGAAATCCGTGTTATTCCTCGGCATGTGAAAGGCTATGGAAAAAAGACACGCGTTGAAGTGCAGTGTGGCTCGAGCCGGTGAAGCCATGACCGACGTCCGTCTGAGCATAAATAACAGAGCTCTCAATGCGTGAAGACAGGCCACCACAATTCGAATCGGCCCCTGTCACAACAGTCACAACAGCGCTCACAAAACACAACTTTTTACCGTTTTCTATATTTCTTACCAAGAGCCGACAGCGTTTCATAAAACTCTCTTTCAAAAGAATGTTGCAAACGTAGAATGAAAAACTATAAAGGCGTGATGGGAAAATTTTTTCCCCCGGCGAAGATGTTTTTTTTCTGCAATTTTTATTCCATTCTTTTTTCTCCGCGCGAAGACAGAAACTGATGGATGTTTCGTTGGTGAAAGATGGCCATTAAAGGACAATATTTCCCCGTGCGGTAAACGCATTGTCCATTCGCCTGCGTGTTCAACCGTGCAGTTTCTCAAGGCGATAAATCTCCGAAACGACTATAAATGAAATTTGAATTTATCTGAACGCGGTAGTGCTACAATTTTCAGCGGGATTTGTAGTAAAAAATAATAAATACTCGTTTTGATGGCTTTAAAGCTCGAGTTGTGCCGTGCATATTATGAAATGCTCGAAATTACGAAGAAAAGCATGTTGATATATCGACTTCATTTTATGGTATAAGCTGTAGAAATTGATACCAACGTGATGTATCGAAATTTATAAACTCCGTTCTCTGTTAAAACCAAGCAGAGAATACCCTGAAAATAGAAGCAGTGTTCTCGACAGAAAATTGAGCCGATTTTCGTCGTTGGAAATAGTTCATGCTATTGTACCTCTTATGATTGCGTTGAATTATTTTTCTTGATTTTTGGATAAAAAATCCCCTGTTATATTTTTTACTCTAGTCGCTATTCAAGTGATATAGAGCGTGATTGCGATATCAAAACGCGCTGGAATAAATGCGATCATTTTCAATATCTAGAAAAATAAGCGATCGGTGAAGTTTTACGCCTACCTTTGAGCAATGTGATTCCCGCTTGGCAAATTTCCCGTCGGAAATGATCACGTTGCCATCACGGCATTAGCGACCTTACGCAAGCTCATGAAAACAAGACCACAGACAATTCTCAGAAAAAAATAAATACACAACGTGATAAGTAACTCGCCATAACGATCGAATAATAAACTGATAAGGACAATAAATCTCGAGGAATGTTTACCGCGGAGGTATATATCTATGGCAAACACATCTAGGCATCTTTCGAGGTGAGTCTCAGTACCGAAATCGACGCGAGACTGACTACTATTCGATATGGTAAGCCGTAATTGTGAATATTTATTATTCAAACTCTATTGCCTACGTTGCTAGCAGTAATTTTGTTTTTAACAGGGTTGAAAGTGTTACATGATAAAGTGTGGCAGTTTGAAGGATCATAATTAATAATATCTCCATAAAAGATCAATTACCTACTCGCATAAAATTACTGGTGGAAATTTCCCATGGAAAAATTTCGCATCATTTTCTATTGCAAAGGTGTTTTTACTCTTGAAAATTCAAGAAAGAAGTACCTACCCTGATTTTTTGCGATAGGAAAATATTCGGTTTACAAATGAGCTTCATTTGATGCTTTAGAATTTTGGCTTTCATAGAGCCAATTTGGGCTTTGTTTCACGTTAAGTAATGAGTCACTAACCATTGAGCCTTTGGAGTCCCTTGACAATGATTCAGTGATTCTGACAACATCTGGGTTCTGAAAATTAACTTTTTTGCAAGTTCAGTCAAATAATTGGAAAACAATGCGAGCAAATCTGGAAAAAGACAATGAATTACTTCAGCCAAGCAATTAAAACTAGTTGAAACAGATACGGTTCAATCAGTGAAAATAATAAACTATTCAGGTGCTGCCACGATAAGAAATTTCTCAGACTTTGTGAGTCGACCAAAGTAATAAAAAATTATGGTTCGCTTTGTGTTTCAGACTATAAAATGGATCTGTGTGACTCTCAGTGTCTTAATAAGCTGTCAGGCGTTGGAAGGCTTCCCATGGGCAGGTGAAACGCGCTCATTGGAACCGATTCAAAATACCACTTCAGCAGCATCCAACAATGACACGGTTACTACTCCGGCGGAACCTCTGGATTTGATCACTGAACAAGCACCGCCAATCGAGATACCGAACCAGTCTACTGTAGGACCAGCCAAATCAGATGCTCAGCCTGAAAACACAGACGCCCCGGAAGAAGCTCCAGCTAGTGAATCGGAGAGGCAAGTAGAAACAACAGAACGACCTGCAGAACCGGAAGCAGAATCTGCATCCCCTGTGCGAGATGATGGTGATTCAACTCAAAGCCCAAGTGAACCTGAAGCACCTACTGAACGACCAGCCGAAGGGGGCAACCCTTCTGAAGCACAGAAACCACAATCAGACGGTGAATCTGGAAAAACCGAAGCTCCAGAAGCAGCATCAAGTGATCCCACCCCAGGATCGGACATCCTCCAACCTGATGAAGTAACTGGAGCTGAGGAAGCAGCTGGAGCTGGAGAGGTAACTGAAGCTGGGGAAGCAGCTGGAGCTGGAGAGGTAACTGAAGCTGGAGAAGCAACTGAAGCTGGAGAGGCAGCTGGCGCAGGAGAAACAGCTGGAGCAGGCGAAGCAGCTGGTGCAGGCGAAGCAGCTGGAACTGGTGAAACTGCTGGAGCAGGTGAAGCAGCTGAAGGTGGAGCAGCTGCAGGTGGAGCAGGAGAAGCAGAAGGAGCTGGTGAAGGAGCGGATGCTGGAGCTGGAGAAGCAGAAGAAGCTGGTGAAGGAACGGATGCTGGAGCTGGAGAAGCAGAAGAAGCAGGTGAAGGAACGGATGCTGGAGCTGGAGAAGCAGGTGAAGGAACGGATGCTGGAGCTGGAGAAGCAGAAGAAGCAGGTGAAGGAACGAATGCTGGAGCTGGAGAAGCAGCTGGAGCAGGAGAGGCTGCTGAAGGTGGAGCTGGAGATGCAGAAGAAGCTGGTGAAGGAACAGATGCTGGAGCTGGAGAAGCAGAAGAAGCAGCTGAAGCAGGAGAAGCTGCTGAAGGTGGAGCTGGAGATGCAGAAAAAGCTGGTGAAGGAACGGATGCTGGAGCTGGAGAAGCAGCTGGAGCAGGAGAAGCAGCAGGAGCTGGTGTAGCAACTGAAGCTGGAGAAGCAGCTGATGGTGGAGCTGGAGAAGCAGAAGAAGCAGGCGAAGGAACGGAAACTGGAGCTGGTGAAGCAGCTGAAGGTGAAGATGCAGGTGGAGCTGGAGAGGCTGGAGCTGGTACCACACTAGAACCAAGTACTGGTGATGCTAACAGTACGCCTGGAGATTCTCCTGCTCCTGAGAATCCATCGGGTGATTCGCCAGCCGTGCCAAGTCCTAGTGAATCTGGAGATGCTGGTGCGCCAAAACCACCAGCTGGCGGTAATTCACCCCCTCCAAGACCCCCAAAGCCTCCAAAATCATCGGAATCGGATGAAAGCCAGGAAAGTTCTTCGAGCAATGAAAGTGGGCCTAGCAACAATCCAGATGACTCAGGTAAGGATTCAGATGACCAAGACAGCGACGAAGATTCGAGTGATGACGCATCCGATGAAGAATCTTTTGAAACCAAGAAAAAGCGGATTGTTGGAATAATTGACTTTGCAATTGCTAAAAACCAGCGAATTAAGGAAATACTTCCTATTCCAGCAAGAAGAGGGTTGGAAATAAAAATAGAAAAATTGGAAATCCTTAGGGCAAAAGTATTAGCAGCTACTGAAGCTGATGTGAATCGGTGGCGAGAGGCGAGAAGGTGTAGGAAAGAAGAAATTAGGCATCTGAAAGAAGAAAGGGAAAAGCAGAAGCGAGAACAGAAAAAAGAGTGGGAAGAGCAGAAAAGGCGAGTAAAAGAGGCGTTGGAAGAGGTGAAGCGGCAAGAAAAGGAAAAGAGAGAGGAGCAGAAACGGCAAGAAAAAGAATGGAGAGAAGAGCAGAAAAGACAGGAAAAGGAAAGAAAAGAAGAGCGGAAAAGGCAAGAAAGGGAAAGGAGAGAAGAGCAGAAAAGGCAAGAAAGAGAAGAGAGAGAAAAAGAGAGTCAAGAGAGGGAAGAACATTGGAGGAGACCATGGCAACTGAGTATATGGGGTTGATCTGAAAACTAGTTGCAGCGAATAAATTTACCCATAGAAAATTTCAGTCGGACGATAGTTTATGATCTAATCGTTATTTAGTTTTAGAAAGAATCCCCGGGCCTTCTGAGTTAACAGATTGTAAAAATAAATTATTCTAGTTACTCGGTGTGTTCATCATTCCCTGGAATTTGATTTTCTTCGAACAGGTACCTAGTCATAAATCATCATGGAGGCATAGCAGAGCAAAAATGAATGAACAATTGATATTGTTTGTAGGTGGAATGGTTTATGAAAACCCTTTTTTTTTTGAGTCTGTGATAAACCTTCTAACCAGCTCAGGTTTCGGCCTCAGAAGGACGTCAATCAGAAGGCAGAACGCACGGACGAATGACGGACGACCGAAACCATAACTGAGTCGCATTTTTCGTTTCAGCGGAATATCCCTCACTTTCAGAATGTACGCCGATCTTGTTAGAATCTATAACTATTGCAAGGATGTATGCATATAGAGTTTATTAAGTGATGGGCCCACGTTTCCACTGCTTTTCAAATCACTTCAACATCCATAAGCCGATCCGTAATTTGTCAATTGGATAAGTGTTTAACGAAGTCGTTTACAAGCAACTAGAAAGTTCTCACGGATTAAATGTCGTGTAAAGAGTATCTGAAGAGAACAACTGGAGGACACACACGATCTAGAGGAAAAGTGGGGAATTTCTTTAATGGGATGTTGATTGGGGTTCGGGAGTAACAAGTCGTCGCTAATTAGAGATTGAGGTCTTGATTGGGGTCTAAGGTTTTCTAATAGGAGTTGTACAAGCCACGTTAACTTGCATGAACTTCCTGAGTTCCATGAGCCGAATGTTATCGATATCTCGTGGACGTGGGTGACCCTAATGTATGCGAGAAGGGACACTCCGTATTAGTGCTCACGAAAGGCATGCTTCTTGAAAAAGAAACGGTTCAAGTCTAACGTCTACGAACCATTTTACACAGTTTTCTTTCCTTTCGCGATTGAGTAAATCCATACTCGCAAGTACAATGCTGTTGTCAATTTTGGATTTTCATCCGTCAGCAATTCGGTACTTTCGTTTTGAAAAAAAAATCTATAGCTGAAAATCTAGATAAATATAAACATAAACTAAACATCTACATAAACTAAATTTCAATATTAAAATCGCAGCTGAGGCCCTGTTTTAATTCACTCTCTGATTTGTCTGACACCAGCCGGATCATCAGCTTCTCACAAGCCATCGGTTATCTAGGAGCTTAACAAGTTTCTGTCATTAGGAAATATTTTGAATGATTCGAGTTGTTTCGGAAATGGTGACGTCAGTTGGACGGTTGACCTCCCTGGCGACACGAAGACGTGAGTAAAGAATGGTCGAAGACGCTCAGACTCGAGGAGTAAATAATGGGTATTTCTAACCCACAGCTACGCAAAACACATTTTAATTTTCATCTGTAAAATGTTTCATTCCACAGTTACGATCTTCTGCCAGGTTCTCTTATTGATTTCTTGATTTCCAGTTGATCTTATTGATTTCCAGTGCAGGTACTTCTAAATATATACATAAGTTAAACGAAGTATTTTCGTACCAGCAGTAGGAACTCGACGGCAACTTTAAGGCGAAAGGTCTTTTGACAGGTCCGGTTGATTTTTCACCTGGCTTTTATGGCGAACGTGCACGGAAGGGCGATTTTATCGCCGGTCGCGACGATTATTCAAACGACCGGTAGAAATTGCACGCTTTGCCCTTGAAAGGGGATCGCGTTTCAGGGTAAATAACTCGGCAGAAATGATACTATGTTTGTCTAGCATTCACTTATCTACCAGTAGGCTTAAACTTGACTCCTATGGTCAGCCTGTGGACTCGAGTGATAGGCATTGCATGCCTAAAGCGACACCTCGCTCGAACTCGACTGAATCACGAGATTTTGAATTATTTCCGCTGTACAATATATTTCCTCTTCGCAATTTATGCAGTTTATTGTTATGTCGAGAACTTGACTACCGAAAGATCAATCTATTCGTCTAGTTGTCCGGGATTCATTGACAGCACGTGTGGCTACTGACAGCCGAGGGCGAAGAAAGTGGTGGCTTCCTGCTGTCGCTAGCTGTTTCACCGCTCGAAATGCAAATAATTTCTTTCTCTCCCTTCCTTCGCCTGCCACTCGCAGAAACAAGCATTACTTATGGGAAACCTTGAGAATGCTAACATGGAAATCTTACGAAGAAATGGCCTCCAAATGAATAAAATACTAAAATAATAAAAAATATTTTCTTATACATTAAAATATGGACGAAATAAGAGAGATAAAATGGTCTAAAAATTTTTTCATCAGATAAATTCGTCAAGAGTCTCTCTTCAGTTGTTTTCTGCAATGAAGAGTTGTACTTAATTGTAGTGTAGGCATCTGGAAAAAAGAAGGGTATCAAAGGATGGTCTAGAAAAGAGGACTACGATGCTGAAAAACTGCTTCCGAATTCAACGAAATATTCCTAATAAACAATACAAATTAACATGGTTCATAGTGAGTGCTCTCTTTCTTATCTGACCCTCTGGTCGGCCGACTAAAATGGCCATCATAGGTGCCGATCCGCTGTGAAACATTACCCTCCAAAATTATGAACGAAGTGGAGCATATTATACCAAGCGTGATTATAATTCTTGGGACAGCTCATTAGTGGCCGAAGCAATTAGCGAGCGCAATATACTTCGCAGATTAAATAGCAAAATTGCGGTTAAGAAATTTTTCGTTATGTTAACCAGCGACGAGTACGTTTACTTCAAGTCGTAATGAACCATCGGCGTATGAAATTACATAATGTAGGAAAGATTGCTTTGGTAATTCGATCGAGGAGCCAATCATCATAATCCGAAAAACTTCAATTCTATTTTGTTTTAGGTAGACTCATCGCTAAACTCGTAGCTAAGTAATGCCACCTGCCAAGTAAATGAACCACGGTGAACATAACAGTCTATCAGAATCAGCGGGTGTTGCACAGTCATCGCCCAAAGACGTGAGTCCTCCAGCAAGCCATCGGGGTGAACTTGTATGATGGGCAGGATTTTGTACGACACAGTTAAATACCGTTAGCCACCGATCGGCGAACTTTCCACAACTCGCGTCCTCTTCTATCAACAGAATATCAACCAAATATTATATGAGTTTTCAGGGTGAATTGATTTTAAAATTTCGTAAATTTGAACATTTTATTTTATTTTATTTTTGGGCCAAACATTCCGACAAAATTATCTCTTCAATCACAGGTATTTTCTTCCCTCGTCCAGTGGTTATTTAATTAATGGTTCTTTTAGTCCGCTTATTCTCATACCGGCTGTATAAATTCGTTCGTCCATTCCTGGCCAATGATTGCGACGCCTTCATTTCATCTTTGTAAGTACAAGAGTAAGGAAAAGGAGGAAATCAGTAAGAAGACCCGAGCAAAGAACAATTAGAAGAATGAACGAGAGCAGAGGTTCTCACGGGATGTTGGAATGCTCATGTACTGCTCTTAGTTCTCCCTCATCCTCATTAGGTTTTAAATACTACACAATGGTCAGCGCTATCGCACGGTGTGACCTATCTCACGAAGATGACCGCGTTGGTTGTGTCTGGCTTTGCAATTGCTCCAGCACTAAAACCACGTTTACACGAACGAAATATACATCTATAAAAAAAAAAAAAACTGTCCATCACCTCTTTGAAGGTATCAGTGGCAATAAAATCGATTGAAAGAGTAACAGTATATTTATCGAAATAAATTTACCGCAAAAAACCGGAGAACGAGCGGGAAATTTCGGAACAATTTTTTGTCGGTAAATTCTTTTCCGTTTTCTATTTCTTCCCTGTAAAATTTAACAGGTTTTCGCAATCACAGAAAAGTAAGGTACTGATTTTATTAGCTGCCGAGCAATTTAAGTCTATTTAATGTTAAAATATTGTTCATTATTTTGCTTATTGACTCCAAGTTCAGAAATCGGATGAACCAAAGAGGATGACCCCTTACTAAAGGCTGAAATTTATGAAACTGGAATAAATAACTGAGTACGACGTTCATTCAACGCGATGTAGAAACGGATTTATCGATTCACCTACCCATCCGATATCTTCAACTTCGTACGTCTAACGAATATAAAAAGTTCCTGCTACCACCGAACGAGGATTCTCGGTTCGTTCTTCCGCACAGTAGGCATCGCGATTATCGGCACAAAACGCGGCAATCAGCGAAGACGTCCAGCGACAAGCTATAATTATTAACCTGGGAGCGTTGAATCCGAAAACGAGAGGGCCTCTTTTTCGGCTCATTCATTAGCGAAAGCACCGAATTAAGTTACGCTGAAAGATAAGTAGCGCAAAATATCGTTCACTCGAAAAACGGTCAGTATACGAAGGGCAAAATAGGAAAAACCTATATCCTGGAGGTGTGAGGGGGAGAAAAATCAGGCGACTCATTCTCCGATTCTTTATTTGCTTTACTTAAGCCCATTCGGGCATCCTCTGGGCGACTTGGAGCCATAGGGGCCACAGCCATAGCCATAGGCTGTGTGGCTCCACATCGCCCTTCGGATAGAATAGCGTGCAAAAAATAACTTGGGCGTAGGTATGTGAGATTTCCTCGAACGGGAGCTATAAAAGAAGTTCAGAGACAGTGTGAGCATGAGATGAACAGGCACGTGCCCACTATCCGGCTCTTGGACAAGCAAAACAAAACCAGTCTGACCAAGCGCATCCCCAGGCGTGATCATCCGACTTTAGATATTAATGAGCTTCTTTTGTTCCTTTTCGATTACTATTGTGTTTTTAGACGCTCATCTATCGGAGAGATTTCCAAGAAAAGCGAACGATTGCAAATCAGACGCGAATAATGTATCGTGAATTGGTACAGGTTTTCCGGGAGGAAATTGTCGCTTGCGAGGACATTTGGTAAAGCACCTTATGTTTAGAATTATTCGAGAGAAAGACAAAGCATAATAAAAAGAAAAATGAACTATTATCCTTTGTCCTTCATCCTTTATTTTTTATTTCAAAGTAATTACTCAATAAATAAACCTCAAAAAAAAAATCTTCCAATCCTCTGGTAATAGCGCTAACAAGTTTGGACAACGGTTAGCCGCGGAAACAACTAGATTAGGCATCTGAACGAACAGGAAACAGCACCCGGTGAGCAGTAGAGCATGTGAAACGACCAAAGGGATTGAGGAGAGAAAAGGAGAAATGTTTAGGCAATCCGTCTTCTTTGGGTTGTCGGTTGTACACGAAACTGTGCGAACAGCCGTGTGAAGAGAACAATCGTTAGTGGCCACCGCTAAACGGAACGCCCGCTTCAAATTATTTTTATTCCTCGACATCGGTCATACAAGCTGATTTTCTCACAAGTTAAAGAAAGAATTGAATAAATAACAGTGTTGAACTAAACTGCAAGAGAAGCGGCCTCAAGCTTCTGATTTTCGTGCTTCGTGCCAGAGTACAAAATCCTTTGTCGGTATTAGTAAACAAAGTGAACCTTTTAAAATTCTAGAGAAAGAAAAATCTAGTGAAAATCGTTCGTTGTAATTAGCAAAGAACTCGATAATTAAGCAATTACAATATTGCTTTAAACTTGTTTAGCTATAAAAAAAATTAATTCCACTATTTATAGCGTGACATTCGTAAAATCGATTCATCTTCCGCGTGCTATTATCGAGGCGGGTATTTTACCTCATATTATTCTCTCCAACTGATAACGGTCGAGCTAACCTATCAGGCAGGGTATGGAATGGAGTGAATGATTAATGATATCTGCCGAAATTATCCACTGCGTCTGCTCGGTCGGTAGATGCTGGACCTCCTCGAGAGCTCAAGAAATTGATGGTTAACGAAAGTTCGACTGTGTTGCAAGATTAACTAGATACAGAAGTAATTAGTTTTGAAACCCGGTGCCTAAAAATGACGATTTTTCAATCGTTATTTTTTACTTCCAAGTTCACGTATTAAATGGAAGTATTGTGATCGTTTGAAAAGTCAAATTTGGAACGAAGGTCCTGTTAGAAGAAATGTTCATAGTTCTATACATACTAAAAATGGAAGTACTTAGTGAACTATGCAGATCACTGGTTTCCAAAGAACTTCTCGTGCGTTTCTTCACAAATAGTATTTAAATTCTGGCCGAATCCGAAACCTTTTACTTCCATGTTTACGTAGTAAATGGAAGTATTGAGATCGTCTGAAAAGTCGAATTCGGAACCGAGGTCCTGATGGAAGAAATTTTCATAGTAGTATACTCAGAAACACTTTCTGAACAAGTGTCTGTGTGTCTGTGTGTCTGTGTGTCTGTGTGTCTGTGTGTCTGTGTGTCTGTCTGTCCGTCTGTCCGTCTGTCCGTCTGTCTGTGGTCACAAACTGACATAAATCGCCATATCTCCCTGAAAAATGGATGAAACCCCATGAAATTTTCAGGGAATGTTTTCCCAGTGATTGTGCAAAATTAGGTTTTTCCGGATTTTGAATTACACACAGTACTTCCGAGATATAAGCGTTCAAAGTTTTTTCTGTTTCGATTTTTACAGGCTATGAGAGTCAATATTTTTCTACGTTTGAGGGCTTGAAATGTCGGTTATGGCAAGCAGAAAACACGAGATTTTTTGTATAGTGGGTCACATACAATGCCTCCACGTTATGAGCGTTTTTCACGATTTCACAAGTGCATGTTTTGTATTTTGATTTTTACAGGCCGCAAAACTCAATGTATTTGAATGTTTGAGGTCTTAAAATGTTGGGGTTGGCGATTGAATGATGCCTGATTTTTATCAAATGGGTCACATGCAGTACATCCGCGTTATTACTTCCATGTTTACGTAGTAAATGGAAGTATTGAGATCGTCTGAAAAGTCGAATTCGGAACCGAGGTCCTGATGGAAGAAATTTTCATATTAGTATACTCAGAAACACTTTCTGAACAAGTGTCTGTGTGTCCGTCTGTCCGTCTGTCCGTCTGTCCGTCTGTCTGTCTGTCCGTCTGTCCGTCTGTCCGTCTGTCCGTCTGTCCGTCTGTCTGTGGTCACAAACTGACATAAATCGCCATATCTCCCTGAAAAATGGATGAAACCCTATGAAATTTCAAGAGAATGTTCTCCCAGTGAGTGTGCAAAATTAGGTTTTTCCGGATTTTGAATTACACACAGTACTTCCGAGATATAAGCGTTCAAAGTTTTTTCTGTTTCGATTTTTACAGGCTATTAGAGTCAATATTTTTCTACGTTTGAGGGCTTGAAATGTCGGTTATGGCCAGCAGAAAACACTAGATTTTTTGTATAGTGGGTCACATACAATGCCTCCACGTTATGAGCGTTTTTCACGATTTCACAAGTGCATGTTTTGTATTTTGATTTTTACAGGCCGCAAAACTCAATGTATTTGTCTGTTTGAGGTCTTAAAATGTTGGGGTTGACGATTGAATAATGCCTGATTTTTATCAAGCGGGTCACATGCAGTACTTCCGCTTTATTTGCACATTTGCAACATTTTGATTTTTATAGACCACAAAAATGAATATATTCGAACGCTGGAGGACTTAAAATTTTTCTATTTGACAGTTGAATATCGCTTGATTTTTATTATTGGGATCACATGCAGTACCTCCTCGTAAAACGCAATTTCAGTTGTTTAATTTGTATTTTTTGGGTTTCTTTGCTATAAATATGACCAACTTTGACCTCGTTCACAAAACTTGTTTTGCATAGTTTGGATAACACGCAGTACTTCCGCATTATGCCTTTTTTAACTTTTGAGATTTAATAGACCGCAAGAGTGAATAAATACATTAGACTTTGAATTTTCTATATGACAGCTGAATATTGCTTGATTTTTATTATTGGGGTCACCTGCAGTACTTCCTCGTAAAACCATTTTCAGTTATTTTAGTAAGCGTTATTGTACTTTTTGGGTCTCTTTGCTATAAATATGAAACACTTTGACCTCGTTCACAAAACTTGTTTTGTATGGTTCGGGTAACACACTGTACTTCCGCTTTATGCCATTTTTTAACTTTTGAGATATTAATAGACCGCAAGAGTGAATATCCATTAGACTTTAAATTTTCTATATGACAGCTGAATATTGCTCGTTTTTTATTATTGGGGTCACCTGCAGTACTTCCTCGCAAAACGCATTTTCGGTTACTGTACTTTTTGGGGCTCTTTGCTATATATTTGACCAACTCTGACCACGTTCACAGAACTTGTTTGGTACAGTTTGGATAACACACAGTACTTCCGCCTTATGCCGTTTTTTTGCATTAGAGATTTTTATTGACCACAAGAGTGAATATACTTCAGACTTCAAATTTTTCTTTATGACAGTTGAATTTTGCTTGATTTTCATTATCGGGGTCACATGCAGTACTTCCTCGTTAAACGCGATTTCAGTTATTTCATTCTAGCGCTCTTTTAACTTTCGGGTCTCTGCTTTAAATGTGACCAACAACGATCATGTTTTTTTTTGTTTTGATCAC
The DNA here is from genome assembly GCA_037159825.1 of Tupiocoris notatus. Taxonomy (NCBI): domain Eukaryota; kingdom Metazoa; phylum Arthropoda; class Insecta; order Hemiptera; family Miridae; genus Tupiocoris; species Tupiocoris notatus. The sequence goes on along the minus strand of JASJUZ010000407.1, from coordinate 436,248 downwards.
ATGCCGTACTTCCGCCTTCCGTTTATCGCTGTTGAGCTTTTTACAGGGTGCAAAAATCAATACATTTGACGCTAGAGGTATTAAAAAAATATTTGTCATGGCGAGTGAATGACGCCTGATCTCTACCGCTAGGGTCACTTTTCGGCCTTCGTACGATTTTCTCGATTTTATAATTGGTTATACCAGTTACCGACTCAAACATGGAAGTACTGTGTGATCTATGCACACCACTGGTTTGCACATTTGCTACATTTTGATTTTTATAGACCACAAAAATGAATATATTTGAACGCTGGAGGACTTAAAATTTTTCTATATGACAGTTGAATATCGCTTGATTTTTATTATTGGGGTCACATGCAGTACCTCCTCGTAAAACGCATTTTCAGTTATTTTGATTGTATTTTTTGGGTCTCTTTGCTTTAAATATGACCAACTTTGACCTCGTTCACAAAACTTGTTTTGCATAGTTTGGATAACACACAGTACTTCCGCATTATGCCTTTCTTTAACTTTTGAGATTTAATAGACTGCAAGAGTGAATATACATTGGACTTTGAATTTCCTATATGACAGCCTAATATTGCTTGACTTTTATTATTGGGGTCACCTGCAGTACTTCCTCGTAAAACCATTTTCAGTTATTTTAGTAAGCGTTATTGTACTTTTAGGGTCTCTTTGCTATAAATATGACCAACTTTGACGTCGTTCATAAAACTTGTTTTGTATGGTTTGGGTAACACACAGTACTTCCGCTTTAGGCCATTTTTTAACTTTTGAGATTTTAATAGACCGCAAGAGTGAATATACATTAGACTTTAAATTTTCTATTTGACAGCTGAATATTGCTTGTTTTTTATTATTGGGGTCACCTGCAGTACTTCCTCGCAAAACGCATTTTCAGTTACTGTACTTTTTGGGGCTCTTTGCTATATATTTGACCAACTCTGACCACGTTCACAGAACTTGTTTTGTATAGTTTGGATAACACACAGTACTTCCACCTTATGCCGTTTTTTTGCATTAGAGATTTTTATAGACGACAAGAGTGAATATACTTTAGACCTTAAATTTTTCTTTATAACAGTTGAATTTTGCTTGATTTTTATTATCGGGGTCACATGCAGTACTTCCTCGTTAAACGCGATTTCAGTTATTTTATTCTAGCGCTCTTGTAAATTTCGGGTCTCTGCTTTAAATGTGACCAACAACGATCATGTTTTGTTTTGATCACATACCGTACTTCCGCCCTACGCCGTTTATCGCTGTTGAGCTTTTTACAGGGTGCAAAAATCAATACATTTGACGCTAGAGGTATTAAATATTTGTAATGGCGAGTGAATGACGCCTGATCTTTACCGCTAGGGTCACGTTTCGGCCTTTGTACGATTTTCTCGATTTTATAATTGGTTATACCAGTTACCGACTCAAACATGGAAGTACTGTGTGATCTATGCACACCACTGGTTTTGATCCTCTTCTATTATTTCTTTCTTTGAGATATTTCTTCCGTATTCGAGAGAATTTTTTATATTTATATTGTCTTAGTTCAGGGACAGTTTTTTTTATAAAAACCTTCCTTCTAATAAGTTTTTAAAAATAATAAAATAAAAGTATTTAAAACAGTGAAAAATTTGAAAAATGTTTAGAATGACTTCACATGTTTCTTCATTTTGGTTTATTATTCAATAATATTGGTTTATTATTCAATAATAAACCATTGTAATCGCCCAAGAAATAAAATTTTATAACCCCCCCTCAAAATTTGATGTTTTACGTTTCAAGGCATGTAGAATCCGAATATCCAATAAAAAAAATTCTGTCTGTCCGCCGTACGCCGTACGCCGTACGCCGTACGCCGTACGCCGTACGCCGTACGCCGTCAACACTTTTCCGGCCAAACCATAATAGCTAAATTCTTGACATTTTCACCAAAAATCAATCTCGGTCCTACGACAGCCCAATTTTCGAACCAACTTGCTAGCTCAATTTTAAGGGTGTTTTGGGGGGGTTTTGAGGGGGAGAAAATTCATATTTTCCAAGGTTTTTCAGAAAAATGTGTACGTGGTATCAAATTCTATAGATTTTTGGACGCTGAATCGAATGAGACCATCGCCGGGTCGGTAGCTTTATTGGTTCTCGAGTTATCGCAGCTTTTGTGCCGAATTTGGGAGATTTTCAGAAATTTGACATGAGGGTATAACTCGAGAGTGCTTGGAGCTATAAAAATCGTTCTATACTCATTGGAATGGTCGTCAAACGCTCTTTCCAGCTGTACCGTTAGGCAAAAAATATAGTTTTCAATTAGGAAATTAAGAAAAATAAAATTGAATAAAATTACAATAGTTGCTACGGAGTTTTCCCCTATAGTTACAATCTGTTTTTCGGTGGGATTGTTCCGAAATGTTCGAAATAATTGCTATCACAAATGGATAGTCTTTCTGAATCAATATTGAAGCGAAGGAATAATAAACCACTGTACAATCATTTGCAGCGTTTTTAATCAGGAACCGTAAGAATTATTGAGTTCATTCTTAAACATATTTTCCAGCGACAAGAGATCGAAACTTGGTCAACTTTGGATTCTTCTCTCTCGTCGCTTTTGAAAAAATTCCACATAATGAAAACGCTTTCACAAGAATTTGGTTCAACTTTGTTGCGCACCTTTTGAGAAACTCGACTGTAATTGCCGCGAACAAAACGAAATGGCTAGAGTTACGTTCGCATTTGTTCACACGCATAACGCATTTGTTAAGCCTAGAAACGCAATTTACTGTCTGTCGCAAGAATATCTTTTCAAAAGATGTGGAACTGATGAAGAAGGGGGGAGTAGTCGTAAACCCACTTAGATATAGTTGGGACTCGCGGGGACGCATCCCATCAGACGAGCTATCCGAAGCGTGAATCACACAAGTTCTGTCTGTAAGATCGACGACGGAATTCAAAAGGAAGTCGATTTCGGTCTGAACAAATTAGTTAAGAAATTGCTGCTGTAGAATGGTACGAATGGAAAGTTAGTGAAAATTAAAAACGTGTCTTTAATAACACTCTATTGTCGAAACGGAATTTTGAAATTACTGAAACGCACCGAAGTCTCGTTTTTTTATGCTTATCACATTTAGAATCAAATCCCATGAGGTTACAATGTTATCAGTGTATTCGGCTACTTTAGGAATTGACACGAAATCAGGCGAGTGGGCCATTTTGCTGCCTTGTCGGACTAAGTCACAACGAATTAACCGGCAGTGTTCAGCCCCAAAATCGCCAATTCGCGGCAACTTTGACCGCCAGCATTATGTAAAGGAAATTCTGGCCATGATATAAATTTTTGATTGAATGGGGAACAACAAGATATACCTAACGAAAAAAAAACTATTAACAACGCTTAAAAAATGTAAGTTAGCGACACATGGCCATTTTCCCACATTACTTTTTCGAACGACACTATAAAGATAATCTCAATATTCGCACGTGTGATCGGACCGTCACAGTGAATTGCACTGCACTACGTTGGACCTGTGAACTGCACAAAATCTCCCGCACACCGCAGTACATCTGCAGCTCTATAGCTATGTATAACTAATAGTTCTCTTTGAGAGCTGTTTCGCTTCGAGTTGAAAGACTGTTGCTAACGTGAAGGGACGATGGTCAGGACACGTAGACAGCGATTGAACACGATCTCGCACGAGATACGAAATGGCCTCCTCTTGGACGTTATTCACGCACCGACAATTTTCAACCGGCGACGATTCAATCTTCATTCGTTCTGGAGATAAAGTGAGCATGATTTTTCTCGTAGCTATTGGTTTATTATTCAATAATAAACCATTGTAATCGCCCAAGAAATAAAATTTTATAACCCCCCCTCAAAATTTGATGTTTTACGTTTCAAGGCATGTAGAATCCGAATATCCAATAAAAAAAATTCTGTCTGTCCGCCGTACGCCGTACGCCGTACGCCGTACGCCGTACGCCGTCAACACTTTTCCGGCCAAACCATAATAGCTAAATTCTTGACATTTTCACCAAAAATCAATCTCGGTCCTACGACAGCCCAATTTTCGAACCAACTTGCTAGCTCAATTTTAAGGGTGTTTTGGGGGGGTTTTGAGGGGGAGAAAATTCATATTTTCCAAGGTTTTTCAGAAAAATGTGTACGTGGTATCAAATTCTATAGATTTTTGGACGCTGAATCGAATGAGACCATCTCCGGGTCGGTAGCTTTATTGGTTCTCGAGTTATCGCAGCTTTTGTGCCGAATTTGGGAGATTTTCAGAAATTTGACATGAGGGTATAACTCGAGAGTGCTTGGAGCTATAAAAATCGTTCTATACTCATTGGAATGGTCGTCAAACGCTCTTTCCAGCTGTACCGTTAGGCAAAAAATATAGTTTTCAATTAGGAAATTAAGAAAAATAAAATTGAATAAAATTACAATAGTTGCTACGGAGTTTTCCCCTATAGTTACAATCTGTTTTTCGGTGGGATTGTTCCGAAATGTTCGAAATAATTGCTATCACAAATGGATAGTCTTTCTGAATCAATATTGAAGCGAAGGAATAATAAACCACTGTACAATCATTTGCAGCGTTTTTTATTAGTGCCACACTCGTTTAAACGCGTTTAAATCGCGCTGAGGGCACATCAATTTTATTCTTGAAAAAACAGTAAACGCTCACGAAAAAATGGAAGTGAATTTACTTAGATGGTAAAATATTCGTGAATAGTTTTCAGGAGGGAAAATGATTCTCTTTTTGAACGAAAATAAAAAACTCATACAGAATTCATAACGCTCGAAAATGATTGAGGTACGTTCAGTCAAAAGACCGCAGAATCGAAATTCATGTTGCCAACTAAATACTGTGCACGTTGCATGCTTTATAAGATGCTGCAAAGCCTCAAGAATTGATTCGTTTCATTGAATTGTTCGCCAATATGCTTAATGCCTAACTCATCAAGCAAGGGAAAATTTTGGAGCATAGGCTCAGATTTTGTATTTTTTTTTTTTTTTGAGATTGCGAATTTGTAGGTCGGATTATATCCGATGTACAGCATCCTCTTAACCAACATTTCTTTTTTAGTTTTTAATAGCTTCAGGATACAACGAAAGAAAATTATTCGTTGTTGGGGTTGAGGGGGAGAAAACCAGGGCGACTTGTTCTCCTGTTTTTTATTGTAGGCTTGCCAAGCACTTTCGCCCATTCGGGCATCATCAGGGCTTCGTAGCACCATCACAAGGTATCCGCGGCCCCAATCCAACCTTGTGATGGTGCTACGAAGCCCTGATGATGCCCGAATGGGCGAAAGTGCTTGGCAAGCCTACAATAAAAAACAGGAGAACAAGCCGCCCTGGTTTTCTCCCCCTCAACCCCAACAACGAAGAACGATCGATGCGACAAAGCTACAACGAAGAAAGAAAATTAGTTTTATTACGTACGTTTGTAACCCATGACCTGCCGGTGACGGGTGATGACAGGTTAAGGACGGTCGTCTGGCTGACATGGGCAACTGGCTGGTAAGACATCGACCAACGAAGACCTTCGTCAACTTATACAGACTATTGAAAGCTGTCCATTCAGATGACCCATGGGCCTAAAAACTGACAACGTTTTTTCTCAACGGTAAAATACACGCTCAAGTTAGTCCAGTCACACTTTTGACTTGACAAAACGTCGGTTTTTAATTTTTTTTTTACTCTTGCATTTTACAATAGTAAATAGTTTTTTCGCTCTATATAATTACACTTTAGTTCGAATCTGTATTGATTTTCATCCATTTCTCCCGACATACTAAAACTTCGCATCATTTTCGTACGTGTGATTTCGACGTGGTATCGTGACTGTCCACCATGGTCGAGATCAACCTGTGATACCTTGGCGACCTGAGAAGGTGGATGTTCAGGAAAGATACTGAGAGACCGCGGCCTTGGCCTCAGGATAGAAATTCTTTCAAAAACTATCCGTTGCGATGATCGAGGGTCACTCAGTCGGTCAGTCATTGACACCTTTTCTGTTTTTGTAAAGCGTAAAGCGTATAAGATCTACCCTCAGGCCCTTAACGGAACTTCGCATTATAATTATCCTTTCCAATGATGCGGGAACGTCAAATTTATTGCCACACGTGAGCTGAAGAAAGTCCGGTCAAACTGTTCGTAAGAGTATGTTTGAATTTCTGACTTGAAACGAAAAAAGGCACCTTTTAGAATCAAATTTATATTGAATTGCGCGACTGACGGCCTTGTTATCCCGAATCGATTGAGGTCATTGCGGCGTCGATAACTTTAATGGTTCTCGAGTTATTACAGCTTTTGTGTTGAATTTGAGAGATTTTCACAAATTTGGCGTAACTCGAGAGTTATTGATGGTATAAAATCGTTCTATACACTTTGGAGTGCTCGTCAAACATGCTCTTCAACAGTACCGTTAGGCGAAAAATGTAGCTTTTAATTTTAAAATGAAGAAAAACAAAAATTATTAGAATTACAATAGTTGCTACAGAGTTTTCCCTTATATCCTATCCTTTTTCGGTTGAAACGTCACAAATGCTCGGAATAATTACTATAAAAAATTGATGGTCTTCTTAAATCATTACTGAAGCGAAGTAATAATAAACCACTGTACAGTCATTTGCAGCGTTTTTAAAAATAGTATTATAATACTTCAATGTTTTCAAAATCAAAGATGTTATTCAATTCACATACGGTGTACTTCTGCGGGAAATTATTTCGTGTGCGTTATTTTTTCTCGTATATTGTATGAGGTTTTAAAAGCGGAAAAAACTCTTCAACCTATCGTTAAAAAAGAGGAAACTGCCTGAGTAGAGGTGATATTCCTTAGAATTCCTCTGTCTACTTTTCCTGAAACATGGAAGTAGAGTGTGATTCATGCACACCACTGGTTTTAAGGTTCTCGGTTCCTGCAATATTTTTCAGGATTCTTACCTCTCCATAAAGATCCCTCTACATTACAAAAACCTAATAATATGCCAACTTAGAATAGCTGGGAAAAAGCTCTTGTATTTGATTATTTTTCGTGCAAGACCTAGGTTCAAATCCCTCGATACAATTCCAGTTTGCAATTTAGTGGAGTGGGATGGTGACTACATTTTCTTTTGACGTTGCCATCTTTTAGTCGAGATATTAATCTTTGTCGCTAATCTCACCAGCATCAATAATATATGACACACTGCTCATTATTACGTATTTCGCGATCTGCTGGCTGCAACGTCAATCAACGATCAATAATCTTGAATGAAGGAATTATTTTTTAGTGTCACCGTGTAGTCTCGGTTTTGCTTAAATTTTCTCTTTGTTGTTCATCTGCTAACATGACTGTGTCGTGCAACTCAGCGACAGAAATTAATGCGATGTGTTTTCATCTTTATTCAGACTCTATGCTACCCAACATTATACCCAAAATTATGTTCATTATTTCCAACCATTTGTGAACCATTATTTCAAAATATTGTGAAACCTCACGATAACAACATTAACCCCTTTGAGATATATTTGTTTAGCTCAATCGGAAAACTTTCAAGAGAGACTCACGTTTAATACCTTTAAAAATTATGGTATTTACAAATAATGTTATAGTGTGTTTTAGTAGCTGCTCATTTTCATTTTATTCAATCGGCGATCAAAAGGCCAGCACTGCGTCACATTATCTGTTGTACCATACCTAATCTAGCTTATCACGTTTTAATATAAACGCCTTCTCTCGTAGTCTCCTCGAAAAAACGTGATACCTACACATGGTGCATGTTCTATCAACAAAACGTCAAACGAGTTGGCACGTCCCATTCATCGGTAAAAGACACGTTTGCACTGGGACACGGTGTTCCCAAAAACCCACAAAGGACCGACACGTTTCTCTGGCCCTTCATCATCTGGTGCTGAGGATCTTTCAGATGACGAAAGGAACCTCCTTATTACCTGGTGATCATTCACGCTTCACGATGCTCACTTCTCGTGCCACACTCTGGTAACTACCACACGATCATGTTAAAATGGACCCGTTGAAAAGAGAGATCGTATCTGCTGACATGACGGTTGATATTCCCAAAGTATGGTCAGGTTAGAGCGATAGTCGGAGAGGATGGAAACAAGCTCGGATTTAACACATAAGAATCTCACATTAGAACCTCAGGAAAAATTGTCAAAATTCACTACAACTACAGCGACTGGGCATAATATCGTGCAACATGGAATAATTACCTAATTTATATTTATATTTACAGAGATGCAGAGGTGTTTTTAGTATTGATAAAATTAGTTTGACTGAATCAAGAAATATGAATCGACAGTCATTCCTCCAAACGTTTAATAAATTAATATGGATATTTTTAAAAATAATTTCATATCCTAATTTAATTGAGTGGATCGGTGTAAAAATTAGTGTCAAGCTTTTTAGTGAATTTTCATACAACAGAGCAATTTGTCTCGTCCCAAGAAAATCCGCAATCGAATTTCGACCCCAAATCCCATTCATAATCCGTTTAATGCATCAGAAAATCGAATTCTAGAACAAAATGTTGTATATAAATGTCACTTCGCACGAGAACTACCGTAGTTTTTGAGTCAAACGTGTGATTTTTGCAGAATTATCCTTCTCGGTAGATAAGTAATTACGAGTTAATTGGCCAGCCAGATCGGAACTGAGGGTGTTGTTCAAACATGACCATGAATTTGCCCAAAAATTGGAAAACCATAACCTTATGAATAGAGGTGCACTTTACGTTTTAAAATTAATGTATTCTTCGCGCTGATTGAATGAGACCGTATCGGTATCTTAAACATTTCTCAAGTTACTCTCGTTTTTACGGGGATTTTAGTTCTAAACAAAAAATGCTAAAATCATGTAATGATGATGTCACTCGAATGCAATATAAAGATATTTCTATACGCATTGTAATATTATTTAAACAGCCCCTTCTATAATACGCTTCGAAAATTCGCTTTTAAAGCCATGCTGCATGACTGAAACTTTTATAATTGAAAAAAAAAAATCTTTTTTTTAACTTTATTGGATAGTCGGTTCTTTGATTAGGGCTCGAGTGAAATAGCACGATTACTTAATGCGAGAGGGGAAAGCTGAAAGAAGAAAAGCGTCCCTTGATCACCAGCCCATGTCTTACACCTGCAACCGCAGGCCGCACTTCGACCCGGCCGACAGAAATCTCCGTTTTCCGAACCTTTGAGACCGCAGATCTAGCCTAGTTGAACTCGAATGTCAATAGGCATATCACCTCAAAATAGCCGCGTATTCTAGGACGAAGTTTATCTCCACTTTCTTCACATTGAGGGAAAGAATATTTTTTTCGAAAGAGATGAATGCCTCACATACAACCGAATGATGGGTTTAAGGTCTGAAGTTGTATCTGTAAAAATCCGAGTTACTATTGAAAAATGGCTTTTTAACTGGAGGGAGCTACCACGATATCTACGTCAGCAGTTTTCTAGCGGGGCGCATGTGGGTGGTAGGTGGAATGGAATGTAGATGATCTGTGTAGCGAGAATGGGCTTGTGTCGTCAATAATCCTCCTCTGTTTTCCACTACTTCGGTGATTCCTCTTTCCATTTTTTCAGGATTACGATTTCACTATGAAACAGTGTTTGTAAATATAATACAATTATTTATTACCTGATTTGGAATAAAATATCGATGCGGCTTCCCTATTTCCGTTCCAACATTTGTGAAAAAAATGGAAACTATCCAAATTTTATGTATAAAAAAAGAACGAAGAGTAGCTCCATAAGATGCCCTTAGATCTTCTGCCGTGAATGTACTTCGATTTATAGGTCGCCTCAACCGTCTTCCTCGTTCACTACAAGACGTGAGTCCACCCGCACTTCGCCATGTTCCACATAATCTGCTCAACTTTCCCCATCAGAGGCATCGATTTCCACGAGTCGAATTCTGCACCTTATTATTCCTACTCTCGGCTGACGCCGGTTAATTGACTTATTTAGCGAATGGGTCTTTCCCGCGTGCATCTTGATTGAATGAAAACATGAATACGTAGAAATTTAATTAAATGGAATACTTTCAATGTTTACAATTTTTTGAATTATGAGACCTCGATTTTCAGAAGTTTTATTAGCTTCATCGTAGGTTGGCCATTCTGTCCAAAACAGTTATGAGATGATGAGTCGGTGCAAGGTTGCAGCTCTTTCCGTAATCAACACCTAGATCAATTCAGTTCCCGTAGGCTTATTGGGGAGCATCATTATAGAAGAATATTATAAAAGAGGTTCCGGATACGAGCCGCGTTATTATTTTAACGTGTTCATAACCTAATACCCCCTATTACTCGAAAATTACACGTTCCCTGATTAAGTGTGGGGCCAGTAAATTAGTTATAGTTACAGATTAGGAAAATCACATGAAAAGACTGTAAATCAAAGGATCAAGTGCATCAACCTTCTATAGAATATTACTAGCTCCAATCCGCTTTCGTATGAATCATTTAATGCCGGGCGGATTTGCCAACTTATAATTTTACAACTTTTCGCCTTATTTTAATTAGGTACATTTTTTGAATAATCAGCTCCTTTTGTTATTCGCGAGCTTTGTGTAGTCTTCCGAAATAATTAAATGAATAACAATTTTAAAAAACGAATAAATAGTCAGGAATAGAATGCCTTTAACGATACAAATCGAATCGCACGCAAATTGCATATAGTGCGGTATTAATATAAAAGCTTCTTCTTCAACAGAGCGAAGCATTGTGCGCGTAGTATGTCTTCATAAGTTGGAATCGTGAGTCGTGACGCGATACGTACTTTCAATGTATTTTTATCTAAAAAGAGACCAAGGATCGTCGTGCCTGGCGCAAGTACTTCAGTGATAGCAAGACCATTCCTTTGAAAATAGGCTCGCTAACGGTCACTCTCTCAATGGAGCATGCGAACCTTGCCATCTCAATAGAGAAGCACCCAGAGGTTAACTGTATTAGTAGTAAAGTCTCGGCTTTGCAATCAGACGTTTTCGTATTGTGTGTGGGTAGTCGACAAAAGCTCAAGAGATCCGGATCTGGATGGCTGATTCTTCTGCGCTGTGCTGAACCTAGACCTGACAGTGGCGAGCGAACGGAGCGAATACTCTACATATCACCCTGATGAAAGAGAAGGACGACGGCCAGCGCTGGAGCTGGAGAGAGTCGTGACCTCAAGACTAAGAGGCCTCACAACAAGGCTACCTGACTTTTGAATCACGCATACGAATTATGCCCCCTTCGCCTTTTATATTGTGCTATTCTTGTTCCTGACACTGATCCCCGACTGCTCCATATCGATCCTTCATATGCGCGACCGTACGTCTGGATCACGATTTTTTTTCCACTTCATTGGCCTTAGAACGATTACGAATATCCCGCCTCAGTACTGTTTATATGAAGAGATCGTTTTTCATGTATTGTTTCATTTCGTTTTTCAAATAACTTCTGCTAAGTTCGGAGGAAACCCTGAGAAAAATTAGGGATTTTGTTTACTCAAAATTGGAAGATTACTAGAATATCTACGAAAATGCAACTAAAATTAAGGTAAGTGCGGGTGTGACAAGGCCGCTAAAAATCAATCTTCATCTGCACGTCGTATAAATATAAATTTAAAACATTGAACGTTTATGATAATATTGAATTTTGAGTACTGAAAACCCCTTAAAAGGGCAACCAACACATTTTTGCAACAACTGTCGTGATTTTAATACTTCTTATTTAACTAATTAAAAGTTATATTATTCGCTAACTGATACAGTTTGAAGGATTGTATGAGAAGCATTTCTAGTACGGGACGATTTTAATAGCTCCATAAATTCTCGAGTCATTCCATCATGGCGAATTTTTCATAACCTAGAAATGTTCATACGAAACCTGCGATAACGTGAGAACCATTAATACCAATAAAGCTATCAACTCTGACATGTTTGCATTTGATGCTCTGAAAATCGACATAAATTTACATTAAACGCACAAATTCAAAAACCTTGGAAAATACTAATCCCCTCAAAACTTTATTGACTTATATCCGCTACTGGGATGTCCGTTTTTAGGATTTTTCCTTATTCTATAGAAGCACTATGTACGTGTTATCCAAAATCCAATATCGTCCTACAAATAGACATGTACATAATTTCTAAAGGTAGGTAGGACAGTTCAACAAGTCTGATGCGATGAGCCGCTTCGATCATATCTCAAGAATTATCTCGTATTCTGTTCGCCATCGTGGACATCGAATCCTTCAGAATTCTTCATCTTAAACTCTCTCCGTATTGTCTTGCATACAAACAACGACCCGTCATTACCTCATCTTGTGAGACATGAGCGTGGGTTTTTATCGGACATCACGACCAATCGGCTTTCCCAGTTTGGGATCATGTCGACATGATTGACCATCTTATTTGGCTAGCCCTGTTTGACGGGAGGTTTAAATTCGAGGTGTCACGATTCGAGCCAGTCTCTGTAAGCCTCTTGAAGTATTCCAGAAGCATTGATGCGGGGCATTTCGATACGGATGACTAATCAGTTTAATAGCAGTCCAGCAGCTGCCGCAGAGGAACAGTCGCTCCTTGAGGTCGTATCACTGCTAACTGACATTAGTTGAGTATTCACCTTCTTTACTTTGTTGAATATTTAATAGGGGTATTCTATTTTTTTTTTTTTTTTTTTTTTTTTTTTGTAGGAGCAGGTAATCATATTCAATTTACTTCAATTATTTGAAAATGTAATAGATTTGTTGTCGCACAAGATTTTAAAAAATTACAACGCCGGGCGTCAAATTCTCTCCTTTCCCTTTTATCCATAATTTATCAACGGCTTTGCTACCTCATATTTCACAATGACCTGCCATCTTCGTTCGACATTATTCCCCGCGAATTTCCGGATCCTAGCTGCACGGGGAAATATGAAGGACGGCGACGATAAGTGATTTACTCGCAATTTGATAAGCGGCAGCGAGCGGCTGTGGCCAAACGGTGAAAAAGTCAAATGCCAGTTGAAATGCGAGGAGAATGAGGCGAGTGAAGAGAATGACTGTCGAAGAAGGAGAAAAAAGTGCAATGTCAGCCTCCGCAGCGCCCGCCGCGGCTCGTTAAACGAAATGCTCCACATTCTCGACGAGGTTGGTCATCGGATTCAGCACCGGCACCAACAACCAGTTATATCTTGGCCGAACCGACTGACCTTTTCTCATATAGATTTATAATTGTGTTGATTATGTGTGTCATGCTATTGCAGTGTGGCCCGAATGATGGATTTCTAGAATGAACTATCGCCAACGTTGAAAATAAAGTTTGTTTACTAACGTTGAGCTATTGGCTCTTCGGTTCTAAATATAATAAGACATAGTTTCCATTTTTCGATAGCTCATTGGAAAAATTTCGACGAACTTAATAAGCTTTGAGCATCGATATTTTTCGTGTAAACGGTTTACATCACCATTTTCCCACAACGTTCCTCATATCTGACCAGAGCGGTTTTACTTGCCACGACGATTTTCAGACGTCTCCTTATCCGCTAGGTAAATATAGAATCACGGCGATAGGGCATCTCTCGTGTCCTTCCAATAAGCGGTTGATGATATGTTTCCAGCCGACTCCCACACGTAGGTGGCTTTTAATACGTAAATTACGGTTCGCCGGTTAACTGAGAACCGAAGCGGACGTTTAAGGGTCATAATCGCGTAGTCATCCCATGGAGCTCGAGAGTGTCCATATATGCTTGAACAAATATTCCGCCGGACTATGGAGAAAGTTTTGAAACGGCGAGGTGTTGTGTGTGATGGTTATCAGGAAAAATACTCTAAGCAGTTTCAATCTTCGAGAAATTCTGTCTATGCGGCAATTTCGATTAACTCATACGGCAACTGAAGCAATGTCGTACTTTAATTTATACCAATGATGAAAGACGATACGAAGGTTGGGAGAAGGTTTTTATATAGAGGACGACAGGAATCCTAACAAGATTGTTTTTGTTTGCGCCTAAACAGTTTTTTAATTGATCTCAGCGGCTACCCAATGCTCTCAATGGTTAGTTTTTAAAGCGTTGAGAGCGTTGACGAACCCCATACGTGGGAACCAGGAGAGTAAAAAAATCTTAGCGACCCTTCCTCTCAAAAAAAAAAAAAAAAAAAAAAAAAAAAAAAACTTTGTACGGTGTAAAAATCGTGAACTATTCACCCCTGAGTATCGTAGTTTTCCCTGGTCTAAAAAAAATTCGACGTATAAAGCGGAGAGAAATTCGGAGTTTTTTTTTTCACTTCTTCCAGAGCAAACGTAGATGCGGTCAGTGATTTTGGGCTGGGTGACGAGCATGTGGCAGCTCTCAATTCAACCGCCTGCTGTCCAAAAGGAGGGAAAAAATTAAGACGCTTGGGATAAGCTGACGGTTTGAACCTGCATTCGCGTTTGTATCGAGGCGAAATCAACACATCAGCAGACATCGGGATTACGCGGTTTGGCTGATTCGAATTTTTCTTCAATGTTCTTATGAAATAAGATATTAATTCATTGAAACATCAACTCGTCTTAGTTCAAGTAAATTCATCTATTCATATAAGGTTATTTTGGTCAATAGAAAAACTTTATTTGTCCAATAAATACAATAGATGTGTATTTTGATACGGCATTTGAGCAGCATTTCTAACTTTATTAATTGAAACCGTTTCAATGAATAAATAAAATATTGAATTACTTAAATTATCCAGGCATTTTTAAAAGAAAACCGTTAATATTCAAATGTGCGCGTATAAATATTTCTCCGTTATCAATTCACACTAACGAGCCGTGAATTTGGACTTTATTTTTATGATGAAAGAAAAGACTTCAAGTGGTAGCCCCACATATTCGAAAGAAAAAAAAAACTTTCACCTCACTATGAATTCTATTCGTTATCGTTATCATTTTTCATGCGACGCGAATACATAATCCGGTGTTGGTGTGTTCTGTGTAACGGATACTAGTCTTTTCAAAACGAAAAAAATTTCCAGAAAAGATTCTTGAAAGGTCCGAAAAAAACCAACCCTCAGCCGTTCCTGTCACATAACTACCAACTGTGCGCAGTAGGTGCGTGAAATGAAACTGTGTAATAAATAAAATAGTCGTTAGCTCTCTGCTTGCTAATTGAATTACCAGGCGCGCTAAAAGAACTTGCGGGGAAAAAAGAAAAAACGCGCGAGAATATAATGCGACGAGAGAAAGGAAAATCTCGCTGTCTCCGTTTAGCGTCTCAGGGCCGAGGGAGAGTAAAAAGGGTCCACCCCTCTGTTTGTTAATTTAAAAAAGTGTCCATTAGTATGCACTGTGTTTTTTCCTGACCCCACAATGGCTACCGTGAGGTGGGGACATCCCGAAAAAACCATTTGTCCTTTACTCAACCCCTTAAACTTTATAAAGGGTTGAAAACCTTCGCATAGAAAAACGTCCACCTTTACTTGCTGTGCATTTTTTCATATCGAGTCCCCACGGAGCATGACCTTGTGAAAAAACTACCCCCGATTATTGTTTTTTATAGTTTAACGTTTCTTTTTTGTACCCTTCCTCTGTCAGGTGTTTGAATAAGATTTTTTTTCTTTTTCCATTTAGTTTCAGTTTCCTTCCTGTACACCAGTTGTTGTGATTTATGGGAATGAAAAAGCGCGGAGAGGAAGTATCGGATACGAACCTGCATCACCTGCACCTATGGGTCCAGAAGATGAATTTTAACGGATTCTAGATCCGATCTGCGCCATTACACATCGATAATATCCAGAAGTCCAATATTTCCCATTGTGTTGAGTATTTTTCAAACCGCTTCCACAAATCGCTTCAAATTTGAGGATCAACTACCTAATCGTCTAAATAAAGGTTTATTGAATTTCAAGCAAAATAAGGATTTTATCGTTATTATTTTTAACGTTATTACATTTTTGTTTATTATTCAATAATAAATTATTGTAATCGCCCAAGAAAAAAATTGTATAACCCCCCTCAAAATTTGATGTTTTACGTTTCAAGGCATGTAGAATCCGAATATCCACTAAAAAAAATTCTGTCAGTCCGCCGTACGCCGTCAACACTTTTCCGGCCAAACCATAATCGCTAAATTCTTGAAAATTTCACCAAAAATCAATCTCGGTCCTACGACGGCCCAATTCTTGAACCAACTTGCTAGCTCAGTTTTAAGGGTATTTTTGGAGGGTTTTGAGGGGGAGAAAATTCATATTTTCCAAGGTGAACATCATTATTGAAGCAAAGGAATTATAATCTACTGTACAATTTTTTTTTTTAACGTAAAATGAAGTACTTTTGACGAAAACGTTATCTCTTTGGACGAAAAATGCGATATTTTCCGGCGAAAAACGCGATATTCTCTGACGAGAAGCTTTGTGATTTATTTTTCTTCCCAACCAGATATTTCAGCTTTCTATGTATGTAATCTTTTATTTCCTTTTCCGTAACAATTATTAACAAATAAATTATTTTTCCTGATCTTTTTTCCAAATGAAGAACTTTAATGAATTTACACACCGCTTATTTTATCAACTACGAAACGTCTAACTTGAAGCTCGCTTGCGAAAGGTCAGCGTTTCGGACGACCCTCGGCTAGGGAATGGACATGAAAGCTTTCCATTACTTCCAGTTTGAAAACCTGTGGTTCGGATCCGTTCGACCGGCGGACTCTGTCCACTCGAAAACACACGTCGTGAGAAAGTAAAAGAGATGGTTACATCCTAAGCTCAACTCGGACGTAATAGCCTGAGCACGACTCTACATTAATTTTCATAACGTCGGCAGTCAATACGGAGTTTTCATAGAAAATATGCAAGACCACGGCCTGTCCGTCGAACGGTCTCGAGGCACTTACTCCTTTGCCGTGCTCGTTCTTAGTTATTTTTTACAACTATTTTGCACTTTCGTACCTCGCGGAACATTTTTCGGACTTTTCGTCAGTAAAGCTCCGAATATTCCTTGTTCCATTTAATTTCTAAACTGTTGTAAACTGTCGAACCGGCTGGCTCTTTTTACTTGGGCGACGTAAGCGCACCTGTCGCAGAGCGGTGAGGGCAGCGATCTGAATAGTTTGGTCGATAAGCTAGTCGTGATGGCCACCGCCAAAACGCGGGTAGGCGAGGGCAGCTGAAAAACGGGAAGAATGAGGACAGTGCAATGAGGACGAATGATTGAGGCGGAAAGAGACAAACGGTTAGCCTAGGACGAGCGAGGGTGAACGTGAAATATTTATATTACATGGACGGAGAAATAGAAAAACGCGGGGACGAACATCGGCCGTCACCCCTCATTGAGTAATTACTATAGTTGAGAATCGATATTGATCATCCGGCCGATTATTGATCAAGAATCGTCCGATATTGTATTTGGCGTGCACAGAGCGAGGACAAAAGGAAAAAATGGAACGCGTGACCCGGGGATAATCCGGCCAATATCCGCGAGTTGTCGATACGGATCAACCCATGCACGATCGAACTGGAAAGGTGTGCAGGCATATCCATTGTTGTTTGAAGCGAGATCCAAATAAAGCCTGCACATTGGAAAAGTGGGAGAGGTTAAGAAATAATTTATCGCAAAGTATTTGTGCGAGAAATAGACAATTTCATGCGAAAAATTAATTCCGAATTTTCGGACAGAACTTTGATGATTTTGAAAGCATTGGTAGGAGATTTCTGTGAAATTTCCATCGCAGTAAATATTTTCTTCCCGCTGGGATTCAAGATTTTTTTTTTTTTTTTTTTTTTGCTACAGAAGAAGAAAATATATCTGAAGAGATTCAGAGGCGTTTTGTTATTTTTTAGCTGAAAGGGATTGCGTTGCGTACATCATTCCTATATTATTGAACATCCAATTTTTTAAGTACCAAAAAATATAGAGGAGACATAAAAAAGGAACATAATAACCTAATTCAACTCACTAAAAATGTGCTCGCTGAATTTACGCGTTTTTCATAAATTTTTTCCGCATTAAAGAACGTAATGTTTTTGGAGTGACTTGCTCTTTTCTATCGAAAGAGGGTAGTACTTTTTAACCGACTTCAAAAAAGGAGGAGGTTACTATGGTCGTCATGCGGGTTTTTTTTTTTTTTTTTTCGGTATGTGTTGTCCACCGGCGTTCAGCTCCTGTACGTCCGATCGGGTTACTTTTTTTTTTGTTTGAAAGGGTTACTATCCAGGTAGGTCCCATAATTTTTTCAATTGAGTCCATCCAGTAGTTACGTCTCCAGACGCGGGGAAACGCCGGAAAACGTGATTTTCGCGAAAAAAGGAAGTTTTGACTTTGCAAGCTTATAACTTCTAGAATACTTGCTCGATTGTTTCGTTTCCGGTGTCATTTTGTTCATAATTTATCTGTCTACAAGGGCCTAGCTTCAATTTTTCGTTCGGCATTCTAATATAGCGTGTAGAGAAGAAAGTGTAACAAAAAACGTGATGCCGATTTTCACTTTTTTGAGGTTTTTCGAGCACCGTTCCCAACCACGTCGAGGAAAAAATATGAACACTATTGCACTTGAAAGCACATAGCTAGAGCTTTCTAACGATGGTAAAAAATCAAGTTTAGGTGGCATAATAAGGGAGCAATCGATGTTTTAATGGACCTGTGTTTGAGACCTCACAACTTCCAATCCAAAACTGTTTTTCCATCGTTTTTAAACTTAAATTGTTTGAATTTGAGTCTAGTTTACGTGATCCAAATTTGGTATTGATTGGACTGAAATTGGATACTTTTTAGGCCGTATTTCTAAAAAATTTGTTTCAAAATCACGTTTTTTGGACTATTTATGCTTGTAGAAAAAAAACTACGTTAGTCATAGCATTCTCGTTGGAAGATTTGAATTCAGCGTTAAATTTTCAATAAATAACATGGTTTGTAAGGCCAAATAACTCCATTTTAATGCACAAACGTTTGGCGAATTTCTGAAATTTGGTTCGGATTCTCTCATTCAGTGTGAATGCGGATACGCTCCAGGAAATCATCACTCTATTATCGTTAGAGAAATAAAGAACGAGTGAATTGGTGCAATTCAGTAACCAACAACGGTGTAGGCCATTATTTGAGTTTTGTAAGGTAGATCAATGGGATCAAAGTATCCGGTATGTTGACCAAGAGACCCAAATCAGTGGATGGATTATTCCAAAGGTTCAAACTCTCTCTCAATCAACATCATAACATTGAAAATAGTTAGGCAATCATTATACTTTAGAACTTCAACGTTCAATGGACTTATGAATTGAGTTTGGACGGTTAGTAGTAAGTGACAAGAACACAATAATGAAAGCTTGGGAAAATTCTGTGAAGAGAGCTGTCCATAATTGTAAGTCACTAAAAAGAGAAAAATAAAAAAAAAACTTTTTAAAAAAAAATAAAACCGACTTCAAAAACTTTGTCTATAAAATACACTCTGAAAAGGAAAAAATAACAAAAATGTCCCAACTTCGCAGCAACTCATTCGCCAACTACACATTTTAAGGATTACTTTACTACTCGTATTGACCTGACCACTTCCTGATTGATTGGATCACCCTCCCTAATAATATAAAAATTACTATTTTTCATTTCCCTAATGAATAAAACATTTTCCTTTCACCCTGAATTGCCTCCAGATTGATCAACTTTTGGAGTCGGCGCCTCTCTGGCAAAATGACTACTCGATGGTAACAAATAAATATGAATTTACAATAAATTAGTACCAAATTAGTACCAAAAACGAAGATAAATTAGTAGGTGCCAGGTAATAAGTCGTAATTCTTCGAGAAATCTGAAATGGTTTTTAGGAAAAGGCGTGAATAGTCACCTTCAAATCGATATTGTTAATAATCAGTTGTCATAAAAAAATGCTGATTTGGTCTGTTTAAGAATCGTGAAAACTCATGATATTTATATTCTTACCTATTCGGAATCTATAGGCTTCTCCAATACAATATAAGAGAGGCGCCGACTCCAAAAGATGATCAATCTGGAGGCAATTCAGGGTGAAAGGAAAATGTTTTATTCATTAGGGAAATGAAAAATAGTAATTTTTATATTATTAGGGAGGGTGATCCAATCAATCAGGAAGTGGTCAGGTCAATACGAGTAGTAAAGTAATCCTTAAAATGTGTAGTTGGCGAATGAGTTGCTGCGAAGTTGGGACATTTTTGTTATTTTTTCCTTTTCAGAGTGTATTTTATAGACAAAGTTTTTGAAGTCGGTTTTATTTTTTTTTAAAAAGTTTTTTATCTCTCTCTATTCCGTTTGGTCAATGGGTTTTTCATAATACACCAAATATAGAGGCGTGAACATGATAAAAATAAGCGGTTTTGCAAACAAATTTACTCTTGTTTTATGGCTGAATCGCTTCAATCATGAGAACTCGTACAAACAACGTGTTCCAAATAGCGGATCCGTTCAATTTTCAACTCGAAATTCGCTTCGGCTTCTGATTCGTTCCTAAATCAGGTCACTGTGCCTGCTCGAGCCTAGCAGTTTTACGTTTCGTACTTTAAAACGACATTTTCCAAACCGGCTGCGCTTTATTCAAATCATTACTTTCATTGTATACGATTCGGTTCACGCAAAAACAATTTTGACATTGACTACTCGAGAGTGGCACGAGAGGTACGAGTTGCGAAGGAAGAATACAGTGGGGAGAGGCATTTCTTTGTAACAAGATGACGTTACTGTCCGAAAACACGCTAAGTTCAACCATTCTCGAAACTTCAAATCTTCGACTAACCTGTAGGGAAAGTCGATAGGCCAATAGTGGTTGGGGAATGTTCAATTTACTCGAGCGAAGACTATTTTTTTGGGAGCGTACGAGTTTCATTTTATAAGATCCTATGATGAGGTTTCCGCACGTTTTCGCTTACAACGGAACGGAAAAAAGGAGAAAGAGCGTCTTATTCACGATTGTATGAGGCATTCAGTCATCGATATCATCTAAATTTATGTCCGGGGGTTGTGAGGTGGAGAAAAAACCCAGGTTACTCATTCTCCAATTTTTTATGAGCTGGGCGAAAGTGCTCGGCCAGCTAATAAAGAATTGGAGAATGAGTCGCCTGGTTTTTCTCCATCTCACAACCCCCGGACATCAAGAAATGCGACGAGAAGGAAAAGACCTAAATTTATAATTAACAATGTAGAACGCCGTAGTAAGTACCCACGCTCATAAACGACTATCGTATATTGAGTATCGTATATTGACTATAACTATTTATACATCTATAACGACTATAGTACTACTTTAGAATCTACATTGTGTATCATAGTTAATTATAAATACATGATATTTATAATCCGACTGAATTTCTCTTACAATCAAGATCGAACTTCACTTAGGTAAGATCGTTTGATCTAATAATAATATTTGCTAATGTTGCAAAGAAAATTCTTTATCTGATTTTCTCTTACATGGACGAACTTTAAACACTGCAATAGTACAAATTGCGCTGAAAATTTCTGGCCCACGACTGAAATTCACCTCCGGTTTCCGCCGAGTTTGTATCCCATTCCAACCTAACTCATCTCCCGTTAGGTACTCGGACACTACGGCAACACCGAAAAGGCTCCAAATGCCAACAGCAGATGATGAAATGATACAAAATGGACTTTCTGTGTCTGTCGTCCGGTCGAGGCTTCTTTAACGAGATAGGATCTTGCCGCTATTTCGGACCTTAAAAAGACACAAGAAAAACTGCGCACGTCATCTTTGTTGTTTAGCGTCATACGAGTCGAATGAATTAAGTTGAAAAAGAGACGAAAAAACGGCCACCGGTGATTATAAAAACGCATTTTTATAGCCACCAAAGGCATTCCACGGAACTATCGTGGGATTGAAAGTTGACCTCAGGATTAGTCATAGTAAAAGAATTCATAGCCATGAAACTATTGATATTAGGCACAAAAAAAAATTCAATTGTTTATTTAATGGTTTGACATAAACTACCACTTGCTCAAAATAATTAGTCTATTTGAGTATTTGATAGTCATAATAATAATTATATTACGAATAGTAGTTATATGATATTGCTCTTACGATTTTGTGCCATCGATTTTTTAACGTTTCAAAGAGAGAAAAAAATAATCATTTATTGTCAAGGTTATTATAGCTGGTTCAGTGGTCTGGCTTCTACCAACTAATATTTCATTTCTATAATAGATCATTTTTGGCTCATAATGAAAATCAATGGATAAAATTGTACAGTAATGGACTTTCCCGTTCGTATCGCACCTAACATGGCTGAAATAATACCGGCAAAAAATCTTGCCGCTGAGTTTTCTCAATGTTGTCTTGATCTCCTGCGAGTTGCGGTAAAGTGGTGAATAAGGTGTACAAAATGAACTGAAAAAAACACGTCATTTCGAAGCAGTGAACAATTAGCGAGAAAGCATGTGCCTGAATGAGACTCACACATTTCGCAGATTGACCGACCCCCCTATCGAGGTGCTCTTCCAAGACTTCTCTAGTTGTTTCGTCGCAACACCAACAGCACAACAACATTCATTCTTTTTCAGTGCTCTCAACTCAGCCATGGACGAGCTAATCCTTCTGACGGCGGATTACACCAGTTCCCATTCCAGCGAGCATTTCCAGAGCCAACCCATTTCCCCAGAAAACACCTAATCAAACATAGTGCTCGGGGTTTTTTCACGATTCTCGCTCGCAAACGCCCGCAGGCCACAGGTCAGACTTTCCAACCGTTGCCGTAAGCCACTGTGAGATGTGCTCGAGAAAATGTAACTGAATTAGTTGCAACCTGTAAGGTCGTTGCCCCTTTAGTAATTATACCTTGTAGGTTGTCCTTTTACTTAGATTTAATAAGTGGGAGATGAGAAATTAAACCAACCAGATAATTATACAATATATGTTCCATGAGTGTGAACATTTATCCAATGTTCCATTAATTCCATAGTTTCCAATGTTATTCAAATGGGCTTGTTTGATATAAGTTGTAATCAATTTTTCGATTATAGAATAATAAACCATAGAAATCGCCGAGAAACAAATAACGGTCTACAAAAACGCAGCAAATGATTGTACAGTGGTTTGTTATTCCTTCACTTCAATAATGATTTAAGAAGATTATCCATTACTGATGGTAATTATTCCGAACATTTGTGAACGTTCCCACCGAAAAACAGATTGGTGACTATCGGGGAAAACTCTAAAGCAACGATTATAATAATAATCATTTTTATTTCTCTTAATTTTCAAATTAACATCTGAATTTCTCGCCTTTCGGTACAGTTGAAGAGAGTGTTCGATGAGCATTCCAACGAGTATAGAACGAGTTTTATAGCTCCAAGAAAATTGTACACGAAAGCTGAGATAACACTAGAACCAATAAGGCTAACAATCCGCAACGGTCTCATTCAATTCAGCGTCCAAAAATCTATATAAATTGATACCAAATACACCATTTTCTGAAAACCTTGGAAATCATGAATTTTCTCCCCCTCAAAACCCCCCAAAATACTCTCAAAATTGACCCTAGCAATGTGGTTCAAGAATTGAGCCGTTGTGAGGTCGAGATTGATTTTTGATGAAATTTTCAAGAATGTAGCTATTATAGTTTGGCCGGATGACGGCATACGGCCGACAGACAGAATTTTTTTTATTGGACATTCGGATTCTACATGCCTTGAAACGTAAAACATCAAATTTTGAGGGGGTTAGAACACTTTTTTGGTCGATTACAATGGTTTACGATTACAATCTGATTATATTTATGTCAAACCTGACTTTAGGAAAGGATTATAATTGTCTGTAGCTCACATGGTACAAGGAGGGCTCCTCATGACGTCCTGACGGGCTAAACGCTTTCAATAAAACATTGTTTCGCGCATCATCAATACAGATACTAGCCTCACTAGACACCGAAAGGAAAAAATTTGCCAGCTCGATTTGAAAAACCGTGTCGAATATGGTAATTTAGCGTCTCCATCGCGTGGCCCGATTCTTTTACTCACAACGAAAAACCGTTCGAAAAAGTCGGAGGGTCGCATCTGCGTTTTGATGGTCAGTTTTCGCCCTCGGTCTGTCCGCGGTGGTAACAAATTACCCCCGAGGTCACAGGTCTTTTAGTATTGTTTCTTACGACCAGATGTTGAAAAAGCTAAAATTCGTGAAAACGGCGAGAGGGAGGTTATGGCCAGTTTTAAAGGCAAATCCTCCCTTCGTACGCGCACATTGCTCTTTGCTGTCTTTTGTGACGATCGAATCTATTGATTTGTCGGCGATTTCCGTTTTTGTTGTCGCGCGTCCCCTATTTTCGACTTTTTCGGGGTGTCGTCTTTCCGGTGTCATCTGCATGCGGTGACCTAATCGAGCGCGAATATCTCCCCTGGGCATTATGCAATGTTTCCCATTCTTTAGTATTTAACGCTTTTCAAATCCATAACGGCACGCTCGGCCTATTTCGTGAACGAGAAGCAATCGAAGTTCGAGACCGTTGTTAAATAAATGGAAATAATTGTAAGCGTCTTATATTTGAAATTTGAAGACGAATAAATAATATTAACATAGTTGTACAACACACCACGGTGTCATAGTGCGAATTTTTGAAATTGATTTAATTTACCTTCGGAAGAGATTGTTTATTTTATACCTATTTAGCAACTTTTGTCAAATCTAGTAGATAATCTCACTTCAATAACAACTCCTCAGAAAAACATGTACATTTACATGAAATGACGGCTATTAAATTGATTGAAATCAGGTACAGCCAAAGTCAAAATATGCCAAACGCCGTCAAGCCTAAAAGGTTCCGGACTTTGTTTGAAATAAAATTTTACTATACGTAATTACGTTTTATAACTGTGTATTGAGGTACATTATCCGCTAGAATCGATCCTTCGAGGACGCCCATACGGGACAGGTATCCGTGTCATGAACCGCGCAGGCGATCGGTCTTCGGCTTTTATTGCCCGGCTACTTTGTAAACCGGATAAAGGTTAATGAGTTCGACGGGATATAAACTACCTGCGCATGATTCCGCGAACGCTATACCCACAGAGTGTTCAACGGTTTAAATTATATTCTAGCTATCTTGACCACGGTCTAGTTTCGATAAATCATTCTTATAAAGGGAGCAGAGAATCGTTTTCAATTATTCTTTTAGTCTTAAATAATCATCATATTATTCCAAAGATTTGTCTCAAATTTACTGGTTATTAACTCGAAGCTTATCGTTTTTTTTTTTTTTTTTTTGTCAAGATATTAAAAACACAGTCAATTATCACACCTTCAACTCTAATACTTATGCTTTAAAATCACAGATTAAGATCGGAACATGTAAAGAACAAAGAGAGTAAAAATTTTAAATTAAAACGACTAGGAGAGCTGAGTAAAAACGAATGTTTTTATTTTAAGTATTAGAGTTGAAGCTGTGATAGTTGACTGTTGTTAATATTTATATATATTTCTAAAAATCGATGGGTTTGTTCCCCCCGAATCCCATAGCATTCCACTATCATCTGAACGACGACTATAATTCATTAACAACAAGAACTAATAACGAAATCGATTCACCAATTTATGAGTCATTATTCTTTCTTCGAATAAATCGATTTCTAGCTCCGCATTTTTAAACTACCAGATCAATGAGTGCGGATAAACGGTTTGAAACACAAACGTTTATCACCTGATTAACAGAAGCCGCAATCATTGGAGCGTAGGTATGCGCGTAATGAATGTTAGTCACGCTATCTCTTTGCTATCGCAGTATGTTAAACGACGGTGACTTCAACTCGAGCGTGAAAATAAAACAGTCGAAATTAATTCGATGCTTACTTTATTTCCAACGGTTACCTATTGATTGTCACAATTTACGATTAAAATTCCCCTGATTATAAAATTTTAATATGTTTTCAGCGAACTAATCATCACTTTTTATTAATATTTTTATTCCCAGCTAAGCTTGAAAAATTCTTAAAGATCTGTAAAATCCTGTAATTAACTACTTCGATTCCGATAAGATATTTATAACTATTATTATTAACGATTATTTATAACTATTCGAGAACCTAAATTTCATTTATCTAGATACATCTACGGAAAAATGTAATCACCAAATTAGACTCGTCTCGTTCACCTTGATCTACAGCGGAAGTTCATTGACCAACTCACCTCCATTTCCTCGCCTCCCCTCGCCGACAATGGTGCAAATAATCTAGATGAACGCCGACGTTTCTTCCCACATGTTTTCTTTTAAAACTTCCCAACTTAACTTGCGGTTGACTCGTGGTTAACTGTCCCACAACTTTTCCTGCGAAAGCGAGTATTACAGTAATTATGAGCCGACTTACCTCGAAGATAAAACCGAAGATAGTTTTATGTACCGTTTATGCTGATTGGAAGAGCGAAATGCTAATGCCGTTTATAGGCCTTTACTGCGATGGAGTTTCGACTAAGTTGCACGGCGAGCATTCGGTTTTACGGCGCTGTATTATTGCCAATGATGGATTCGAAAAAAGATTAGCTCGTTCCGAAAAAAATTCCATAGCAGAAGCTGTGGACAATAACTATAGGTGCCATCGAAATTTGAATTATTTATGGCACTTTCGCGGAATATTTGGCATTTTTAGTGCCACAAATTACCTGCTTACTCGCTACTACTTTCATGGCTATCAACTTCGTAATGGGATGGTCTAAAGTTGATGGCAACTTTTGATCAATAACAGGCATTTACAGTGTATTTACAGGATCGGATTTGAAAAACCGTTGGCTTTTTATTGCTTGACCACAGTTTTTATTGTAGGGTTGAGATAATGAGAAGAGTTCTTGTAGCGATGAATTTCGAAAGCGCTTTCCCCAGTCATTGCATCTCGAAGAGAGTTGATTTCATGCTTGAGAATTTTCTTCCGTTATCTTCGTTCGATTGATTATTTCGCTGCGTTTAGTCTAAAAAATATTTCTCAAAGAAAAGACGAACCTACGGATAGAAAAATATTCTTTCCATCTAGCATAATTTAATTGCCCTGTTAAGGAGTATGCAAGTAATCAAGTGTGTACAGGGGGAAGAAATGGGTGAGGAAAAACTGATACATTATCAGAAAAAAAATCGTTTAGAGGGCTATGGCCTGAGGAGAATGTGCTCATCAAACACAGCTTAGAAGCCAATTAAGGGCAGATGAATAAAATTAGACACGCTTCATAAAAGCTCAAACCTGAGCCAGTGCTCATATAGCTAATGAATCGCCTCGTTCTCGATTGTTAGAAACT
The DNA here is from genome assembly GCA_037159825.1 of Tupiocoris notatus. Taxonomy (NCBI): domain Eukaryota; kingdom Metazoa; phylum Arthropoda; class Insecta; order Hemiptera; family Miridae; genus Tupiocoris; species Tupiocoris notatus. The sequence continues at coordinate 409,065 of JASJUZ010000407.1, read as the reverse complement.
CGTCTTTCGTTTTGGCATTCTTCGGTAGTAGTCGGTTAAACTCTTCCATACATAATAATTATTAGATATGAGGCAGTAGGGTAATCAACGGCAATTTGCAATCGTAATTTTTCGAATACAAGCGTTACACGGCCAATATTATGGGAATTATTTATGTTTGATGAAAATCACTTAAACATTTTTTATTCGATTTTCAGATTGCGACTTTAATACTCATGCATTTCGTTCCCATGCACACCACTGGTTTTATTTTCACCTTGCAAAGTTTGAAGTAATCACAGGAAAAAGACGCGAATCAACGACTCGATCAAATGTTATTCTCATCCGTTTGGGGCGAATGAAATGAAGAATGTTGCATGATCTACAACATAACTATATTCGGCCGCATCAAAATATGACTATAGCAAAAATATTCTACATTACTCTACAAACACTTCAAAACGCCAAAAAAATTTTAAGAATTATTATTACCGCGCTATCATAAAATTAAACAGGGTTCCCAGAAAATCGAACGAGCTCCAAAAAAACCGATCATAATCAACGACTCATTACCGACTCGAATCATTTCGAATTAAACAGCGTGCTATTGAAGAATCTAATTAACATACTGATGGGGCTGTTTCATTCTGTCAACAAACTCGCTAAGAATGGACGATCGCTTTTTTCATCGGCATATTCGAAGTGAACTATGTGTTTATTACCCAACCCCAGGGATGAAAAAAACTTTCCCCCAAGGTCTGGTTGAAAGCAGTTTTTTAGCGGTGGTTTTTTTTGCCGCGATTCGTCGACGAAGGACGGTTCGTTTTGTTTTTGTTGGGTCGGCTGCTCGTCGTTATTATAATCGGGCATTTATTCGCCGTCGAGGATTACATGGATGACAATCGGACCGATTTGAGATGAAAAAACTGGCCTCATATGAATGACAGAGGGGAGATGTGGAAAAAAATGACTCCGCGCTGGGCGAAGTTGTTGATCGTTGGTAATTTCGTAAGCTAACCTTTGAATCTCCGATTTGTCGCCTAGTTATCACTGCTAATGAGGCGTGTTTATTTATTGTTGAATCGAATATTCTAGGAATGACAATAGCCAAATTGGTTCAGCCTAGATGATTTTTTTCAGAGTCGGTGAAATGGCCGTTAATTTATTGATTACGGAACAACAAACCGGCGACGGTAGAGAAGATTTTTAAAGATCGGGTAACCAAAGGGGACGTCTGAAGTTTGCGGGGGGCTCCCGATTGTTATCCTCACGTTCGGCAGAGTTCGTGCCATCTCCCGCCGCGACTCCAGGGACCAGACACGAAGACCGTCACATGGACTGGACCACCATCGTACTCAGTTTCGACTTTATTATTACGAATCCGAAAAGCGAAGACGTCGTACGAGGTAGTTCACAGTTCAGAATTCAACTAAGGTCTAAAGAAACCGATAGGTGCAAGAATTACTGGTTCGATAGTGAATTTATTCATTAATTTAATTCTTCGCTAAAATCAAAGCACAATAACTAGAACTGACGTAAACAAACATTTGCGTGTGCTTATAAAAAAGAGACATTTAATTTTTTCATTCTTCTATTTCTTTCAACTATTTATTTATTTTCAACTTTATTTTGTTTCATTTTTGGTGAGTCTGTAGTCTATTTGTTCAAATTCTTCTCAAATGTATTTTTTTTGAGCTTCTATTTTTCAAAATTGTAATAAATCTAGTTTCTGTGATTCCGAAACATCGCACCATCTTTAAAACGCCTCTCTAGCATATTGGAATATTTAAATGGCCCTCAATTGTGATCAAAACATCCGCAATTATGGGACGTTCGCCTTCGACGACTTTCGACTACGCTTAATTGTAAAAGAATCTCAGCTCCTCCGTTTTAGTGACGGCTTTGAATTTAAATGAATCTACGAGGGAATATTTTATCTGCTCGCCAAATCGTGGAAGCTTTCTTATACTCACACCGACAGGATTTTCTAAGACCTGAAGTCATGCTGCGGGTCATAGATGTCGATGATTTGAACTTTAGCAAGTTAGCATATTCTTTGAAAGTTTTTCTTCCATTGCGCAACCGCCGGCTGTTCGGTTTACAGGTGATTTTTTCAAGGACGGGAGAAAATAAGCAGTAAAATGCCTCCGTTACTGATCTGCTATGGAGGGTCTTTAGATTCACGACCGTTAGACCTGCTCATTCCGCTCAGCTCAGTTTGACATAGCAAAACGATATATCACATCTCGCACGAATCGGCCAAGGTTTCGCTTAGAGGCAGATGATTCTCATAAGTTCTTTTCACACTGAAGAAAAAAGCGTTAGTGTCCCGCAAGATTAGAAAAATATTCCGACCGCATCTGAGTAGGTATGGATTTTTCATGTAAGTCCATCTTCCCCTTACATTCGATTTTTTCATTTATACTGCCCATCTTTCTCTATCATATACATAAATCACGCTCAAAAACAAATGAAACCAATCGAACAAGGAATGCAGAAAATTATCATCAGGTGATCATCAGCTACGGTTTGTACGAACATCGTTAGAGACCTTAATCGACAAAAATGGGACGAGACGAAATTCAAACGAGTCGAATTTCAAATATCTTTTCAACTCGAGAAGGAATATTTTCGATATACATCGAAACGTTCAATAATAATCAACGAACTTATTTGAAAATTCAACTGTCACTATTGGTTTTTGAAATTTTATTGAAGTAATGAAGAATTTTAATGAAAGAGCTAGTGGTTCCTGAGGTCCCTCTTCTGTACTATGAAATTACTTTCCCCTTCGGAAATCAGGCCGTTTCCATCGTACGTGTGTTTCGGCCCGTGGTCCTCATTTTCTTACTACTAACTACTACAACTACTAGCCTCAGTCTTTGTACTCGGAGGCTAACAGATCCTGTCAAGGCCTACATCATAACTTTTTCCTACCTAGTGCCTCGCATCGAGACCAGATCGCCTCTATATATGCATACCTTCGCATAGCGGTGAACTACGATGACTCCGCATTTTCCAATACTCCAAGTCTAATAAGGACAATTCTTTGACAGCGCTGATTACGAACAGGTTTGACCATGGCTCGGTTGGATTATGTTCATTTCCTTTAAGCGTGGCCGATGAATCGTAAATGGGCAAGTCAAAGCTGGCGTCTTTGGGCGGAATTGGACGGTCGTAAAATTGTTTCCAAATTATATGGACGTAAGTTCAGAGGAGATCGGAAGGATATAATCATTCGGTCAACAGGGTTTTGCCTATTCGGTTAATGAAAGAGGAACGGATCAGTGGCGCTAAACGGTTACAATGATCCTGGGACCGCCAGTTGTTTTGATTAGATAGTGATGGGTAGTTAGAGTTAGTTTACGTGTGACGATGTGACCCCATGTCCGCTCTGTAGTTACTCAAGCTATCACCTACGGGGACCCTTCAGGGCCCCATGTCCGCTCACTGCCCCTGGCTGAAGTGAGACACTCTGATTAGTCGTAATGTGAATGGGTTGTCGCCTATTAATATTGTTCACCGGTGAATTCAACTGCTGGACGTTCAAAGAGCCGCTTCCTCTTCATCTGTGTCGCGCAGGGGACACTCCAATATAATAGTAGTTAGTCGACAAGAAAGACAAAGGAAAAAGGTGTCGAGAAAATATAAAAACTGATGTGCATAAATCCCACAGTAAATTTGTTATGGGTCAGCAGCCCGAAAGTGCGATGAAAATCAGGCTTTATATACACTGTACGTAGGATTTTAAGACCTTGGGCGTTCATCAAGTACTCATTTTTGCGCAAACAATTTAGCTCTTTTATTTTGTAAGTGTCGCGTGAACATAAATACGTAACCTCAGATGAAATTAATATTGTCGCTCATCCTCAACTGTTCAAAAACAATAATTATTACTTTGTTTGTTTATTTATACAAAAACGAGCATTGCTCAATTCACAAATCACAACATTTCTCGCCAGTTGAGACTAACAATAAATTTTCAATTTTGAAATTAGAAATTGGACGAGTTGATTAATCTTAATAGAGATTACTATCATTTGTACATCTATACTTCGCTTTCCAACAAAGAATAATTGAAATAAATAATATACAGATGAATAAGACTCGAAAATAGACCCGAAATATGACCTACCTGATTACCTACCCATTTTTTGTATAACTGAGCGTGACGTTTTTCATACGACATTTCGGTTAGGGATTTTTATTACAGGACACCACCTGCCCACGAACTTGTGGACACTCGTGAGAAAATCGTGAGAATCGGACCTTTTTAAAACGTCACAATAGAGCTAAGTAGCTTGATATACGGGGATTCAACGGAATCAGGTTGAGACGTGTGTACGGAATGTAGTAGGTGGAGATAAGTGCAGGTGTAGAAAGGAGATTGAGGGTCAAACCGAGTTCACATTAGAGCGGAAAAACGTCAGTCAATAACCGGCGTCACGTATATAAACGCTTTCTTAATAGTTATCTAAAATCATATATTTACAATTATTATTGTACTTTATTTTTTGAAGAAAATTGTATACCTATTTAATTATGTTATTTTTTACTTATGCGGGTAATCTGTAATGTCTAAAGCAAACTTATCGTTATTCAAAAGTTAGTACAGTATAATTATAACATTTCAATCTAAAATATTGCAGATATTATCAAACTAGTATAGCCGTTTAAGGAAATATAAGAAAACATAATTTTAATCTACAGTTTCTACGGTGGTCATTATTGAACTGGAATAAATTTACTATACTGGTCGTATAAGGCTATAAGAGGAGTTGAGGGCATTCTGCCCCTTGACCTTACCTTCTTCGGCCACTAGCTCCAGATCTGTTTAGAATGCGTGTGACGTTCCTTCGGATCTACGAAGGTCCTCTCGTTCTTTCCCAGGAAGATAAAACTCAAGAATAACTGAGTTATCTGCGGAAGGCCTCGATCATGCGGTCCTGGCTTGGGCTTCTGGCGGCTATCACATCCGTCTCTACCTGGAGATCTTTGCCCAGGATGACCCACGCCATAGGATAAGCAGATACCGATCATCAGTTCACACTGAAGCGGCACTCTAATGTTTAATAATATGTTTTATACTGCTCGATCAAATTATCTACTGGAAATTTGTAATTCTTAATATTATAATCATGGAATAATTTAAAGCTGTCGAAAAATTTCTGGCGTTTTCTGGCGAACACAAAAATTACTAATCGTTTGGAGAAAATGCTCAAATTTTGTAGTTGTTGAGGAAAATTTCCCTTGATAATTCATGGATACGCGCGTAACCAAGGTCGGTGACCCCGAGTCGAGGGGCAGAACACACACCGAGCTGCCCTCTTCCCTTCCACTGCAATCCTTTCAGTCTGACAGTATAGCATGCCGAGCACTTTGTTCGGACTTTGACAATAGAGAGATCGCAGGACGGGACTGGGACCACGAGGAAGAGGTTATCATTATCAAATATGGATTGATCAAGTCGATGTTCCCCCTGGTCGATTGATCAGTCGGTGCTCGTGCTCGGGTCGAGGGCCTTTCAATGATTTGACCGCAATACTATCGCACGTATCCGCCTTCGTCCTGTCCCGTACGTCGCGACGGGATACGAACCGGAGTCAGCGATTCTCTCGCCATACTGCTACACCTTGTCCTCCTTTAGCTCACACCTCCGCTGGAGAGCCCTTGAAAAAATGGAAGATGCTATCGCTTAGTGCTATCACCCTCGTTTGTCTCTGGACGGGCGAAGTCTGAAACGAACGACCGCAATTTCGAACAGTAAAAAACGCTGCTTTGTACAGTGTACTATTCCTAACAGCCGTTATTTCAATTTATCATGCGTGAAGAGGATCATCGACAAATAATCGTAACTTCATAAATTGAAATCAACTTTTTCCGTATGATTCTTTCGCAATATTTTTCCAAAATCAACTCAAGTTGATGGACAATTAATTCATTTCTCATCAACATTGTCAAAGAGAATGTCTGATGAGCATTCCAATAAGGATCAAAAAAATTTTTATAGCAATATAAACGCTCAAGTTACAGCATCACGCAGAATTTTTTAACAAATACTCCAATTTCTTGATTGATTTGTAGCGAAAAATTAACGGAACGAACTAATTAAGTGTATAGCTTGACTAATCGGAATTTACTTCAACAAAGCCCTGATGAGGCCCGAAGGTTGTGAAAGTGCTCTGCGCCAAATAAAATAAAGCCTAGAACGAGTCGCCAGGTAGTTTCTCCCACTCAACCCCCTCCCCCCACCAAAATAAAATAATAAAACGAAGAACGACAACTCAAAAAAGGACGAAGCATAAATATATGGGATGAATTTTGGGATGTAAAGGTCTTCTAGCATTGGAAATAAGTCCGCAGAAGTAGGATTTTCCATCATCCAAGAATTCTGATTTTAACCATAATTTGCATCAATTTTACGTCTGAGCCCCCTCTGAATAATATCTTGAGGTTCTCGCAAAATATGATAGCAATCGGAAAACCTATTTCCTTCATTTTATTCCAAAAATCGTGACCTTTCCACGAGCAGGACCCTTTCTTTCGCAACTGGACTCGAAGTCGGAATACCTATTTCTTATAGCTAGTAAAGAATCAGAAAGTTCCCTACGTCCAAAGGATTAGTTCGAAGATTGGACGGTGGCAAGCGCGTATCACGTTCTCATGAACGTTAACGGGAAGCCGATTCCACGATTCGCCGTGATCTGTCTTCACGTGTGTCTTCTTCTCTTGCGCTCAAGAGCCAAACGAACCCGCAAGAGACTGCTATATAGTATTCAATGTACCTCCTTACCCCTTGACACAAAGCTCTGTATCTTGAGGAAAATCTATAATCACACGTGCGAAGTTTCTCTTTCACCCATGATGTTCTTCAGCTTCTAAACGTGACGTTTTTTATTGACGACGTTTCTGAAAAAGCACTAGAATAGATATAAATATTGGCGCAACTAGGCACTTTTCTACTTAACGCTCTTAATTTTGCACTTATCAGGCTCTTCCGTGTATTTTGGTCCCACTTTCATTAAATACGACCCTGGTATTTATCAACTTGATACATTTTTTGCACCGATTAAGACGAATTGACCTTTGTTTCTCTCCGTACGAGTAGAGTATACACAGTGCTTCCACGTTGTTAGATCTTTCGTGTGAACCACTAGCAGGTTGATTGATGGCAATTGTTCAATGGAACAAATATCAAAAAGCATCGCATTGGCCCAATTTCATTCACATGTTACGGGCGTCAATTGTAATTTTCTATTTCGATTAGTTCCTGGAAAGAAAGATATTTCCACCATTGGCATACCCTACTTAGAAATCATAAAATGAATCTTTTCCCTCTCGTCGCATTTCTTGATTTCCGGGGGTTGTGAGGTGGAGAAAAACCAGGCGACTCATTCTCCAATTCTTTATTAGCTGGCCGAGCACTTTCGCCCTGACGATGCCCGAATGGGCGAAAGTGCTCGGCCAGCTAATAAAGAATTGGAGAATGAGTCGCCTGGTTTTTCTCCACCTCACAACCTCCGGACATAAAATGAATGTTCAGCTTTCAAAAATACGAAATCGCGTGTGTTCGTATTCTATCAATATGGCCATATACAATTTCTCTTCTAATTAGCTAATGCAATTCCAGGATTACTCTCAAGAAAATTATAGAACTCCTTACGTGTAGTATGGGCTGCCCAGAAGGCCAAACAACTGCAAGAAGTCTTCTTTCTCTTCATTTGGAACAGAAGCCGAAGAAGTAAGGATCACGAGCACGTTGCGCCTTTCCTGGTTAGGCGACCTGTCCTCGCGTAGGTCTTATTATTCGACTGCTTGATCTGGCGTTAATGGCGGTCCAATGAAATATAATTATTTATAAAAAAATATTTTATTATTTTCAGAAATGTTATATTATGATGAAAGATATAATATATTATAATTTCTAAAAGATAAATTAGTCCAGACGACAAAGCTGTTTCTGTCGGACACTCGTAAGTAAGTAGCGGTAATGAATCACTAAATATTACTTAAGACCTTGATCTTGAAGCAAATCGACCACAAAGAGCCTGATGACTTGAAGATGCATGTGTTCGAAGTTCAAGACGAGTGGGAGTGTGTTATTAAAAGAATCGAGACCGAACTTTCTTCTGTTGGGACAGGTTGTGAGTTTTTTCTCCAAAATTAACGTCCCACAGTCACAACGTGAGAAGCATGGCTGTGGGATAGGGGAGAAACGACCATGTGTCTCTGTTCTTATTTAGCTCTTCACTCCCTGATCCTTGATCCTTTTCAAGGTTTAATTATAGAACTCAGATGTTCATCGTTCGGGCAGGGTCTATTGACCACCCCTTACGTGATGGGTCCAGATGTAATTTCATGTTGACTTACTCCTCTTACTTATGGCTATCACAGAGTCGAGAATAATACATTTATTTATTTTAAACATTTAAGCTGTAGCATTTTCTAAAATACAGGGGTCATAGGTTGAACCTTAATAAATGGTCTTGAGGATGCCGAATGGACGAAAGTAGTCGAAAGAACTGGAAGACGGAGAACGAATAACTTTCATTGTCTCCAATATGCTTTCTCAACTCGTCTCGCTTTAGCCATGATATCATCAAGGGAAAAATATCAGGCGATAGGTTCACCTTTTATTCATCCCTTTAGTCGAGCACTTTCGCTCGTTTGGTCATCTTGAATGTAGATCGCTCCGGATATTATACGTGGAATATACAGAGTTATAACATAACGTTCTAACAAGAGTGTATCTGGACAAAAGATACAGTTTTAAGGCGTTCTGCGGCCGTGAAGAAAAAACTGACACTTTTAGTCGCTAAGGGTAGGTTTGATTCAAGTCGCTACTGCCTCTCAAAAATGGCTGCTGATTGGATATAATGTGCACCTTTCGCCTTCACAATATGGGGTTAAAATCCTCCTCGGATAGTTAACGCTCAGTCGAAAGACTACTCGCTATGTGACATGTGAGATTTAAGGCTCTAAAAGTCCCTATAGCGTCTTACTGCGGTCCTTGCAGACGTGAACTTAGTCGACAAAGACCATTGTCCCTTATTTCTATCGGGAACGGGTCAGATTTCTATTGTGGCCAAGTTGGGCGTAACGTCATGCCGGTCCATAACCGGGAGCAGAAAAAAATGGCCGTCCGTTTTATCCTCGAAAAAGCTGACGAACAAAAAACTTCAGATTGAGCTGGAAATCTCCCGAGGGCAGGTGGTAGCTAGGACAATGATGACCCTTTTCCTAATAAAAAAATACCCTTCACAGCACCCGCATCATCTTGAGCCCTGCTCAATCTTGGCGAACCGTCATTTCGCTACCTTTTCTGAACAACCGTCTTCCTGCCACGATCGAATCATTATCGCACGCAGAATTTCCAGTCACAACACTCAGCATCACTTTCTAACTGAACAATAAGCATGGCTTTTGGTTTATTATTCAATAATGTACCATTGTCATCGCAAACCAAAAAATTTAAACCCCCTCTCAAAATTCGATGTTATCCGTTTCTATGTCCGTAGAATCCAAAGGTCGTATAAAAAAAATCTGTCCGACCGCCGTCAACCCTTTTTTGAACAAACTATAAAAACAACAATCATAAAATGTTAATCAAAAGTTAATTTTGACTTGAAAATTGCTCAATCCTTTATCTAAATAGCTTTGTCGATTTTAAGGATATTGTGGGGTGGGGAATTCATATTTACCAATGTTTTTGAGACATAAGTGTATAATTGGTTATCAATATGTAGATTTTTTCGCAGTTAGCTAACGCAGCTTTTATGAGGAATTTTCGAGATAATAACTCAGGCATAACTTGAAATTTTCAAGAGCCATAAAGGCATAACTCGAGCCATAAAAAACCTTCTATACTCGTTGGAATGCTCGTCAGACGCTGTCATAAGCTAAATCGTTAGGCGAATAATTTAACTTTTAATTGGATAATTAATAAATATAAAAATGATTAAAATGTCGATAGTTGTTACTGTGGAGTTTTCTCTTATAGTTATCAATATGTTCTTAGGTGGAAACGTTCACAAATGTTTGGGATAGTTACTGACACAAAGTGTATGGCAAATAGTAAACGATTGTACAATCATTTGCTTTTTTCCTTTTGCGTTTGTCAATTCGTTTTACTATTGATATTTTTTCGGATTTTCTGTCACAATAATGCGTATTATCATGGATCGGTACTTAGCTTATATTAGTCTATAGGAATAGAAACTGTTTCTTCATCACCTTTCTAACTCATCCTGTCCAGCGGCCGCTCGCTTTGATGTGGACTCATCCTTTCAAGTGGTTGAAGTGAGTTTAATAATTAGCAACGATAAGCTAGCGTTAGAAAATTGCCTTTGAAAAAAAAAAATGCGTTCAGTTTAGATAGGAAATAGGGGCATTTTCGGGGTTAGCATCGTCAACTGGTAGGAGGATCGTCTTATATCTCAGTCGGATCTCTCTGACGGAAAAAGGTTGACCGTCCGAGATTTTTTCTCCTTTTCGTTTAGAAGCGGCCCGAGACAAAGATAGGTTCTTTTGGGTAATGTCGTTTGTATGCTAACGACTACTTCAAGGCAAAGTGGATCGAGATAGCCGAGCTGAATTTTAAAACAGGTCAACGGGTTATTGCTGCGATTGCGAGTATTTCACTTGTCATTGGTCAACACTCAGTGGAAATACGAAGGGTTCAAGGTTCACTGAATTTCTTTCCTGCGATGAATAAGTCGAGATTTAAATCCGGCTAGTCGAATGAAGAAAATTTGGTTCGACAAAATACGAAAAATTTGAAATAACTTGACGCTTGAGACTCGCGAAGAAATTTCAAAAAGAATTTTAACATCACAAATTGCTCGGATTTAGACCCCGGGTTTTTATTTTGTTCAGACCGAGCGCTTTAGCCCCTTTGGGTATCCTCTTGAGATCTGGAACCATGGATTAAAAATTAATTATACTTTAGTTCATCGTACTTCGAATATTTGATAAAGTTGTGGGGGGAAATTGCCATGCGATTCCCTGGAGATGCCCGAATGGAAGAAAGTGCTCGCTGAAATAAACGGGGTGTAAAGCAGGGTTCATTTTTCATTTTCAACCCCAAAAAATTTTAATAATAATTCATAGTCTTTACGATGATGAGAGAGGCCAGAGAAAGCGAAAATGCTGACATTTTATTCGGAAAGTGTATTTTACTCGGAAAGTGGGTTCGAAGAAGGAAAATGGGTGCGATACAGCACTGAGGGTCGATTATTTCACGAGGTTGGATGAGCAAGTGTAGCAGAGGTTGTGCTGCAGTGTTATGGGGTCGGCAAGTTGTGGGAAGGCGGGTCAAGGTACGTGACCTGTCAAAACGGAGGTGGATCAGATACTCGGACGGTGCTGGCCTGTGCCCGGCTCTGGCCCATTAGGTTTCCTCCACCCTCTACCCTCTTCATCGACTTGTGACAATTATTCTTTGCCCCAACGTTGGCTGCCGGGGTTGTCCTACGAGGAGGTGAAATCGTTATGACTGTGGACACACTGAGGCGGCTGCGTTGCGGAAGAAAATTCTCAAAACTGACTCAGAACTGAAACAATCTTAAATAATAATGCCAGAGCAATGCATACTGTAAGGATTTAACGCTGTTCAATTTAATGCTCCAGGTTCAAAAATAATTATAATCCAAGGCTGACAGCAGAAATTGTATTACTCTTGTATTACATATTTATAAATTTTCGAATTAATTTCGAAAAAGTCGAAGAAAAAACGCGCCCCTCCGCAGTCTGTGGCCAAGTCGGTTCAGCGTTGCTGAGTGAGGTATGGAGTGAGTGAGGCAGTAGCAGAACGACGACGGCGCGGCGCGTCGCGGCTATGAGGGCTAGCCTGGCGGAGGTGATGCGGCGGTGAATGGACTGTGATGTATGGAGTGGCGTGCGGACCTTGTCGTGCCTGCTGGTACCAACCTCCATCTCCATCGGAACCGCCGAGGGCCACCGACAGAAGCCCAAACCCCAACAGAACGACCGACCGACCGTCACGAGGTGTAGTGTAGGATGAGGAGGCTCCGCAATGACCAAACCTGGCACCGACATTGATCTTTCAGTGTCGTTTCTGTTTCCTACAACTGGCTCCTGTATTTCATTACTAGACGTGAATTTGTGTTGAATTTTCGCAGTAATATCGATACCGAGGAACTTGAAAATAATTATGCTATAGAATATAAGATGAACCTCTCAAAGACTCAACATACATTGCCACAAACATGATGACAATAAATACAGAGATTAGAAGATATTTTATGGAACTATTATGCTGAGTGTAATGTGTGTGGGGGCAAACCCTCCAATGTTTTCTACAACTAATTTCCGGCCAAAAGAACCTCTGATGCTTACATTATTGAAATTATCACCGAAAATCAATCTTGGCCTGACAATAATGGCCCAATTCTTTAGCCGAATCGCTACCTCAATTTCTAGGGTATTTTGGGATTTTTAAGGGGGCGGGGGAGAAATCGTTTTCGGAAGTTTTTTGGACAAAGAGTGTTTGGTATAGACTTCTATAGATTTTTTGACGCTGAATCGAATGAGGCCTCAGCGGAGTCGATAGTTGGAATGATTCTCAAGTTATCGGAGCTTCTGTGCACAATTTTCGAGATTTTCAGCAATAAATTTGGCATGGGGGTAATACTCGAGAATTTTCGGAAATGAGGAAGTTACTTTTCTTTAGCAAAGATATGGTTGTAAAACGGAAATTGTCAGAAATTTTTCCTTAGGTACGCTTTTGGTTTATTATTCAAAAATAACCAATGTAATCGCTCAAGAAAAAATTTTTCTAACCCCCTCAAAATTTGATGTTTTACGTTTCAAGGAATGGAGAATTCGAATATCCAATAAAAAAAATTCGGTCCGTCCGCCGTACGCCGTTGGCAGTTTTCCGGCCAAACTACAATAGCTAAATTCTTGAAATGTTCAACAAAAATCAATTTCGGTCCTACAACGGCTTGGTTTCTTGAACCAACTTGCTAGCTCAATTTTAAGGGTATTTTTGGGGGGTTTTGAGGGGGAGAAAATTAATATTTTCCAGGGTTTTTCAGAAAAATGTGTAGGCAAAAAATTTATTATTTAATTAGGAAATTAAGAAAAATAAAAAGGATTAAAATTACGATAGTTGCTACCGGGTTTCCCTTATAGTTATCAATCTGTTTTTCGGTTGGAATGTTCAAACATGGTCGGAATAATTACTATCATTAGTGGATAATCTTCTTAAATCATTATTGAAGCGAAGGAATAATAAACCACTGAACAATAATTTGCAGCGTTTTTTGTAACCCTTATGAGACATTTTTATGTCTTTGCTATGGCACACAAACTCGAAAAGCGTCATAACACTTTTTTATAACGCTTTTCGAGTTTGTGTGCCATAGCAAAAACATAAAAATGTCAACAATTTTAAAATTGACATAATGAGCAATTTTAATGGAGTGAAAAAAATGTCATCGGAGGCACTTGAAAGTAAGTTAGTCGTAGAACACGTAGTAAAAAATATGAGGAAAGTGTTCGGCTGCTACTGTCGTTACAATCCTTATAATTGAGTGGAGTAGAGTGAGCAAGTGAGAAAAGAGAGGAGAAAAAATATTGTCGAATCACATTACGTCAACCAATCTAATAAAGTTTCTCAAATTGTTATTTTTCTCTAAAGGAGTAATTTTACAATATGACAATGAATATTGCTCAATAAATTTCCTCGGTCAATTCCCAGACGTTGATATAATTGAATAATTACAATCATAATGGAAAATCGTCCGTCTAGTGAATAGTTTTATTCATTCACTTCACGCGATATTTTCCCATGTTAACATCGGTATATTTATAGATCCACCGGTAATGGAAGCGTATTTACATAATGAAATAATCACGATGTTTATGGCTCGATTAATATTGAATAGTCCCATTAGCGAGATTAGAATTATCTCGTGAGTTCGGAAACGCGAAACGTCGGGATATAATTTCCACTCGGTCGTCATTAAGCATCGGGTAATGCGCGTGCGCTGAATGTTCGAAGTATGGAAATCGCACGTGAGAATTTTCGATTGTCTGCGAACGGTTTATTTACACAAAAAGCGTAAAATCGAGAAACTCTGTTTTCTACGAAAATGAAGGAAACGCGTTTGATTTATTTCTCCATGGAAAATGCGAGCTCCCACGTTTGTTCGAAAGACTCATCTTTTTATACAAGATAATCTTTCTGTTAATGAAAATTATGAGACTAGAAAAAGTTCAACTTACCGGGAGAAAATTTCACTACGTATTTTGGTAATTTATGGATATTTTACTTATCCACCGTTTCTGTCAGAGAGTTTAAGTACCCGACATAATTTATGATGGGCGTCTCCAGGTGTAATACAAAATTCATAGAGAGAAATCATACTGTTTTATGTTCATTTTAATTCAATAGAGAGAACTCCCAACTGATCAAGGTTTCTGAATTTTGTTTATCTATTGTAACACAAGGGGTTTAGGAAAGGGTTTGAATAATCAATTTGAGATTAAAGACTTCCACACAACACATAATTTCATCAAAATTTGATTTTTCAAAGCTTGAAGGTTAAGTCCAAGCTATTAGTATATACTACGCCTGCCATGCATACGTGTGTTTTAGAATTGCATTGCCATTGTAATGAGGCTCAGTCCGATCAATCAACAGCTTCCAAGTCAGGTACAAGAGGTTTTAATAATTTTCCTCAAATGTTTCGGCGTTCATTTTGACGCAAACTGATTACTAAGCTGTATTTATGTAATAAATGGAATTCACGCTACATATCGTCAGATCGAAGCCTTTCAGAGCTATATATATATTTTGCGGGATTCTTAGGTAGGTATATTACTTCTTTTTTTTTTCTTTTTTTTGCAGTTATTCTCTCCTCTTCAATTCACTCATAATGGACGCAATCGCGCTTAGTATACGTTGTACAATATTATTCTTGAGGTTGCTTTGGTCAGTGTAACACATAAGGGTAAGGAAGGTTGTGGCGAGCCAGTTACCTTGCATGAGAGCGGGTTGAAGGGTAACTTAGGGCACCCCTAGTGGTATTGGCTGACAACTAAGTTTGTTTAACTGTGGAGGTGCTCACTCGTAGCAGCACCCTACAGGAAGAATCCCCTTTTTGTCTTCGACCTTGACAAGAGTGAGTTCGTACATCAAGAAAATCCTGCAGATAATAGATTTGAATTCATTGAAACACATATTTTATTGCAGCTAAATCTTTCTAAATTTTTGATGCGGAATATAATTTGAGAAGAGCAACTAGCGTTTGTTTTAGATTGAAATTTACCGATACCATGAAGGAAGGTCAGTCGGAGAGTCTGTAAACCAACCATCTCCCACGTATGCGTTGCTAACATTTTTCCTTACATGCTTAAAAATACTTGAACGTTTCTGAAAAAAAAATTCTTTGTGCCAATGCTTATCTTTTCAGAAATGATTTTTCAAGAATCATGAAGCAAATCATTTGAAAAAACTTTAAGCGCTCACGGATTTTTCGTGCTTGTTGTTTAAATACAACATAATTAACTATTGAACCGTTTCTTATGGTCAAGTTCAAACGCTCACTAAATTAGCAAAAAACCAGCGGTGCACATGGACCACGCAGTACTTCCATGTTTACTTCATGCACTTCAGTACTTCATGTTTGTGTCGGCAACGGGTAGGTATAACCAGTTATAAAATCAAGAAGCTCGTACTAATGGCGCAACGTTAATTAACGCAACGTTAATTACTCTACAACTGTTATTGAAAAACTAGCGAGGAGAACCCAAAAATAGAAAAACGCACGAATCAGGTTAATAATGCTGAAGAGCAGTATGTGAGCCTAACATAACAATACAAACCGAGTTTTGTAAAATGGAAAAATTTTTATGGACAACATTCAAATCAAGTCAAAGGTTTTCCGCGGCCTGTAAAAATTTAAATCGTCAATAAACCGCACATGGCGGAAGTATGATGTGTGATTCAATTGATAAATAACAAATTTTGTATGGTGTGCAAATCTGGATTATTTATTTTTCTCTTCACAAAACGTCAGACGTTTATTTTTCCATTTTCTTCATATTTGTGGTAATTTTTTTCCGTTTCGCGTCAGGTAGAAACATTTGGTAATTTGAATAAACTCTCATTTCTTTCAAGAAGACTTGGGTTTATTTTATTTCATTTCTCCTACCTACCACATTACTATGAGACCCTCGTGATGAAAATCAGTCTTCATTCAATCGCCTTCCAAACATACTTCTTCCAGTTAGTTGCCCTTCTGTTGTTAGGTGGAAACGATCGCAAATAATGTTTGGGATATTTACTAACGCAAAGCATGGCAAACAAATAAATCAACCACTGTACAATCATTTGCAGCGTTTTTGGTTAATTATTCAATAATAAACCAGTGTAATCGCCCAAGAAAAAAAATTCTAACCCCTTTCAAAATTTGATGTTTAACGTTTCATAATCTCTTGTAAAGAAGATTCTGTCCGTCCGCCGTCAACACTTTCCTGACAAAACTATAAAAGTCGCATAATTGAAATGTTCGCCAAAAACCAATCTTGGCCTGACAATGACAAAATTTCTTAGCCAAATAACTACCTCAATTTTAAGGGTATTTTTGGGGGTTTTGAGGGAGCAGGGGGATTCTTATTTTAAACGTTTTCCTGACAAAGTTGTATTTGGTACCAATATCTAAAAGTTTTTGGACGCTAAATTGAATAAGACTATTGCTGGGTCTATAGCTCCAATGGTTCTCAACTTATCGCAGCTTTAGTCAGGAGTATTCGAGATTTTGAAGAATTTGCCACAAAGGATTTATGAAGCAATAAAATTATTTCTATACTCGATGAAATGGGCGTCAAACTCTCTCTCCAGCTGTAAGTACCGCTAAGCAAAAAATTTAGCTTTCAATTTGAAAGTTAAAATTAATGAAAATAATTAAAATTACAATATGTTACGGAGTTTCCCCCTATAGTTACCAATGGGTTTTTCGGCGAGAAAAATGGATGGATAGTCTTCTTACATCATTACTGAAGCCAAAGAATAATAAAATAATTTGCTGTATTTTTTGAATAGGTACCAATAATTTTTCAATGTCTTCAAAATCCATGGTTCTATGGATATGCAAAGTTCAGGTCAGCGATAAAATGATGCCATGCGCCCTATCATTGTTCTCATAGGCAACTCTTCATTTCACAAACGTTTCCACTTAGTCTACTCTACAGGTTGACGAGCTGCTGCTAATCCGTGCGACTAAACGTCTGAGTGATTCTTCTCTACTACTACATAAATATAATGATGGCACGAGTTTGATTTGATATGTTTACTCCTTGAATATATGTTTCAATTTGGTCTATTCCGAGCCTAAAAAATTCCGAAATGTGCGAACGGTTGGTATATATTCGATGCCGTGGGCTGCTGCTATATTGACATTTTCAAAAGAAACATTATTGTATTGATTTTGAGCTCTTTTTGTTGCAACATTTTATTTCGCCAACCTTTCTCATCAATCATTCAATTTTTTTTCAAACTTCAGGAATTTTTGTTTTAATTCACTTTTAGTTATTACCGCGTCCCTACTGATGGCAGTTTCTCACCACGTGAAATTTTTTTTACTAGAAAGCGGAAATATTCAACGTTCCCTATAGTGCAAACTCAGGTGACCTTTCCTCTCGGCAATGTACCTAAGAAGGCGAAAAAAGATTGCAACTACTCTCGAGATTGTGGTCGAAATTAAAGACGTTTCGACGCGATTAAATAGAAGGCGGAAAAACGCGAACGCCTTTCAACCGATGCAATGAAAAGAGTTCCACATCGTGTAAAATCCGGCGAACAGTCACAGGGACCAAACTTGGCGAAGAATTGTGGCCTTGTTGAACAAAAGCGTTAGGATCTGAGGGAGCTGTTACTGGAAAAATTCAAATGAAATTATACAGCAATTGTGTTTCCAAATCCCAAAGAAATGGACAAACATGAAAAAAATTAAATGAAATAAAACAGTTTTTATAACCCACTGCTATTTTCACTTCAAATTTTAGATGAAAAATGTCAATTTCTTCAACGCTATCAAAGCCAAATTCTTGAAATGTTCACCAAATCAATCTTGGTCTGACAATGACTTAATCCTTTAGCCAAATCGCTAGCTCAAATTTAAGGGTAATTTGGGGGGTTTTGAGGGGCAGAAAATTCCTATTTTCTATGGTATTTCAGAAAAATTCGTATTCGGTATAATTTTTATAGATCTTTGGGCGTTGAATCGAAAGAGACCATCGCTGGGTCGATAGCTTTATTGGTTCTTGAGTTATCGCAGCTTTTGAGTCATATTTGGGAGATTTTCAGAAATTTGGAATGAGGGTAAACTCGAAAGTCCTTGGAGCTATAAAAATCGTTCTGTACTAGTTGGAATGGTTGTCAAACACTCTCTCCAGCTGTACCGTTAATCGTTAGAATTCAGATTTTGATTTGGGAATTAAGAAAAATAAAAATGATTACACCGTGCGAAATAATTTGTCCATAGATTTTTAACCTTTTCGGAGCTATTCGACAAATCGAACAAATTAATATGCGATTATAATAATTATTTTTCCGATCTGTTTTCAAACCCAGGGCAATCATAACGTTTATAGGGTAAATGATGAAATTTCGTTAGTCATTAATTTTCTCAGCCGTGGGCCTAACAGGTTTTCGATTTTGGAAATCGGAATCGGTAGAAATTATTCGCAAATTTGGAAACTTACTCCATTATCACCTTAACCATACCTTTGCATTTTATGGAATGAAATAATTGCGAAACCGAGTTTAATTTGAACTTCCATTTATTTTAACTTATCGGTCGACGCCTGAGTACTTTCATACTTACGGAGAAACTTGAACATCAGATATATTATGATAACTTTCACCCCGAGCTAAGCCCCGAGCCCATTCTCCACTCGCCATTCCTTTAAAGCCCATTCCTAATAGAATTCCTCGCCTTACAAGACTTTGTGCTTCCACTAACATGAAATTACGTAACCTAATGAAGTTTCAACGTTAAAACTTCAAGATTCTCGCGATAAGCGGGTCTTTCATTGTTATAATAACGAACCGGTAAAAGATTACGGTGTGATATTTGTTTACCATGTAGGTTGACGCACGTAACGAGCGTAATCTTTTTAGACACTTTGCCATGATATTTGTCATCAAGGATACTTGGCTAATTAATTAGGAACTATAAATCGTTAACGAGGGAAAATTAAGCCCGATTTCATAAAA
The DNA here is from genome assembly GCA_037159825.1 of Tupiocoris notatus. Classification (NCBI taxonomy): domain Eukaryota; kingdom Metazoa; phylum Arthropoda; class Insecta; order Hemiptera; family Miridae; genus Tupiocoris; species Tupiocoris notatus. Next base: position 389,840 of record JASJUZ010000407.1, on the reverse strand, counting down.
CGATTTGAATTGACGAGAATGGTCCCTCTACAAGGAGAAACCCATTAACAATTCGTCAAAACTCAAGTTAGTGAAACCAGCCCAATGCCAGATACTATCTTCGAAGTATCATCATATAAATAACAAACTGCCCGTTTGTTTTTATATTGCCATAGTTGTTAGAGTGTGGGGAAGAGAATCTTGGCGACTCTTCGTAGCTCCTTTTATTTGCCTTACATTTCGCCCGGTACTTGACGGACCTATGTAGCCCTAAAAATGCCTGAACGGGCGAATGATCTAGGGATCTAGAAGTAATCATGAGTCGCCAAGTTTTTCTCTTCCCTCCACCTCAATAACAATGTGAAGAAGATGACCATCCATTTGTGATAGTAACTACTCCGAACATTTGTGAGCGTTTCCACAAAAAAAATTTCCGCAAAACGTTTTCCACAAATAAAAAAAAAAAAAAAAAAAAAGTAGAGAAGTGTTTATAAATTCTTGCACGCTGAATCAAATGAGACCATTGCCGGGGCGATAGTTTTATTTTATCGCAGCTTTTGTGTACAATGTACGCGATTTTCAGAATTTTGGCATGAGGAAGAAGAATTCAAGAATTTTGGAGCTTCAAAAGTCGTTCTGTCCTCAGATGCTCGCCAACATTCCCTTCAGCTGTACACTTGGGTGAATAATTTAAGTTCTAGTTTGAAAATTAAGAAAAATTATTAAAATGACCATCATTGCACGGAGTTTCCCACCAATATGTTTAAGTGGAAAACGTTCACAGATGTTCGGAATAGTTGCGATCACAAATGGATGGTCTTCTTACATCATTATTGAAGCAAAGGAATAGTAAACCCCTGAACTATGTATCATTTGCAGCGTTTTTAATTGGCTATTTGGATTCTACATGTCTTGTAACGTGAACATAACAATTTGAGGGGGTAGAAAATTTACTTTCGGCAATTACAACGGTTTATCATTGAATAATAAACCAAAATGCTACTGAGAAAATAAGTTTTACGCACAGGGACATTTTTTGTAACAATATTTCCGCAAATCTGCTAGTTCGACAGCCAGCCGTTCTTTGCGGTCTTGCGTTGCAGTATACTTTAGTATACTGATCTGATCACACACAAAGCATGTTCCCAATACTCTCCAATGACTTGTAAGCATTTTCTAACCATGGTTGTCGTTAGAAGCGAAATCAATTTATTCTTCATTCACTTATGTTTTAGACCAAACTTCGAAGTTACGGTAACATGATTAATCGGCAGCCCTATCGCATTGGGGAAGCTAGTTTTGAAGCCAAAATCTCAATTTGCTGAGAAATGGGAAATTCGATTCAAGTAGAATTACTTTCATTATTATATTGGTATAGATATACGCCGATACTTCGTGTCTATTATATTCTTGTTATATATTTTGTTGAATATTTCATCAAAATGAAATTATTATCGTGCACCTAAGTGACGTTGAAACAAATCGGCGCTAAAATTGCTGTAACAAAGGTATTCATTAAAAGAATATTTTTGTTTGTGTTCTATTCGTAAAAAATTATTAACAATCATTAATAATCATGTTGTAAAAATAATGAACGCAGAGGGTAATAATTAAATGCACAGAGGTATAAAATGATGAAAGTAATGGATGATGAAGATTCTCAAAATATTTATTTAATTGTGTTTGAATATTCAATTATAAATTTCAATTAAATCAATTTCTTTTTCATTTATAAAATATAATATTTTTATTTTTATTATAATAAATATTAATTCTTTACCTCAAGTATATTTTTAATTGTAATATTTTAAATTGGGATTCGAACGTTTCCCGTTCGATAAAATTGCGTATTTTACCGATTAAATTAGATGAACATTTCTACGTATTTATTTTATTGTAGTATGGTATATTATTCAATAATCAACCATTGTAATCGCCCAAAAAAAGCATTTTATAACACCCTCAAAATTTGATGTTTTACGTTTCAAGACAAATAACACCAAAATATCCAATAAAAAACTTTAAAAAAAAAAAATAAAACCGACTTCAAAAAGTTTGTCTATAAAATACACTCTGAAAAGGAAAAAATAACAAAAATGTCCCAACTTCGCAGCAACTCATTCGCCAACTACACATTTTAAGGACTTGTATTAATTGACCTGACCACTTCCTGAGTAAAAGTTTATCCTTTCACCTCTGAATTGCCTCCAGATCATCTTTTGGAGTCGGCGCCTCTCTTATATTGTATTGGAGAAGCCTATAGATTCCGAATTACCAGTAGTATGAATATAAATATCATAAGTTTTCACGATTCTTGAACAGAGCACATCAGCATTTATGAGAACTGATTATTAACAATATCGATTTGAAGGTGACTATTCACGCCTTTTCCTAAAAACCATTTCAGATTTCTCTAAGAATCTTTACGTCCAGACCCAGACTTATTACCTGGCACCTACTAATTCATCGTGAATTCATAATATTTATTTGTAACCATCGGTTATTTTGCCAGAGAGGCGCCGACTCCAAAAGATGATCTGGAGGCAATTCAGAGGTGAAAGGAAAAACTTTTACTCAGGAAGTGGTCAGGTCAATTAATACAAGTCCTTAAAATGTGTAGTTGGCGAATGAGTTGCTGCGAAGTTGGGACATTTTTGTTATTTTTTCCTTTTCAGAGTGTATTTTATAGACAAACTTTTTGAAGTCGGTTTTATTTTTTTTTAAAAAGTTTTTTTTATTTTTCTCTTTTTAGTGACTTGCAATTATGGACAGCTCTCTTTACAGAATTTTCCCAAGCTTTCTTTATTGTGTTCTTGTCACTTACTACTAACCGTCCAAACTCAATTCATAAGTCCATTGAACGTTGAAGTTCTAAAGTATAATGATTGCCTAACTATTTTCAATGTTATTATGTTGATTGAGAGAGAGTTTGAACCTTTGGAATAATCCATCCACTGATTTGGGTCTCTTGGTCAACATACCGGATACTTTGATCCCATTGATCTACCTTACAAAACTCAAATAATGGCCTACACCGTTGTTGGTTACTGAATTGCACCAATTCACTCGTTCTTTATTTCCCCAACGATAATAGAGTGATGATTTCCTGGAGCGTATCCGCATTCACACTGAATGAGAGAATCCGAACCAAATTTCAGAAATTCGCCAAACGTTTGTGCATTAAAATGGAGTTATTTGGCCTTCAAAACCATGTTATTTATTGAAAATTTAACGCTGAATTCAAATCTTTTAACGAGAATGCTATGACTAAGGTAGTTTTTTTTCTACAAGCATAAATAGTCCAAAAAACGTGATTTTGAAACAAATTTTTTAGAAATACGGCCTAAAAAGTATCTACTTTCAGTCCAATCAATACCAAATTTAGATCACGTAAACTAGACTCAAATTTGAACAATTTAAGTTTAAAAACGATGGAAAAACAGATTCGGTTTGGAAGTTATGAGGTCTCAAACACAGGTCCATTAAAACATTGATTGCTCCCTTATTATGCCACCTAAACTTGATTTTTTACCATCGTTAGAAAGCTCTAGCTAAGTGCTTTCAAGTGCAATAGTGTTCATATTTTTTTTCTCGACGTGGTTGGGAACGGTGCTCGAAAAACCACAAAAAAGTGAAAATCGGCATCACGTTTTTTGTTACACATTCTTCTCTACACGCTATATTAGAATGCCGAACGAAAAATTGAAGCTAGGCCCTTGTAAGCAGATAAATTATGAACAAAATGACACCAGAAACAAAACAATCGAGCAAGTATTCTAGAAGTTATAAGCTTGCAAAGTCAAAACTTCCTTTTTTCTCGAAAATCACGTTTTCCGGCGTTTCTCCGCGTCTGGAGACGTAACTACTGGACGGACTCAATTGAAAAAATTATGGGACCTACCTGGATAGTAACCCTTTCAAACAAAAAAAAGTAACCCGATCGGACGTACAGGAGCTGAACGCCGGTGGACAACACATACCGAAAAAAAAAAAAAAAAAAAAAAAAAAAAAAAAAAAAAAAAAAATCCCGCTAGACGACCATAGTAACCTCCTCCTTGTTTGAAGTCGGTTAAAGAACATGTGATCCATCCTCCGTACGCCGGAACACTTTTCTGACGAAACTATAAAAGCTAAATTCTTGAAATGCTCACCAAAAATCAATCTTGGCCTGACAATTGGTCGATTCTTCAACCAAATCAGTACTTCAATTACAAGGCTACTTTTGGAGAGTTTTTAGGGGGGAATTCGTATTTTCCAACTTTTCACACAATTATCACAATTTTCAGAAATTTGGCATTTTGACTCAAGAGTTCTTGGAGCCAGAAAAATCGTTCTATACTTGTTAGAATGCTCGTCAAACCATCTATTTAACTTTAACTTTGGGCGGAAAATTCAGCTTTTAATGATTAAAATTACAATAGTTGCTACCGAGTTTTCCCTTTCTGTTTTTCGGTAAAAACGTTCATAAATTTTCTTTTTAAGAGAAAAAACGTACTTATAACGATTTTTTATAAAACCCCTGCCGTACTAGTTATCACCAAACAATGGAATTTTTTTCTTTTAATTTTCATCGCAACCTTCTTTTTCTCAGAAAATCGTGAACAAAAAGAAAAATCGTGAAGAAAAACACTGCAAACGATTGTACAGTGGTTTATTATTCCTTCACTTCAATAATAATTTCAGAATACTATCCATTTATGATAGTAATTATTCAGAACATGTGTAAACGTTTCAACCGAAAAACAGATCGGTAACTATCGGGGAAAATTCCGTAGCAACTATTGTAATTTTAATCAATTTTATTTTTCTCAATTTCCTAATTGAAAACTAAATTTTTTGCCTAACAGTACAGCTGGAGAGAGTGTTTGACGACCATTCCAATGAGTATAGAACGATTTTTATAGCTCCAAGAACTCTCGAGTTATACCCTCATGTCAAATTTCTGAAAATCTCCCAAATTCGGCACAAAAGCTGCGATAACTCGAGAACCAATGAAGCTATCGACCCCGCGATGGTCTCATTCGATTCAGCGTCCAAAAATCTATAGAATTTGATACCACGTACACATTTTTCTGAAAAACCGTGGAAAATATTAATTTTCTCCCCCTCAAAACCCTCCAAAAATACCCTTAAAACTGAGCTAGCAAGTTGGTTCAAGAATTGGGCCGTCGTAGGACCGAGATTGATTTTTGGTGAAAATTTCAAGAATTTAGCTATTATGGTTTGGCCGGAAAAGTGTTGACGGCGTACGGCGGACAGACAGAATTTTTTTTATTGGATATTCGGATTCTACATGCCTTGAAACGTAAAACATCAAATTTTGAGGGGGGTTATAAATTTTTTTTTCTTGGGCGATTACAATGGTTTATTATTGAATAATAAACCAATGATGCTACTAGTGTCGTCTTGATTTGAAATTCAAGACGATCGTATTCTTTGGATTCCCATTTTTCAATATTCACGAAAAATTAGGGATTTTTAGGAAGTTCAATGCTAGATTTCTTCAGTGTTTTATCGGTATTCAGTAAAATGTGTTATTTAAACGTTCCGAAAATCGAATGCCAGGGTGAATCGCTTTTGGAGATTAGAAGGGGGTGAGAGGGAATTCCCGATGAGATTCCCCTCTCCTTTCGACATCAAACGTCCAGAGTTGGCAATGGAGTAAATCGAGATTGCGAGGGTGTGGAGGACGTTCAGAGAAACCATCAAACTGAAAATCCATTTAGACGAGAATTGAGCGCCAGGGTTGAAAGGGATGGCGGCGGGTGGAAGACTGAGCGATGTTGGCTGCCTTGGTTACCGGTTACCGTCAGGGGGTTGCTATGGGGGTGAGTTTTTTGACCAGCGGCTCTTCTTGAAGGGGAGCCCAAGAGCTGGTGAGGTGGTAGCTGGTGACTCGGCGGGCGGGGGGTGGTGCGCATGTCATGTAGGCTTATTAGGAAGCACAAGGGTCCGACAGTGGGAGGCTGAAGCGAGGCTGAAGGTATGGAAAATGCAATGCGGGTTGGAGGAACAACCCTCAGCCAGGTCCTCCAAAATGGCCGACGGTTGTAGGGGCGGTCGAGCTGGCGTAGGATAAAGGACGAGAGGGTTGTAGGAGGGCAGTGAAGGACCACGCGTTGTCGATAACGCCTCCACCTCAACTGGAATCCACCCTTGGATGGAAATCTGCTCATGAGAGGTTCTTTCAAGTTGAATACCGATCAACTTGACCGAACAAAAATTCGAAAAAATCACCATGTTTGAGAAATGAAATTTCAACGGGTGATTCGAAAAAAAGTTTTCACGAAAACGGCGAAAGTGAATCAATCACTCATTTAAGTACCTATCAAATAAGTATTAAGTCCAATCGATCATTCTTCGATATAGTAAAAGAGAGAGATATTCGAGCATTCGATTACCATAAACGCTCGAGTTACAAAATGGGATTTTTCAAAGAACGTATAATTTCCCAGGAAAGCAGAGATAGCCCTGAAACCTGATTTAATCACGTACCCCCAATTCTAATGCTCCTCTTTGCAATCTTCAGGGCGCTAAAATTTAAATTTTAACACTTGATTTGTGATCCAGCAGGTCTGTAAGTTTCTTTAGTCTAGAGAGATTTTTCATCGCAAGAACGAAATTTCTAACATGAAATTAACGGAAGTTATCGCGAAAAATTACACGGAAAGTATGGTAGCGACCATGAATATGAAAATCGATTTTGTTTCACTTGATTTTCCTCCGCAAAACATAACCGGATAAATAGCAATTGCAATTTTAATCTTCGTACATCTATTCATGCAATCCATACATAGCAACTGTTCAAATGATAACATTTTTACCGCTACTGTAAAGCGAATAATTCACATTTCACTCGCCTATTCATCACGGGGGCGGATTGTTTTCAAAAGCTCCTCACATTAGAAGTCGCCGTTGTTGCTTGAAAATTATAAGTAGCGGGGCTAAATGTTTCATAAAGCACTCGAGTTTGTATGAGAAATTCGAGAAGAGGGGGTTTCCTCATTCACGAATAAAGGGTTGAGATTCTGAAGCTTTGCGGCGAAGTTCTTCATAACGTAAATCGGACAGGACGTTATTATTTATCTCCTTGGCAAAAACCCCTTTCTATCAAAACGAGAAGTGAAGTGGAATGAAGTGGACGTAAATTCTCCGAGGAAAGGAGATATTGAAAAGGGACGGAGAGAAACTTAATACTTCGAACGAGAGAGGATTACGAATTATATTGCGAAGTGTTGTAACAGAATGTGCACCCGCTTGAAACCTATTACGACCTTGTCTTCAATATGACTCCAGAATTTATGTTTCAAAAGCTCGATAAGAATAGGTTCCTGTAAAAGTACTTACTGTCCTCATAATTAGAATTACCGAGTGGAATAGAGTGCGAGAAGTGGAGTGAGTAGAGTAGAGTGAAGGAAAAAAGTGGTGAGTGGAGTCGATTGAGGGGAGAAAGTGAGAGAGTGGAGTAGAATGAGCGGAGTGTATTGAAGGAAGTAGAGTGAGTGAGCAGAGTATAGTGAGGAAAGAAAAGCTAGCGAAGTTCAGAGAGTAGCGCGAGGGGAGTAGTGTTAGGTGAGTAGAGTGAGTGTAGTAGGGTGAGCAAAGTAGATTGTGGAGAGAAAGTGAGTGAGAAGAATATAGTGAGTGGAGTAACCTGGACTGGATAATTGATAATTAGTTCTTCGTTTTTGGGTAGTCGATTCATATCTTCTTGGTTTTGAAGTTTGCGGGGGAGAAAAACTGGGCGACTCGTTCTCCATTTTCTTTATTGCCCGCCGAGCACTTTCGCCCCTTCAGGCATCATCAGGGCTTTGTCGGGTATCATCAAGCTACGGGCCGTAGCTACCAATGGTGCTACAAAGCCCTGATGATGCCCGAAGGGGCGAAAGTGCTCGGCGGGCAATAAAGAAAAAGGAGAACGAGTCGGCCAGTTTTTCTCCCCCGCAAACTTCAAAACCAAGATGATAATTAGTTATTTTCTTTTAGGGCACGTTTATCAATCGTCGATAAAATCGAGATATACTAGAGCTAGTGCTAAGGAGCAATTTTCTCGTGAGTAAATATACAGAAAAACGTTGCAAATTATAGTAGTGGTTTATTATTCCTTCGCTTCAATAATGATTTAAGACTATCCATTTCTGATAGTAATTATTCAGACCATGTGTGCACGTTCCAACCGAAAAACAAATTGGTACCTAACTATGTCCAAACATGTCCAATTTCTGAAAATCTCCTCAATTCGGCACAAAAGCTGCGATAACTCGAGAACCAATAAAGCTACCGACCCTGCGATGGTCTCATTCGATTCAGCGTCCAAAAATCTATAGAATTTGATACCACGTACACATTTTTCTGAAAAACCGTGGAAAATATTAATTTTCTCCCCCTTAAAACCCCCCAAAAACACCCTTAAAATTCAGCTTGCAAGTTGGTTCGAAAATTGGGCCGTCGTAGGACCGAGATTGATTTTTGGTGAAAATTTCAAGAATTTAGCTGTTATAGTTTGGCCGGAAAAAGGCGTACGGCGTACGGTGTGTGTGTATTTGTTTTATTGGCTATTCGGATTCTACATGCCTTGAAAGGTAAAACATCAAATTTTAAGGGGGGTTAGAAATTTTTCTTTCTTGAGCGATTACAATGGTTTATTATTGAATAATAAACCAAAATGCTTGTTAACGCTAGCTCAAATATATAATTTCGGCTTTATCTTTGAAGGATTGCATGAAATTCTTCATAAATTTCGCTCTCAGTTTTTTACGGAATTGAGGCTCCGAATATGAAAATGTTATCAATGTATTTATTATTCGAATTTCAATACATACTCCTCGTAAATCCGTTGTAGGTACTCAACTGCCTTCTACTGTGAGTCTCTTATTGCCTGTGAATATTTCCAAACCGCTTTGATCTCAACACCTCAGTCACCTACTACATTGGATCCCAACGGAACAGATCGAATCCGTTCGACTATTGAATGCGGTAACTTATCAAACAAAGCGCGTCCATGTGACAGATCCGCGTTATTCAATACGTGACGAAAAATCCTCAAGTTCCCACAGGGAATTAATTTGTGCACCTATCGAATACAAAAGCATGCTCTTCTACGTTTGGGGTGTTGAATAAAAAGGGTGAGGTTGTATTTTGCATGGAATCTACATCAGAGCTGATTGAGATTATTGATCGGGTGAGAAGCCCTTAGGAAATACCAGTCACCTGCTAGCCCCAGTTTTAGGTTATATTATAGACCTTTTCAACCTCCAGCCTTCCCTTCTTATGTTGTGTGTGAACCCTTTTGGCCTTTCAGCGAACAATGGATATCTCTTCCTGATCGAACCCTTTCGTCAGATCCTCTCCTTCACTTCATCTTCCTATTTCTTTCAGAATTTTCAACCCTCTAAGAGTCGATAGTCATTTGCCCTCATTTGTATCCCTTCTGCATACTGAAACAACTATATATTATTATCCCTTTGTCGAAAGTCTTCCAGCTTCTTTCTGCGCGGAGAAGATACGTCAACGTATTTTTCGGAAACGGTTGAGTCGGTCGTTTTTTTTTTAACCATGAGAATGAATCTGTGCGGATGCTTGTAAAATTAGTTGATCCCAGGAGTTTTTTTTTATCGTGGAAAATACATCGGCCACGAGCGTTTGAGGGCCTTTGAGATTCTGTGGAGCTCGTTACATCAATTTTCGATGCTCAGAACTGAAGATACGCAATTTCAGGAGACAGCTGTTGATACGCGCCCGACCTACGCCAACTTTCAGCCGGTTCATTCAAGAAAAACATGGCACACTGCGGGAAGAAAAAGTAAAACTGAAGGAAAGTCCTCTTGGTTGAGTACGCTGAAGGAAAGAGTTTCATAATTGAAGATGACATCACGAGGCCGTAGCTGAATTTGCGAGGTCGCGGAGGGGAAAATTCTACAACGTCTCGTAAAACTCAGGCAATCAGACGAAGAAGTTGCAACGGCGGTCGGGGGAGGAAAAAAATTGCTCGGCTGTTAATGAATGAAAACTTCGTCAAAAGAGAGGAGTCGGAAAGTGCGATGTGGAATGGAAAATGAAGGAGCTCCCGTAAAAATTCCGTAACGAGGTTGGCACGAGAAGGAAAAAGCGCGCTTCATTCATGATTCCCCTTCATCTCGCGCTTGCGCTCCGTCGACCTTGTAACATCGTAAGATGAGGGAAAAAAGGCGAAGAACGTAAAAAACTCAGTCAAGGTCGCAATTAAAAAGAACGAAAGAGGGAAGGAGTTGGAAAAGAGGGTTAAAAAAGGATCGATGTCTGAGAAGGTTGTTGGCTCGCGGTAGTAGGAGCGAGTTTTCACCCAGTCAAAACAAACTTCCAGACGCTTTTTATTTGCATAATCACTCAACACCTCCCTTCACCAGCTCTTTCCATTTCGCCTTCTTTCAAGTTCACACCTAATTATCTTTCTCTCTTTTTGGCTCCCTTTCCGCGCGCTTGAAAGCCCAAGGATATTCCAAAGTTGGGAGTTTCCCGGGTGAAGAACCGCGAGCAAAGAAGTTGATTTATAAACTTCAACACTTTTACGCAGACGGCGGATTCTTCTGCGTAGTTATTAAGGCTCGAGACTTTCGAAGTTGTCGTAGGTTAAGTGGTGGAATGTCTACTTTGTTAAAACGACGGTGTTCAATTTTAAGAGGTTTGGGGATTGTGAAAAATGGACTAAGAATTATATTTATTTGAGATGATGTGAATGTATATTTGTTTCTAGATGACATTGCAGATGTTAATAAAACTTTTCGGGGGAAAAAGGTCACGTATTTAGTGATTGATTGGTCTTCTCAAACCAAAATGGCGATTTTTAAGACGACTTTCAGAAATTCGATAGCGTCATACTCGAGGAATATATAAATAAATTGAAAACAAATCTGTCGACATGGTCGAGATTATAATAACGTTGGTGAGTTCCCGAATTATTCGCCTTTCATAAAATTCAAAAACACGTTTCACTTTCATTTTTACATTGTAAATATAAGTATTGAAGAGTTTTAGTGCATTTTGCAAATTTTGAAAACTTAAACGTAGGAGTATTGGTTACTTCATTAAATCATACGTTTCTTATGGTTACCGCCTTGTGGATGGCGAATTGTTGTGACCATTAGAGACATATTATGATTTAACAAAGTATCCAAATCTCCCACGTTTAAGTTTTCAAAAAACGCGAAAGTCACTAAATTCGTTTGAAAATCGGATTTGAAACGGAGGTCCGATTAGAAAACATAATACTATACTCAGAATCACTTTCTGTGTGTCAAGAAGTGACATAAATCGCAACATCTCCCTGAAAAATGAACGAAATTTTATTTAATATTAATTTTCAATAATTTCGTTGTCCATGGGCTATTAAATTTTTAACAGATTGTAGGGTTTCACCCGATTTTTCCAGAGTTCGCCTGAAAATAATAAGGAAACGGGAAAAATCAACAGCTATTATAATTTTTTTGTCGATTTCCCATTCTCGATTTAAAAATTTCAGTCCGTCTAGATTCTACCAATTAGGTCAATTCAATGCTAGAGAACGTGATATTAAATTAATTAGGGATTGAAGGTAGAAGAACAAGTTGATTGATTCCCACTCTAATAGAAATGTTCTTCGACGAATCATTGGAATAGTTCATCGCTGAAAGGAAAATGTTCTTCTGTTATAGCTGGGTCCAACTGTGCACCGTAGCGGATAGCAACTATTCTGCACATTTTTGTGAACAGCCCCTCACACAACATATTGGTAACTAAAAGCAGAACTCCTTAGCAACTATGGTAGTTTTAATTATTTTTATTTTTCTCAATTTCCAAATAAGTTAAATTGTTCAAATTATGGTGAATTTTTCAAAATCTCAATTTCACATAAATGCTGCCAAAACTTGGGATGTATTAATGCTATCGACCCCGCGAAGGTTTATTCGATTCAGGTTGCGAAAATTTATAGAAATTAATATCAAATATACCTATGTCTGAACGAATTTAGAAAATACTATTTACGTATTTTCTCACTTAGCTACTTTCTCGATACAGCCAGGAGTGTTCGACAAGAATTAGTCCATATTTCCCATCATTCAAGAACATTGAAAAATACGAAACCCCCTCAAAATTGACATAAATTCTCTTATTTAATCATTATTGAGTTAGCAATTTAGTTATAAAATTGAGCCATAGTCGAAAAAAAAATTTGATTTTAAGTGAAACTTTCGAGAATGTGTCATCATAGTTTCATAAAAAAAATAAAAAAACGTACGGTGGGTGGACAGAATAATTTTTAGTGGATACACGGATTCTACATGCCTTGAAACGTAAAACATCAAGTTTTGAAGGGTGTTAGAAAAACAATTTTTTGGCAATCACAATTGTTTGTTATTGGATAACAAACCAAAATTCATTATATTATTCATTATATAAAATAACTCCATTTTCTTAGTTCCTGTTTTATTCAAAATGTTGTGGAGGGTGTAATTTCATCTATGGAACTCCTTTTGATAAAAAATCATTCACAGCCCGCATGGGATTTAGGCATGTACTTTAAAGCAATATACGCCGAAGCTTTCAGGGTTTTCTTTTCGGAAAAGATCAGTCAAGAGTACACAAGACGAGAGGGGAAAACTTCCCATTACCGCCCGCACATGCGAAGGGAGAAAAAAATACGCACACATCTCTTAAGGCCAAACACGCGTGCTTTTTTCACTTTTAAAAGAATTTGGGAAGGGGAGAGTTTTTTACAAGGGAAGAAAACCTTTGCGATTCGTCAGGCGAGGGCTTCTAGAAGGGATCACGTCTTCTTTGGAAGCAAGGCAACTCGATAACAAGATACGCATGCGCGGGGACATGTTTGCTTAGCTATGAGCTTAGACCCTGATCTAAATTCACTTCGACGTTATGCTTGAATTAGTAGCCGATTCGAATGTTGGAAACAGATAATTTGAATTTCGAAACCGATAGCTGAGGCTATCACAATTTGGTGGCGGTAGAAAGGCATGAAAAGACGAACCGAATAAAAGCGGAAAAAAATTATACAGTTTTTCGTTGTTATAATTTTTTTTTTCTTTTAACATCCATGTTTACATAGTAAATGGAAGTATTGTGATCGTCTGAAAAAGTCAAATTTGAAAACGCGGTATGTCAGAAGAAATGTTCACAGTACTATACTGCCGTCCAAAGTAGAAAAGCAGTAACTCCAGAAAACTAGTTTGGAGAAAATTGAGGTTTTGCGTTTTGTGCCGTAAAAACCTCAATACGGATTGAAAATCAATTTTCTTGGTCGAAATAGCTACCTACCTCTTCTTTATTTTATTTCGTATAGGTCACATGCAAAAAATGCCGCAAATTGTGCAGAGGTTTATTATTTCTTCGCTTCAATAATGCTTTAAGAAAACTATCCATTTGTGATAGTAACTATCGTTAACACTTCTGATCGTTCCCACCGAAAAACAGATGGTAACTATAGGGGAAAACTCCGTAGCAACTCTTGTAATTTTAATCAATTTTATTTTTCTTAATTTCCAAATTGAAAGCTAAATTTTTAAACTAACGGTACAGCTGAAGAGAGTGTTTGTCGACCATTCCAATGAGTATAGAACGATTTTTATAGCTCCAAGAACTCTCGAGTTATACCCTCATGTCAAATTTTTGAAAATCCCCAAGCTCGACACAAAAGCTGCGATAACCAATAAAGCTATCGATTCCGCGATGGTCTGATTCGATTCAGCGTCCAAAAATCTATATAATTTGATACCAAATACACAGTCATTTTTCTGAAAAACCGTGGAAAATATGAATTTTCTCCCCCTCAAAACCCCCCAAAAACACTCTTAAAATTGAGCTAACAGTTGTAAAACTGTTTTTCACCCTTGCATTATTGGCAAATTGTCTTTTTCCGTTGTGCTACCGTACATTTTCCTACTGTAGTATGTTGCTTACTGTTTTTTTCTCTTCATTGTATGCTATAGTTACTGTTGTTCAGCTTTGTGAGGATCAAAATAACGGACAACACATAAAAAAAGAGAAAAACACCGCAGTCAACCATCGTAACCTCCTCTTTTTGAAGTCGGCTAATAATAATGAAATATTTTTCGTTGTTGAGATTGAGAGGGAGAAAACCATGGCGACTTGTTCTCCTGTTTTTTATTATCAGCCAGCCAAGCACTTTCGCCCCTTCGGGCATCATCAGGGCTTCGTAGTACCAGTACAAGGTATCCACGGCCCGTGGAGGAAGGCTTGCAGGCTGCACTGCCGCCTTATCAACATGGAAGTACTTTGTGATCTATGCACACAATTGATTTTTATCTAATTTTTATTTTTTCTTAAAGATCTAAATTTGAGAAATCAACTTCATTTGTCTAAACTTGATGCGTCAAAACCCCAATCTCAATATATTTTAGAAAACCACGTCGCATATACGGTGAGTTACATCATCCGAACATGAAAATGAAGCCTGGAATTCAACTGATATTAGGTTTGAATCGATTCTGTCCACTTGACATTATTGCTATAATAAAATTTTCCACGTCACCAGGTGATGGGAGCTTCGCATGCTTGTTAATGCTAAGGCGGGCTCCCGTTGACGCGTATCAGTTTCTCTTCAAGCTGGCGGCTAATGAAGCCCTCAGTTCGGAAAGCCCTTCCATCCTATAAAGCCTCGCCCGGAGTTGGATTAATGCTTATCATCCTCTTCTCCTTAAGCTTCAAACCGCAAAGTAAACCCAGAGGTGCCTGAGAAGCCAGTCAAGCTCTGGCACATGAGTCTACTCTATGTACCTATACATGGAAGCTCAGGTAGACACTAGGTATCAGGGAAGTTGAGCGTGTATAGCCCTCGAGCCGGAGCAATGAGCTCAGATTTCAGTTAATGAATGGAACGCCGTGATATGATGGGTACACAACTTCTAAGACAGTGAAAAGGGCTTTGTAATGAACTAGTTCCATGCTCATGGTCTCATTGTTTGCCAAGGAAACAGGATAGCCCCTACGTGAGTCGTTAGAATGCAATATAACGGAATTTTCCATAAAGATTTGAATAGAAGCGAAGAACAGAAGACTGTAGCGATGCTGACTAATCTCGATTGATATGAAATTATTTGAATATAGATTGAACTTCTTCGAGCAGGTAGTCAAGCATTTGATTAGAGTTTTCAAAGTTTCAGAATATATTTTTCCGCTTAAACTTGGTTCAGAGTGAAATATTATTTGGTTTTCGTTGTTTGTGAGCATTATTTTTTTGATTTGTTTATTACTTCCATGATTAGTAAAAGGGAGTATTGCGATCTTCCGATAAGACGAATTCGGAAGAGAGGTGAATTCGGAAGGAATTTTCATAGTACTAAATTCAGAAACGCTTTCTGAAAAACTGTGTCTGGCCGTCTGTCAATGGTCTAACACTGACAAAAATCGTCATATCTACGTGAAAAATGATTGGAACTCTTTGAAGTTTTAGGAAATGTTCCTCCAGTGAACCTGCAACATTCGCCATTTCCGTATTCTGGATAACATACTTCTGTAGACTTCTATCTGGAGATCTATCATATTGTAATTTTTCTACTAATTAAACGTTTAAAAACGAATTAACGCTTTTGCCGAGCTTCGCGAGAATATGTTTCCTTCCTCAGGGGTTGGAAACTGGTCTACTGGTGTAACCCAAAGGTCAATGTCAAAATCAATTTTTAAACTATAAATTGAAGTAAAGACAGTTTTAATGAAACAAAAACCAAATCATACCCTTTCAGTCAAAAATGAAAGGCTAAAATAAAAAGTATCATTTTCTTCTTCTCTCTTTCATGCTTGGGCGGTTATAATTGGAAATAATTCCATTTTGTAAGTACTTATCATAGACATAGGTACCTATATAGTTCCTTGTTTAATGAAAAACACTTCCATAAATTTCGTAAACGTTGAACTAAAAAACTATTTTTCTAATTGGTAGGTATCATTCATTGTATTTAATCGCGTGATCGAATAGAAAGTCTGTCGAAGGTACCTACTTGATTTGGCTTATAAGACCAAGATAATCATATTAGCAACATGATACGCAGTCGGGCAGAAAAATTAAAATCTCTTATCAAATAGTTCACAGTGAAGAGCTGTTGAGGGGGAATCGAGTAGTCGGCTTGAGCTTAACTATATGGAGAGGTCCTTTAGCTCATTTCATTGGTCCCTTCCTGTTCTATTGTCATTTTTCCATCTCGCTTCCACTCATTTGATCATTCGGCCCGATGAAGGGTTGTCTGCTCCGCTTTTTATATTCACGAAGAAAGGTGGGAAGCGTCGGAACAACGGTACAACACCCTTTCCTTAGTTTGCATGTGTGACTCTCGGTCGCCACTTCCGACTGTGACAGTTCGCTTTTTGGATTCGAAGTTCCTCAGTTGGTCTTAGCTCGTTCACGCAAACGGTGAGTGTTTATTCATTTTAGACTAAATTCTTCTTTTTGATAGATGCCTCCGTTAGTAACATATTGAATGTTAAATTCAGTCATTTGACGTTTGTAGAAAATGAGTCAATTTACATGTTTTGGGTTAATCAATCAATAATAAACTATTGTCATCGCTTAAAAAAACAAAAATTTTTAACCCGCCCTCAAAATTTGATGTTTTTACGTTTCAAGGTAGGAAGAATCTGAATATCGAATAAACATTTTCTGTCCGTCCGCCGTTTGTCGTATGCCGTCAACATTTTTCCGACAAAACTGCGAGCTAAATTTTTGACAAGTTCACTAATAATCAATCTTGACCTGACAATGCCACAATTCTTCAGCCTCAATTTTAATGGTATTTTTAGGGCGGTTCGAGGGGGAAAAATTTGTATTTTCCAACGTTTTTCAGAAAAAGGTGTATTTGGTATTAATTTCTATCGATTTTTGGGCGCTGAATCGAATGAGACCATTGCGGGGTCGATTACTTTATTGATTCGTGAGTTACCGCAGTTTTTGTGTTGAATTTGTGCGATTTTCTGTAATTTGGAATGAAGGAATAACTCGAGATTTTTGGAGTTATAAAAATCGTATTATACTCGTTGGAGCAATTATTGCTCAGTAATTTATTATTCCTTTGCTTCAACCGTAATTCAGGAAGACCATCCACTTGTGAAACTAACTATCCCTAACATTTGTGATCGTTTTCACCTATCAACATATTTGTAACAATGAAGTAAAAATCCTTATCAACTATGGTAATTTCAATTATTTGTTAAATTTAATCAGAATTTTTTCAAGTTGAATATTCGAACTTTACATGCCTTAGTACGGGAATCATAAAAGTACGAGGGGATTATTTCGGGCGATTACATAGGTTCATTATTGAACTGTAACCAAAATGAAACACCGGATACATTCGAATATTTGTAAGAAGAAATGTGTCCCGCAATTGTTAATACTCAAACCGTCGGACACTTACAGAGAAAGGTTATCGAAAATGACCTCAGGACACTTACGAGAAAGATTCATAATAATTAATAAGCTCAAGTATGATGCAGTTAGGACGCAATTTCCGGATTCCCTTGGCCTCCAAGGGTCACACGCGAATGAATGTTCATCGACTGTTTGAGAAAACTCTATGATATTTTTTCAACAGCAACCAAAGCTTGTAAACTTATTTAAAAAAATAATAAATAAATAAATAAATAAGTTGAAAAGGAACACGAAACCAAAATCATTCGCAACATGATAAGGACTACTACTATGCTATTCAGGAATGCGGAAGTTAGAACATAACTTCTTCAGTGCAAGTTCATAGACAAGTAACCAGCTGGAATATCGTGTTATGATAATGTGACTGTGCATACTCTTAACCCTAATGGCCTTTCATTTCGCCCGGTCAACTCTTCCCCCTTTTGATTTCGAAATTATCGGACCATTTGTCATTAGACAGACAACACTGACCGACCGGTTTGACACGCGCTATGTCTGCAGTCGCTGGCTAATATTGCGTTGATGGGATATTCGGATAGAATTTTTTAGTCTACCTTCGATTCATCTTCTCCGGACTCAGATGCACAATTTAGGCATCTACTTGTAATTTGGTAGATAAATAATCTGGATAATAATTATGGATACATAAGTCAAGTCCTCCAACAGCTCTTTTATTTCGCAGAATGAAGAGTGATTCTACATAGGTTTGGTGGCCTACTTAGTAGCGATAATGAAATTATCAACCATAACATCTAAATGCACAGAGCGGAGGCAATAAACATTACGCGAGCTTTTCAGAATTACTTTTAAAATATATATAAAAACAAATATAAAACATGTATTAACATATTGTAACATGGAACATAAATATAACATATGAAAAACGCTGCAAATGATTGTACAGTGGTTTATTATTATTCGCTTCAATATTGATTTAAGAAGACTATCCATTTGTCATTTTAAATTATTCGAACATTTTTGAACGTTCCCACCGAAAAACAGATGGTAACTATAGGGGAAAACTCCGTAGCGACTATTGTAATTTTAATCATTTTTATTTTTCTTAATTTCCTAATTAAAACCTAACCTTATTGCCTAACGATACAGCTGGAGAGAGTGTTTGACAACCTTTCAATGAGTATAGAACGATTTTTATAGCTCCAAGAACTCTCGAGTTATACCCTCATGTCGAATTTCTGAAAATCTCCCAAATTCGGCACAAAAGCTGCGATATCTCGCGAACCAATGAAGCTATCGACCCGGCGATGGTCTCATTCGATTCAGCGTCCAAAAATCTATAAAATTTGATACCACGTACACATATTTCTAAAAACCTTGGAAAATATGCATTTTCTCCCCCTCAAAACCCCCCAAAAATACTCTTAAAATTGAATTAGCAAGTTGGTTCAAGAATTGGGCCGTCGTAGGACTGAGATTGATTTTTGGTGAAAATTTCAGATTTTTAGCTCTTACAGTTTGGCCGGAAAACTGCTAACGGCGTACGGCGGACGGACAGAAATTTTTTTATTGGATATTCGGATTCTACATGCCTTGAAACGTAAAACATCAAATTTTGAGGGGGGGTTAGAAATTTTTTTTTCTTGGGCGATTACAATGGTTTATTATTGAATAATAAACCAAAAAAATATATATAGACTTGATAGGAAAAAACTCGCGACGGGAACCTCAATGACATAATTTACTGCAGTATCGATGTAGTAAGTTTTATTCGATCGAACGTAATATTGAATACCTAGGTATTCGCAAGTTATCAAAATTCAAGCAATTCGCCAGCACCTCACTAATTTCCAATGCATTTCGAAATATAAGACTATTAAATTTTACAACCGATTAGAACTAACTGAAAAAGTTGCTTTCGGTGGAGAGAAAAACGCCACGCATCGAAAATTGAATATATAACTGTTTACGGGGATCGACTGTTATGTTGTGATACAGTCGGTGAGAATTTCATCGAGCATATAACCAATAGAGCGAATAAAACGGCAGAGGTGTCGAGGAAAATAGCGATTTTTCGAGGCAAGGAGTAAAAGAATGAAAATAGCGGTAACAAGGTTGAGAGCATAGAGGAAAGAAGTAACAAAAGACACGTGGTGACAGATGAAGGTGAGTTCTCTTCTCTCTCGAGAGTTCTCATGTGGGCGTCACTTTGGTCCTTTGACACACACGCGGACCTGATCAGTTGTGTGTTGTCTATCGAGTGGATATACATGTGTGAGCGTGTGTGGTCCGCCCTTCGTGTATGGGGGTGGCCGAACAGGAATGGCCGTCCGGCAGGCGCCATCTTGTTCTAAAGAGCCCACCCTCTCTCGTCCAACTCCCACTCGTGGTCCATCCCCTCCAATCCAATCCTCTGCTTTCAATCCAGAAAAGCCTTCACATGTATCCACACACGTCCAAACCTGCAAAAGGGCACACATGCACACTAGCGAATAGCCTGACGGAAAAATAAACTTGACCTCACTTGAGAAAAAAATATTTGAATTTGCATAGTCGCTAAATGAGCTAAAAGAGATTTCTATTATTGGTGACTCGTGAATCTCTGGGAATCGCCAAGGAAAATTATTTACAAATAGAATTTTGACATTTTACGTTTTGAATGTGAATAAAATTCGAAGATCAAGCAAACAGTATCAAAGAAATTTAGCGAAAGGTTTTTGCAGTTAACACTTTACGTGTTAGATTCATTTTCCCAACAACAATTTGTTAATTCGACAGTTGTCTAGATTAGTAAATTTTCGCTAACACCGACTGCGAAATTCCTATTATTCTCAGGACCTATCCCTTTTATCATTTCGAATTATAGGTTTTTTCTAACTTCGGCAAGTGATTTATACTTTTTTGGGTTGAATCGTTTAAAAAACTAGGAAATTTATTTTATTTTCTCATTACGATTTAATAATTCGAATTTTTCACCAACTACATAGTCATCACATCATAAATCAATAGAAAAATATTACAAATAATGTAGTTTAATGATTCTATCATGAAAGGAAAATTGACTGGAAAAAATGGACAAGAAAACCTATTCAAAGGAGAAAAGGATTCCTTTTGAAAACTCCATTCATCCGCCTTCAGGGTAACTTGACGGAAGAGTGGCGACCAAGATATACATGGAAAGCTTATTTTTGCGGTATTTGCGTATTTTTGAAGCCGTGCCGAACAATCATCACGTTTGGTAGACAGTTAATAGCTAAATTCGCTCGCGAATCAAGTTACCTATTTCGGTTTATTATTCAATAATGAACCTGTGTAATCGCCCAAGCAATTTTGTTTTTCTAATCATCCTCTAACCCTCTGAGTCTCTACGTTTGATATTTTTCGCTTCAAGGCAAGAAAAATCCTAATAGGTACTTATCCAATAAACAAATTTCTTTCCATATATAGGTACCTCTATACAGTTAACTTATTAGGAGAAATATGACTAATTAAAATTACGAGAGCTGCTAAGGAGTTGTTTCTTATAGCTTCCAATCTATAGTAAGGCGGAAACGTCTACAAATTTTCGGAATAGTGGATTTTCTTCTTAAGTCATAGTAAATTAGAGCCAAGTAATAATTACCCACTGTACAATCATTTGCAGCGTTTTCTAATCGTTACTAATGATCCAGTTTTATGGGGACGTGATTGTTTGATCATTTTTGACATATAAACGATCACGATTGCTAAATTCAACGGTTAACGAATCAAAACTTTTAGTTCTATTTGGCACATTAGCACTGCCACTTTAGTTTACGCCGAGTGATTTTCTAAAACACTATCCTACTTGACCAGAGATTAATATTCAGGTGAAGATTTCTTCGGATATTTCAGAAGTGAGAATATTCATAAAGTAGAAATTCGTAGTCTAGTCCGTAACGTCGTGCCTTGAGACAATAGAATACGATCCTGCAATCTCTGGGGTGACAAGTCCGGGCTTTCGGAGTCATTAAAACTCTAGATTAACACTGTGTCACACGCCAACATATTGTGTCTCGTAGGATGAAACGCGTACTATTCATTTTGTATGAGTTCTACTCGTTTAATTGACTCCAGTTCATCAGATGAGGCTGTTGAAGTGAATCAGACTGAAGAAAATTCCCTGCGGATTTCCTTGACATGTTCCTTATGTAAGTTTGAATGGGTTTGGACTTATCGACAGAAGTTTGAGTAACTTCTATGTATAGTGCAAACAAACAAAAAATCCGAAAAAATTATTTCACTTTTGATAGTTTCCGCAATTGAAGAGGAGAAGAAGTTAGTGAAAACATTCAAAATCTGGTGCAAATAAACAGTCCATCTGAAGCCGTGAGGCTCTTGTTATTCCAAAAAAGTTTTTATGCCTGTCGTCGTCAATATTTTGCGTTCTTGAATTCAGTATTTTTGTTGAAATGAAATTATGAGTACAAAAACACTAGCCCACTCTAAAATTATTCTTTCTACGAAAAATATCGTGAGATATTTCTACGTATAGTTTATCCCTTAAGACAAAATCTCAACTCCGTTCGAGTGATTCAGTTTTGGGACCGAACACAAGCTCTTTTGGCATCGCAGAACTCCTAGTCGGCCGCACAAATGAGGGGCTCAGAGTCGGTGCCTTTTGTTTCAACTTCACCTGGGTTTCCCTCTCCGTTTCTATTCATTTCAAACCTTAAACAATGTACCCGAGGCAGCCAACGGTCAGAATCGCAGTCAAAAGCTGAATATCGAACGGTTGATTACTTGGCTTGGTTGCTCCGGGTGCTTTGGTTCCTACTAATGGCCGCCCAAGGGTTTGTCCTTGTCATTTTGGCCGCGACTAATCACAGAGCAGCGGGGAGGATCTTTTGTTTAAATTAAACCTCGGTTTTTCTAGTTGATGTAAAGAGTGGTGAAGCGTCGGGTACAAACCGAACTGAGCGAAAACGGCAGGACTGCTCCACGTTTTTCAGCTAGAAAACGCAACATTTTTTCTATTAGTTAATTATTTTGTAATAAATTATTATAATCGCTCACGATTGAAATTTCTCAACTACCACCCCTCAAAATTTGATATTTTTTCCGACTGGTTTGTCAAGGAAGTTTGCGATACTATGAATCTCAATTATCCTATCGAATTGGTAATAGATTGCGACGGATTGAGACGTTTCGCTAAAAATTATACATTATATAGGTATAGTAACTCTCGAGTCATCCCTCATGCCAAATTTGTGAAAATCTTCCAAGTTCAACACAAAAGCTGCGATATTTGTTGACCAACCAATAATAACCAGTAGATAACCTTTTCCGCGTTTACATAAACTCATTTCGTTCATATCGAAAAACCGCGGCAATATTTTTTTCAAAACGAGATTATCTGGTTACATACTTCGCGCCGTTTGTTTTTTCAACGGATGCTCTCCATTTCCCCGGAGCTTTTGCGAAAGTTGGCCGATCGTGCACAATTTCCGGAAGTGCTCACCGGTGGAGAAAATATTATTACTATGATCAGATAACATCATGGCTTTTGAGAAAAGTAGGATCGACAGTAAACGACTCAACATCATTGTCATCTGACGATTCTTTCTTATCAACCCATTGTAGTGGCGTCGCCTTCATCGGGGAGTTATATTGGACTATATAAACATTCCAACTCGATTATCAGATGATTCTTATACTTGTGGAGCTTTTCTAAAATATTTTTCCGGTCAGGAAAAATGTACCTAATAGAAGCACGTACGTGCTTCGTTCGCCTGTTGACGATACAGTTGTTTCCATTATTTAAAACTTTCTCTTACTAACATGTACTATCGTAAAGTGAAGAGACGAAATTCGATTAATTACTCAACGTAAAAACCATTGTGTATTTCCACATTTTATCTACTTTATCTGTTTTCACGACACGTTGCTAGATAATTCACTGAATTTCTTTTATTACCTTTATGTATCTTATCAAGTCTATAATTTCAGTATGCCATTGCAAAATAATCTCATGGCTCAGATAATAAATGAGTGATTTAAATACTGAAATGGAAACCCCTTGCCTCTGCTGAGTGCCGACGGGGCGTGTTCAGAGCTCCCCGATAAGAAATAAATTATCTTTGGCATTATTTACCGTTTTAATCACTGGTTAATTACTATACACAGTATAATTATGCGAATACTCTAACTGAACTTATTATTGTGAACTTATTATTATTCCACAAAACACTTATTCATCTCGATATTTTGGTTCGAAATCATCGAATAGATTGTTTTACTATTTACGAATGAAAACAAAATTCCATTATGATTTCAGATCGAAAAGGGAGCAACGGAGTATATTTTGATATCGTCGTATCGACGAAGACGCCGAATTTCAACGTCCGATGGCCTCCGACGATGAGAGTAATAATAATGACAAGTGTTACAGTTATCTATTGAAACTTGCAATATAATTCACGAAGTAGGTGATAATTTCATTTATAATAACCTTATGCCCGAACATTTTCGATCTTGTAAATGTCAATGAATGTAGGTAATTAATTTACTGATCTTTTATTTAGTAACAACAATAAGTTGCCATTTGCGCCCGTCATGTATATAAATTTACATATATTCAATACAAATTTGGGTGACATTTTTCAGTAGTCTAACACCGTTTCCTAAGATCGCTAAAAGGAAATAATATGACGAAATTATTTTCAGATTCGCAAAAAAAAAAAAATTATACTAGATTTTGAAATTTATAAAACTCTCTCAAAATACGTAGCAAAAACCCAATACCTAGATTTAAAATTAGTTATCATGTTCTAAAATTCAAAAAATAGGCAATTAAATAATGAATAATTTTCTTGATTTTACATTTTCTAAGTTAGTTGCACAGTACACCACTGAACAGACAGTAATTTACTATATAATTTTTATTTTATTTAGATCACTTTACAAAACGCAACGGGAACTATTTTTTCGTCAATAAAAATTGAGTTACTAGACAAGGACAAAGTAACCAATTTTCCGCAGTTGACGTCGGCTGTAATTTCAAAACTATAATATCCTTTTTATGATTGCATCATAAAGATGCAATCTTAGATGAGAATACAGTCAAATGTAAAGAGCGCCTTAGAGAGGGTCGTGATCCGTTTTATTGAACGTAACGCAAACATCTAGGGAAAAGCTCTGGCCGCGTAGGGAGAGATGAGTCAGTCTCCGTAGCAAATAACCTAAGGGCCTGGGCCGGCAGGTTCCAAAGGGCTCCGCCCTTTTCGGGTTACCCGGAAAGACCCTCCCTTCTATGTTTATGGTTTTCAATATTGAATACGGTTGCTAAGGGACGCGCTCAGCATCCCCATCTCTCTTCTTTTCAGCCTCCTTCTCGTATTTCGTATTTATTATACATATATACGAAGGAAGCGGCCAGGCCTTGCTCGCCATGTATAGGGTCGACCAAGGAGAGGAAAGCACATAGAAGTTTTCCTCCTTGCAATTTATTTCATTGAAAAGGTTTTCCGTCTGTGACATTGTGGAGAGGATAGGGGGGTATATGTGCTGTGCGGAAATGGAAACCGGGAGAGGAGAAGACGAAGGCTATAAGGGGACATTCTAAAAGGATAGAAAGAGACAAGGAAACTCTCTTTGTCCTTAGGGACTCTTGAAAGAACGGAATTGTCAATACCGGCATCTGAAAGGCGTTCCAGTCTCCTTAGGTCGCTTCTTCACATGCACCATTTGAAAAACATTTTCTTTTCCCCAGTAATTCTCTCGTACCTAGTATTATTTTCGCAACCTTGAGCCCTGAAATTCATATCCATTTTTTCACCCTACGTTCGAGATTAGCTTCTTCATTCGTAGTTCTATTTATCCTTGCAGCACTGAACTTAAAGAGTGGGCATATGATTTAGCATGAAAATAATTTCAATTACTGATGATCGAGGAACCTCCAAGTAGAGAGGGATTTTAGAAACTTAAGAGAGTTTTTGGGAACAAGTACCGTGAACAACGGGACGATAGTATGACCAGCCAGCAAAATATATATGAATAATAGAAAAGTTTTCCACTTGATTATTGTGTTAGAGCTATTCCGTGCCTGAAAAGCAATAGAGTATGCTCACTCTAATCCATTAAATCGACTCCGATCACTCTACTGCACTCACTCTACTCTGCTCACTCTATTCCACTCATTTTACTACGCTAACTCAGTTCAGCTCATTCCACTCCGCTCTCTCTACTCCAATTACTCTACTCAGCTCACTATATTTAGCTCACTCAACTTCGCTCACTCTACTCTCCTCATTATACTCTATTCACTCTACTCTACTTCACTCACTCTAATCTGCTCTATCTAATCCACTCACTTCTCCATATCGTAAGACTTTCAGATGTTCAACTATTTTCCCTTACATATGAGAGCTCATCAATACCATTGGGGGATGAAAAAACACGTACTTCTCCGATTACACCCGTGATGCTCAGTATAAGAGTGAATCATCAGGATGGTTCTATACACTCGTTCCTCGACACCATGAGAAATTAACGCAATTACTATACCGCAGAAACGGGAAGCTAAATTACGAGAACTTCGGTATCGAAATATTCTGCAGGTGGCAAAAATGCGAATTTGCAAAGTTATCGCCGGCGGTTTCAGCTGTCGCACGGAGTGGCGACGAAACGAGCAAGGTATGGCGCGCGTTGTCATTAGCTCAACGATCCGCAGCCGCAGCACTACCTCGACCTCGCACTTGCAAATGACGTCAGTCTCTTGTAATTAACACGTCATATTGTAATAAGGGCGTTCATCGTGTTTTTGGCGTACGGTGGCGGTTTTGGTGGAACGCGAGCGAGAGCAGAGGAGAATGGTGCATTAAAGCGAGAATCTCGGTGCTTCTAAAGGAAGCGCTATAGAATGAGAGAGAGAGAAAGAAAGGAGTATATATGGAGTTCGCAGGATAGAGAGAGACAAGGTAGAGCTAGTCGGCCGAGAGAGAAAGCAGACATACCAAAGGGATGGATTTTAGCGAATGGGAGAGCTCGAAAAGGACCTCTCCTTGGCAAGATCTGGAATGCTCTGAGGAGGCAGTTCTCGCACAAATGGGAATGATTAGCATGGTAATAGTATTGGGCAGAGATGCTCCCAGGCAAAGCTCCTCGTGCTTTCGAAAGGCACAGGCAGCCGTTCCCAGCTAGCTCTATAATGTATAACACCCTTACCACCTCCATCGACCGCACCAACAGTCAACCACATGCTTCCCCGCCCAACCGCTAATGTACGACCAGCATCTCGAGCTTCCACCAGATTCGAGGAGGCCTTTATCAAATATTACTATCTTTCCATTCCCAAGTATGATATCGTCTGGGAGGAGCGAGGTCCTCGTTCTCAACTCGAAACTGACTCTGGATTCTCCGCGTCGGGAATTATCTGCGTACTTCAATGCATTCTTGCAAGGCAAAAAAATAGCCAGAATGGAAATTCTGCATGGTTACAAAATAACCGGAGTCGCGTTTTTTGGTTGGAAAAACGTGGGATTTCTGAGCCACAAATATTGTAATTCATAAGTATTGAATATGATTGCATTGAAATGGCACATCTGCTGGGACACTTTCTGTAGTCTGTAAATTCGAAAATTGATCCAATTCAAAGTACTGTACAAAACCCGTGCTTCATAATTTAGAGGACATCTTCGGCATAATCCTTAATATTTAATCAAAATTGTAAAAGTATTAGCTTATCACAAACATTTCATTACCCTGAGCGTCCAAATATATTGATTTTTTTGCACTAGCGAAATCGTGAAAAAAGCACATGACACGGAGGTACGATATGTGACCCAATATAAGAAAAATCCCCAGCATCATCTGCTCGCCATAAAAATTTCAATACCATAACTGTTTAAAAAATGTTTTCACAGTTACAAGTACAATATTCTCCCAAAATCCATTGAGTTTCATTCTTTTTCGCGAAGATATGACGATTTAGGTAATTTGTTGCCCACAGACACTTGTTATTTTCTGAATATGGTATTGTGAAAATTTTTTTAAAATTAATTCTAAAAATTAATTTCTTAAATTCTATTAAAAATCTATTATTCCGAATTTATTAGCTCCCTCCGATATTAGTTCCTGAGTAGAACGTCGATTATATGTAATCGACGCGGCTGCTAGGCGAGATCAAGCATGAAAATTCATACGAGAAGCTGTTAAATTCATGTCTCCACGCTTAGCGAACGACCGAGTCATTAGACTGAACGCTAATCATCTCCGTGCCCCCGGTTGACACGAAGATGTAGGGCTATAAGATTTTATCGGTAGTTTGAGAGCTGTTTTGGAGCTCAATACAGTTATGAAACCGAATGAGCTATTGTCGTAATGTGGGTTAACAACTCGACCTCCTCCTGGCAGCTTTATTGCTAGCCTTAAACACGCAACATTTTACGGCCTGCCTTCACGCGACAATAAATTCATTACCCCGTCCTTCGAAATGATAATTTTTGTATTAGAGAGATTCAATTCGCTCTCATTTACTAGTCTTGTTATGCAGCGTATTAAGAGACACAGACAGAAAAATGAGATGAACTTTTATTTGTGCATTTCTTTATTGTTTTGGCATTAAAAAAATATTATAATATGGAATATCAAATAAAATATAACTTAGAAAATTGAGTACCTATAAAAATTTTTTTATAAAAATTATAGAAGGTCTAACTCTAATAATCTAAACGATTTTTCCGTTCTCCTACTATTCTATTTTTCCTCCTAATTCTAATCGCTCTCGTTATTATAACGAGGAGAATAATTAATAATTATTAATAAAAAAAAATTTAATAATTAACTATAATTAGGAGAACGATTAGAATTATAATAATTCTAATCGTTCTCCTAATTATTATTAGTATTATTTTTTTTTTTTGTTTACCTACGAATTAACGCATTCGGCAAAGAATATTAGTTTCTAACTGGTCTCTTGACTTCGATTTAAATACACTTTGAAAATTAGAAATTGAACCTCTAAAATATCGCAATTTTCGCAACGAAAAATAAAATGTAACATTGTTTGATTTTTAACGATTAATGATTTCCAACAGCCAACGATTTCCTAATTTTGAGGTTACCTTTCAGGGGTTATAAAGGGGGTTCATATATTCCATTGTTCATTCAAGCATTGATAATGGCAAATAATATCGATTTGAATATTAATTTAATCGATTTTGAGATTCAGACTATGAACTATCTTAACATTTAGGTATTAATCGGACGAATTTTAACAAAACTGATTCGTCGAAGTTTCGCGTTCGATCGGATGGCAAAATAGCTCATAATGTAATGTATTGTTTTAGACGAAATGTGCGTTGTATGACGCATCAGTTTGAAGTGGAAGGGAGGATTTTAATTTAATATGATTCAGCCCGACAGATGTCACCAAGGAGCTCTGCTTCGCATTCAACTTTTTCAATAACGCTATCCGTTTTCTTTACGTACACGGATCGGGATTCGACTCGGGGAAAACTGGGAGAAACTTTTTACCGGTAGCCGAAGAGAAAATGCGGTTTCGCCTCAACGTCAAACGTCGGCAGATGGATCAAAAGTACGCAATCCCTTCTCGACGCATAAAGTGGAAATTGTTAAAAAGTTTTCACCGGCGACAGTTCGATTGAAACGGAGAACGAGATTTTCAGCGAACTTCTCCGAACAAAAGCTGATTCGAACTTGAAGTTTTTGACGATTATCGTTCGAAAATCGCGCTCTCCGATTATTTCAGTTTTAGTTTAAATAATTCGCATCAATCATCATCAAAATCAGTCAAACTATTTTCACATCAAATGGTATGCCTGCCATGGATATCAGCGCGGACAGAGAAGAAGAAATTCCACTTTTCAGCTGAAGTTCGTTATTGAGCCGTTTGCACTAAGAAGGTTAAATTCAATTGTGCGTAATTAGAATTTAAGTTACATAATACTCATGAAGCAAAATCAAATGTTGATAGTGTACACTTATTCCGCTTTTACGGAAATTACTTACGCCAATCTTGAAACATACTCCTCTGATAACGACCAACACTGGATGCAGTTTTTCAAGCAAGGATCCAAGGAAGGAACCTCCAGTTTCTCAGTTCTAGCTCGAGTATTTGAAACATCTTATCTGTGAGGAATTGTAGGACGAGGGGATGAATTTGGTAGAAGAGCACGGGCATTGGAGCGGACTCCAGCGGCAACAAGCTGAGTGTACAAAATGCGCGGTAGGTGGTGTTGAAACTTGTTTACCAGCCAAGTAAAGTTTGTCAAAACCGAGTGTACACTAAGCCGGAGAGAGTCGTCATCTCTTATCTCAAGATTCGCGGAATTCCTCGCAGGGTATTGTTAACCTTTCAATGTTTGCCAAACTTGAGGGCTTACATGGTTTCTGTCTTTCGGAAAAAAGCAAGCCTTCCTTTATCAATCATGTATGACTTTCCAAAGGCAACATGCCGTTTCCATCAAGTATCGCTCGTTTCCAGGTTGGAGGTTACAGGAGAAGCCAAAAAAGACGCATCGTGGGGCAAAAATACTCAAATGCATTTTTCAACAATTGTGGTGAGCATAAGCTCGTTTAACACGCACGTTTTTTCATCTTTTCCTTTCAAAAACATTTTTGTAAGTGGATGTTGCACTCGCCATGAAAATCGGCTAATGACTCGAGAAAGAATTGCCGAACTGCTTCAACCAGAGATTTTAGAGCATGAGATTTATGATGCAAGGAAACAGGAAGGGTTTTCATTTGATTTAATTTGATACAGGGAATTCATTGAAAACTATTTGGCCGCAACTAAGTAGCGTTAACTAAGAGCACTCAGTGTAATTAATCTTAGCTACGAAGTTGTTGGATGTTATTGTTGAAATGAAATACCGAGCATTACTGCAAAGCCACATCAAATTACAGCTTTATTGACCGTTTTTCCCATACACGTATATTTTTTACAGAGATTCTTTTAGATGATGAAGCCGCACCTTTCAAAATCATTCCATTTGGCCAGTATGCAAATTCGACCAGTTTTCCCTCCACATTTATTGCTCGGTGAATCACCTCCCGTTTTCCCCTTTCAAGCGAGCCACTATTTTTTAAATGAACACAAAAAAAATCAACTTCATTTCCATCCTTTTTTCCGTTGGCGCTCTCCTCTCACGTTTCCACAAACCGAGATTTTCCAAGGGAAAGAACCTATATATATATAGTGTATATGGCCAGTTATTTTCTAAGGCTTCTGTAATCAGGTTCAGGATTCTTCTTCTGTGAACCAGAGCTCTAGAAATTGCATCAAATCATTTTAAGCAAGCCTTTGAACTGACCTAAGTTCAGTACAATAACTGGACCAGAGTTCCCCAGGATAATTTTGTCAGTTTATATAAACACTTTTTCTGATCAGGTCATTGACGGAAGCTTCCTACTTATATCAGCAGGTATAGCACAAGATTCTCAACGCCATTTTCAAACTTCATGGGCTAGCATAAAAATCACACAAAGCTACTGTATACTGCCATTCTGTCTCTGGAAGCTGATCAAATTTATTTGAAATGGATCTTTTCTTTCTGATGCAACAAGAACTAATGCCCACAACGTACGTCTTGCAGCCAATGCTCTATATTCAAGAAGTAGTTTGTCTGAGTTTTCACGCTATTGCAAGAGACTTCAGGGCCCGTGTCTTCAGGAGGGAATACACGGCATCTGTTGAAGAAGCTTCTCATGCTTGCAATACTCCTTGTGTTACGCAGGGAGCAAAAAAAAAAAACGCTGCAAATGATTGTACAGTGGTTTATTATTATTTCGCTTCGATATTGATTTAAGAAGACTATCCATTTGTCATTTTAAATATTCCGATCATTCGTGAACATTCCCACCGAAAAACAGATGGTAACTATAGGGAAAACTCCGTAGCAACTATTGTAATTTTAATCATTTTTATTTTTCTTAATTTCCTAATTAAAAGCTAAACTTATTGCCTAACGATACAGCTGGAGAGAGTGTTTGACGACCTTTCCAATGAGTATAGAACGATTTTTATAGCTCCAAGAACTCTTGAGTTATACCTTCATGTCAAATTTCTGAAAATCTCCCAAATTCGGCACAAAAGCTGCGATAACTCGCGAACCAATGAAGCTATCGACCCGGCGATGGTCTCATTCGATTCAGCGTTCAAAAATCTATATAATTTGACACCACGTACACATTTTTCTAAAAAACCTTGGAAAATATGAATTTTCTCCCCCTCAAAACCCCCCAAAAATACCCTTAAAATTGAGCTAGCAAGTTGGTTCAAGAATTGGGCCGTCGTAGGACCGAGATTGATTTTTGGTGAAAATTTCAAATTTTTAGCTCTTACAGTTTGGCCGGAAAACTGCTAACGGCGTACGGCGTACGGCGTACGGCGTACGGCGTACGGCGTACGGCGTACGGCGGACGGCGTACGGCGTACGGCGGACGGACAGAATTTTTTTTATTGGATATTCGGATTCTACATGCCTTGAAACGTAAAACATCAAATTTTGAGGGTGGGTTATAAATTTTTTTTTCTTGGGCGATTACAATGGTTTATTATTGAATAATAAACCAAAAGCCTCTGCCCGGAGGAATTTTGGAATACATGTTTTTGGGAAACTTGACGCTTCTCCCATGCTTTGAAAAACCATTCAAAACCGTTCGTTCAGAGGTAGAAAGCGTCTATCGTGTGGAAAAGACCAGTGCACCGACGGTAGGTGGCTTCAGAATTCAAAATGGATTGGAAATGGATTGAAATCCTGGAGCCTTTCGAAGCACAGTTTTGAGACCCTGGAGATCTCTATATGATACTTCTGTCACATGAGGCTTGTTTCTGTGGTTTCTTTGCTATAATTTGTTGCTAAAATAACCTTGGCAAGGAGACCAGCTATGAAAATTGTGGTCAAACCTCTGCCCGAATTTCACTCTTTAAAACCACGATTGCTCAAACTCCTTTGTTAAATTACCTCTTGTCGTATATATTTAACTCAACCTTCGGTATATTCTTGATAATCATCGAAGTTGAATTCGTTCCCGACTTTTTCGACGGCAAATTTAGTGCATAGAAGTCGTAAAATATCCCTAGTTGGAAACAATGGATCGATACAGAGCTGAGTGCAGGACCGTGAGGTTGAGAGCGAAGATCTTGAAATGCCAGCGCAGGAAGAGGGGAGAGCTGCTTGGAATGGCCGTCGTCCCTTCGAACCACTTGCAATAATGCTTGCCTCTCCAGCACCATCGCAGCAACCGCCTACACAACAACACAGAGACATTGCACACCTCGCGGAGGGTGATCTCTGAAGGGCGAAAGGTCTTTCCCATCAGATTCCAGAGGGAAAAGGATTTTCGAGGGCTTTCCTCCCTCAACTAGTCAGAATGCGTTCCGTCTCAACACCCGTTCAATACTGGGAAAATCAAAACATCGGCTAAGGCGTTCAGCAGAGCGAACGAATCGTGCAAAGGAGTTTGAGCTGGATGATAATCATATAAATATAATAATTATGTTCTGAGGTGAAAAGGTTTTAGTGCTTGAAAATCAAGGAAATGAGTTTTTTAATAAGGAATGCGAATTCCATGGGAAGTATATATAGGTACTGATTAAATCAATTCGGCAAATTTTCCCTCACGAAGAAGCAAATCTCAGATCGTTCAGTCAGGACGACCAACTTCAGATATTCTGCGATTAATTCTATAGTATCAATAAATAGCAATTTTTTCATTGACGCAAAATATTTATCTTTATCCATACGAGTAAAATTAACAATAATTTGTGCGTTTTGACTCGCGAACACAAAACATTCACTCTAAATTGTGACTTTTGTGCTCTAACATTCTCTGGGCACGTTATCCACTGGGGTGAAGCTTGTCGCACTACTTTCCTTATTCATGCCGCGCCGCCAATAAATATCTTACGTCTCGAACGGCGCTATCCGCCAGTCGGATAATTTAACTTCGATAAGTGACGCCAGCGCCAGGCGCCTATCTTGTTCTATCTTGTGGCGCCTACAACTTCGACAATGGCAGGTAGATCTTGCAAATTCACTTAATAGAAACGGTCTTGCGAATGACAGAAGGCGAAGGGTAGCTACTAAGTTCTGTGGCGCCCTTCACCCTTACCGTTCCGTTTCCTCTTCTGCAAGTCTATTCTGCCTGTGTCGGCTTTGTGTTCAATGTGTGAGTTAGCCAAGTTGCGCTCGGGCGCTTTTAACCCTGGACTTGTGCGCCAGCTTGATCAAAGATGGCGGATATTGTGTGGGCTAGGTTTCCTCCTTAGGTTCGACCCTTCTACTCGTAGCTCCGTAGTCTTCGTCTTTCCAAGAGGAACTAAGGCATCCACTTCCTCTTATCCATCCCTTATCTTCGCATGTCTCAGTCTCCAAGTTCTGATCAAAGACTCTCTCGCTCGGTCTCGTTTTAGCTTGCACATATGAGAGTGCGAGCGAGACGGTCGCCTTTCCCCTTTTCTTCCTCCTGCCTTGTGATCTCCATCTCTTTCTCTTTCCGTTCCTACTGTATTTCGTCAAGCCGTACACGCTCCAGAGAGTCGAAGGTACCGCCTACACGAGAAGGCTCCTCTTACACAGACACAAACATACAAACTCGATATTATAACGACTCACGTACACACGTGCCCTTCTGTTCCTTATTATAATGTGATGCCTTCGTGGCAATTTCCAAGGCTCCTGGCGCTTCTAGTTCCCCTAACCGACCGACCCCATCCGAAGCAAAGGCAAGACATTAGCTTCCCCCTTTTCCCTAGTGAGTCCTCCTCCGTTTCCTACCTCAGACTTCCTATTGCCTAAGGCACTACAAGTTCGACCCTTATTGCTAAGGGACTTTCCTCCCTTCACTCGGCTGCACAGTCCCTGAAGCATTCCCTGAACCGGCAGCCTTTCCGCTCCCCGCTGATTGATAGGCGGTAGGAAGCAAACTTACTTCACCTTCCACCTTTCCCCCTTATCCGACCCCTTTTCTTCCCCGCCCTTTTCTCCCTCTCTTTCTCAATGGACTTCGTTTTCCAAGTCTTGAAACACTTACAATTTCTCTCCAACTTGTCACGGCCACACTTGTTTCCCTTTTCTCCGTCTTTCCTCAACAGTCCACTTCAATTGTCTACAAATTGCTCGGCTGATAAGTTGAAAAACAATGGGAACACGAGGGAAGAAGAAAAACGAAAAGTTTCTTATATAGATTGAGTTTATAAAAAAAAAGCCTGGATTTTTCACTTTTATTTTCACGCAGTAAATTGAAAGTATTACGATCGCCCTAAGTTATATTTGTCCGGTTTCCTCATAAATAAATAAATAAAGGAGGAATTTCGAAAAATTTTATAATTTCCGTAGTTACCTAAAAAATTCGATAATTGCGAGTAAATGCTTTGATTACTCGAAAAGAATCACAGCTATAACTTCGTTAGTCTCATTCGATTCATCGTTTCAAAACCAATCGCAAATAGTAATAAACGCCCCTATATTTCAGGAACCCTTGAATATTTATGCATTTTTCCCTAATGAAACTCTCAAAAACCTCCCATAAAATTGAAATGGAGCTATCCTAATTCTTAAATAGCGGGCGAATCTCCGAAATGAAAATGCCTCGTAAAGTTTTCCTATGTTGCGTTCAAAACAAGCTGAGTTAAACACAATGACGTGGAGGTTAACTAATGTAGAAGCATTATGCTCGCTGGAATTAACCAAATATGACGTCACGCAAGGCGACGTAAGCATTTTCGTTAGCATTTCACTTCGAAGGGGCCGAGCTCGCCCTCACTGAGTGTTGCGGAGTGTTGCCATGACGACCGTTGTCCTCTCGTTTACCTAGCGCCTTTCGGAAAAGGTCCCGGCAAAACAAGATTATCTTTCCCCTTCGAGGAAAAGGAGAGAAAAGGAGGTTTGTACACGCGTAGGGAAGATATACGGTCAGGGAGAGAATGGCAAAGAAGGGGTAGAGAGGAATGACACGGCCTGGCATGGGAGACTGCTGGAAGGTAGATGGAACACAGAAGAGCTCGCCCAGTCCCTACATTAATTAATGCCGTTTCATTAGGAAGGAATAGCGAGAAAACGTCGGTGCGGGATGAACCGAAGGGGAAAGGGGGGTAAGTAATGGGCCGAAGTGTCAGCCTTCGGAAGAGGCCATATATCAGACTCAACCTGACAATGTAGTCGGCGGGGGCGGGGGATGAAACTACCCTCGCAACTTCACATCCGCAGGCAACCGCGTTTTCACGCTCTATATCAAGATTTTAGGTTAGGGCGCGGTGGGGAAAAAATTTGGAAGACTCTATAAATCAATATCGGAACACGTAGTACCTTTAGGAGAAAATCCGTTCCCGGTTATTGCAAGAAACGCTGTTTTGAGAGAGCTGGCCGAAAAGAGCATTCACACATGTAATTAATTATTTAAAGGTTGCGCTAGACCCGGAGATATAAATTATGTAATTAAGTACTTCTCTAGCGCAATGATTAAATATAAGGTTAACAAAAGCGAAAAGCGAATTTTGAGGAGCGAAGACAGATGAGTGAAATATGAATGGAGAAGGAAGAACTGCCCTGTATGAAGCTGTGAAGTGTAAATTATCAATTAAGATTCGAGGTGAGTGAAGTATCAAGTATGAAAGAAAGAAGAGTGAAGTATCTGTTAAATTATTATTTTAATTTCCAGGATGAAATTTTGGTGTTTTGTTACCATCTGAGCTATGATGGTAACTTATTTTGCAAAATTTTAATTATTATAAATATTGATGCAGAAGTGAAGTGAATTGTTCGCTACAAGATAAACAATAACTTACTAATCGAAGACTCAAACATTTTTGGTCCTTCGGGCCGGATTTGATTCTAGATTGTTGATCACCGAATATTTCGGTGAGTTATTCATTGACAATTTTCAAGTCAAACAATGACATCGAATGAAGACCTAGCAGGACTTGGAAGAAGAAAAGCAATTCTCTTTAAAACGATAAAGGGACATCAAAATTTTCTAAACGTCTTTGATCCACAAGTCAATCGGATTACAGACTTGGCGTTTAGACAGGTTGTTTAGCTACAAGATAAATAATAACTCATCGAAGACTCAAACAGTATCAAGTATGAAGCGAAAAGAGTCGTGAACGAAGTAGAGTGAATTAACAAGAGAGCTGAGTGAAGTATCAAGAAAGAAGAACAGAGTACAACGGGAGAAGAATGAAGTATCAAGTAT
The DNA here is from genome assembly GCA_037159825.1 of Tupiocoris notatus. Taxonomy (NCBI): domain Eukaryota; kingdom Metazoa; phylum Arthropoda; class Insecta; order Hemiptera; family Miridae; genus Tupiocoris; species Tupiocoris notatus. Next base: position 353,317 of record JASJUZ010000407.1, on the reverse strand, counting down.
TAAGAGAGAAGACTGAAGTAACGAGTATCAAGAGAGAGATTGAAGCATCAAGAAAGAAGTAAGGAACACAAAGTAAGAAGAGTGATTGATACTTGTATCAAGTTTGAAGGGAGAAGAGTGGAAAACGAAGGAAGAAGAGTGAAGTATCTAGTATGATGAGAGAAAGCAGCGGAGTACAGAGTGAGAAGTAGTATGAGAAGTATTTAATCCAGATGTTCATCATAATTATATTTATGTGCAATGCTTTTCATTATCGATTTTGTAATTTATAATTTATTCCGGCAGTTATACAAGTCTTTAAATAGCTGACTGTTGATAATAAATTTGCCGTCAAACTTTCCATTAGGTATTGGAGCTAATGATTTGAAAAAAAGATCACTTATTAGACTGTATAAAGCAACGACGTTGAACAATTATTGACAACTCGTTACAAACTGAACAAGAACTGAAGGATGTCGAGTGGAATAAAACAGAACCAAGGATGGAAAGGAAAATATGTGAAATTTTCCCCTCGACTTAGCAGACCCTCATCTGTCATTTCGAGCTTAAGAGCGGGAGGAAAAAATACGAGGCAAAGCGCGGAAAATAGAGTCTTGAACTTCAGTTCGTAGTACCAGGAAAGAAAATAATCGAAGGAACGATGAGCGGTCTTTCGACGAACAAACGATACACATATTATGTAAGAGGCGCTGGCCTTTTTTTTTATCGTGACTCCTCGTATACTTTTCCTCGAGGGAATATTTCACATGACAAAATATTCCACGGAGAAAGCCAACTCCTTCAATTCTTCGTGTTCTTTTAAGTAAAGACAAAGGCGGTTGTATTTTCCTTCATAATATTTGAACGTTGCTGCCAGCAAATAACATCACGGTCGACATATTTTCGCATGTATCGGAGTAAATGAAGTCGGACGGTATTTTACATAACTGCGAGAGGAAATTATTTCTACTCCACGATATCTAAATGGCGTCTAGAGCTCACTTTGCGATAAACTTATATTCCAACATTTTTAATTTTTATCCACTTGAGTTTTAGTTTCTTTTTTTCAATTTTCGAACTCTTGTATATCACTTTTGATTCTATACAGCTACCAAAACTCCTCATTCCTTTAACCACATGGTCAACAGCACAATCAGGTTTACAACCTGGAAAAACGGTTGAGGATGTTTTTGCATTCGTATTAAAGCGAGAACTCTCGACCCTTTCATCTGTTTCCCTCTTCGGTCTCCAACTCCGCAGCTACCGACTGCAAGGCTTCCTCAGCCTTACACGTGAATAAATCACTCGACGACTTCCCGCCAGTACCGAAGGCGTGTACTAACGGCCGGTAATGTTCTCCGATAAGCCACCACGGCTGCCTCAGCTTGGATCCTCAGTCCCTCCACCTCCTCCAAACTTCACATGCAGCGACCTCGCAATTATTAATTTTCCTCCCTCTCAAGATTCTATCCTCTCTTCCTCCCTGCTCTTTTCCTATACGGAGATTCGCTCCTAAATGCTATAGTCCCTTTTCCCCTCGTTATGACATTAGACTTTACCCTTCTTCTTTCCCCTTCCGCTAAAGTTATCGCCGGTTCTCTCCTTGTCTGTTTATCCTAACCTTCTTCCCTCTCGTTCGCTCAAATTTCCTATTCTCGCTATTTCGCCACTTTCTCCCATTCTAAAACCTTGTTGCGTCTGCAAGGTATAAATATTTTTGCAAATCTGATTAAACATTCAAAAATCGAAATTGAGGCTGTTCAATTATTTTGTCCAAACCCGTCTGTTTGAGGGTCGATGAAAGATTTCGATAAATCGCCTCGACCTCGATGACTCTGCCGTTAAAAACCTTATCATAATTACTTCATTTAGATTATTGAAACCTACGATTGTACCTTTTACAATTTGGTCGAATTCAATTAATGTCATAGTCGTGTTATAAGTACGAATAGTTTGCCTTTAATTGTGAATTGAATAACTAATATACCTAATACATACTTGTTAATAACATACTAACATACTCGTATAATAACATACTCGTTAATTGGTATAACATCTATAGGTATAGTCACAAAAAACCTAAAATGTAGCACGTCATATTAATAAACATATTTTGTTGCCATCAGTTGAATTTCTGTCTACATCCGTATCTGTACGGTATCATCTGTCTGTTCATGCATCAGCTCATTGTACTTGCATATTCAATCCTTGTAAATCTTAATCGCACACATTTTTTGTGATTGAGTCATTTTGGCGTCGCTGAAATGAGGATAAAAGGGTTTCTTTGCCTTGGTTCAACCGATTTGTAGGCAAACATTTATTTTTCAGTTTCCTCCATTCATTTAGGGAAAGCATTCATTGTTGCACAAATAAACAAGCCGAAGAGCCGAATCCGAGTGTGAAAATGGGGGCGAAAAATGTTGAAGTAATTCGGCCTACCCAAGTTTGAGCTACGGAAAGGGGAAATAGAAACGAAAGTTGAAACGGAAGTTTTTCCGCGCGTCGAACCGCATGAGGGAACTGAAAAATTGAATGTGTTTTGTAAGAACATAATCCTTTTAGATCCTGAGCGAGTGGTAAAAAGATGTAAAATAAGTTAGGGCGGCGAGAGTGATGGACTGATGGAAAAGAGCTACCGATGAGATGGCGGGAGAATAGCGAAGGGTTTCGGCCTGCGAGGAATTCGCTGCCGAGGCAGGTTCGAGGTTGAAGCACTGAATATTAAAGCTCAACATCGCTAGCTGTAGTCAGGCCCTTCCTCGAGCCAAGTTTCTCGCCGAGAAGCCTCCAGACTTCTTCATACGTCAGTCAAAAGTCAGTTAAGAAAAGACAATGAACGCTCGGCTCGAAGCTTTTGGAAACGGAAAGAAAACCGCGGGCGCATAGAAAACGTCATTTCTGACGAACGGATGGAAATAGAGTTTGTTGTCAGGCGCCGCTGATTATGAATGTGAGTCCGTTTTTTAAATAACTGGCGCAAAGATGATGCCCGCTCATTGAACTCACGGCTTTAGTAGGCAAAAGTTTTACCTCTCCCTGCAAATCACATCATCCTTCAAAATAAACACATTATTCAATTAAATATTCCTAAATATATTTTTTGGTCTTCTATTTTTATGTATTTATTTATATGACTGACTTCCCTTTTCCTAAATGAACTAATTTCGATTAATTCACACCATTTTTTTCGAGGACGTTTTTCGAGCGTTTCGAGGACATGGCCGACTGGATCATGTTTTTGGCAATCCTCCGTTTTCGGTCTCCCATACTCAAATCAAGATTGGGTCGATGAAATATCTCATTTCAGAGCAAATACGTGACACATAAGCAACCTTGTCGGTTGCTCTTTGCCCGAGGCTTCCAAGTGAAAAGCCCGCAGGGCTCAACTATTTCATTAAAGGCTTGAGATAAGTCGCAAAGTTGCTGCAAGAAGGGGTCGAGGGGAGGATCGTTAATGAGGGTACATCTAATAAGGAAACGTTGGTAACGAAGGTGAGGTAGTCTCTCCCCTCAGAACAGGTTTCACTTAGCTCTAGGACTCTTCCCAAAAGCGATAGGGTTAAATGATAGTGAAGAGCACGCTTTTTGGTTCTCCTCGAAGCTACGGGGAAAGATCTCGTAAGGAATTTTCGTTACCGTCACGTCACTGCTCTGAATCACAAGCAAACGACCATCTGCTTCAAATATATATAGTTGTAAACTTTTCCACCTTACATTAATTTGAAACTATTGTGGCTCTTGTGATAATATTCTCATTTTATACTTATTTCTCCTAAACGATTCAATTGATAGTAAAATTAATCTCGGAATTTCTATATCAGAAGAGAATGTATTTTCAATCGATTCTCGAGGCAACTGGCGATACACGTGCTTTCCCTTTCAAAATCGTGGCACAGGATCATTTCCTTTCTCAAGTCAATTGTGTTCGTGGCCACACGCAACGAGAATCGATTTATCACGTAAAGGAAGAGGAAAGAGTTTGCCATGGGGTAACCATGTTTTTTTCTTTCTGTTTAGTTTGAAAAATATCGATAATAGCTATTAATTGACAGATGTTTCCTGAAGAGGCCCAGAGCGGCGAAAGCGCTAGAAGAAATATAAAAACGAAATATGAGATAACGTCGCAATCAATGTCTCTACCTCAGCCCCATGTCGAATCTAATGTTTTTTTCTTGCAATAGCCACAACTATAATACATCACTTCTACTCCTGACCTGTTTCACAGCTGTATCCGTCCACCTCTTCCAGTTTGATAAAAGGAAAGACACATTTTTAAGCAGCGTATTTTGCGCTCAGTTAGACCATAGCTTATCGGATGATACAGAGTAGTTTGTAACCAGCGTTAAGTTAACCGCTCTTTGTCATGTCAACTGTCTTGTAGAACGTTGAAAAATAAACCGAAGGTGGTAAAATAAGCCACGTTTTTAGGGACAGTTTTAGTTCAGCAACGTCCAAGGCTTTGTTGTTAAATTCGGGAACAACAGCTGATAAATGGTTTCTGGTTATATAATATGAAGTCTATCAATTGACATTGCTGGCTCGTTGTAAATGTCAAGGGGAAATCTTAGTGATTCTCAATCAGGTATAGTGCCCTTATTTACGTTTGTATAGTTGCGGCTATTTAAAAACAGAAACGTAAACATGGCGAGCTCCATACTCTTTCCTTGCGTGATAAATCACGATTCCTTTCTCGGATTAATTTTCGTGGCGTATGGTTGTTTCCACTTACACAAATGATTTACGAAAAGAAATGATCAATGACACCATGCCGCGACTATCAAAGGGAAAGAACGTGTGCGGCCTCGAGAATCAGTTGACAAACACCTTCCGAGCAGACAGCAAGATTGTGCGTCAAAAACTCTTTTAGCTCAACATTCGATGTCCAAAGAATCCCAAGAAGCCTATCGTTTCAGTATGAAGCATAATTTTGATAGAGCTGAAAGTTGAGCTACATTGGAAAAACGTTTGTGGACGAGCAAGAACTCATAAACAAGTAACATAATTTAGCAGTTAGAGATCGGTTCACAGTTAGTTGGTTCGTACAATTGTGATAACTCTGATAACTTCGCATTAACTGTACCGCATTAACTGTTCGCTTCACAACCGAGAACGAGCTGAGTTCAAGCTGTAAAGTGTTAACCGACAACAGTTAACGGAATGACAAGCGGGAAGTTGAAGCGGCAAGAAAGCGGAATCCGCCCACAATCGATAATAGATAACAAATTGAAATTGTTAAATTTTTCATTTTTTGGCAGAAGAGCAGAAAGAGAACAAGTCAAGTTATCGTTGTAGTCGAAAATCACTGTCTAGAAAGCTTTACAATTGTTGGTGGCAATTGGGTTTTTGCTTTAAACGGTGCTTTTCCACGGGGACCTGGGGGAATATTGTTTACTTTGCAAAATCATACGTCTCTAATATAGACACCACAATCCACGGTCAAGCCGATGGTAACGATCAGATGCGTATGAATTAACAGAGTAACCAATACTCCCCACGGCCACAAAGGAAAAAGTCAGTGAAAACAAAAACTTCCTACAGCCTGAGAGATTTCTTCGTGTTTTTGTGTATTGTTTCAAACCCGTTTGAGAAATGAGGAAACGAAAAAAATACTCAGAGAGCTGTCGATTATAATAAAAAACTATTTTGCCAATGTTCCATTGATATAATATGAACTCAGGAACGAGTCTTTCATAGTTCGTTCGCTACATTTTGCGTCCTCTACGCAACTATATTAAAGACAAAGTATTCACGGTTACGAAGCTGACGAATCGGAATGTAACAGGAAGTTGCATTATTTGAGTCTGACCCTGTTCACATTCACTCCCGACTTCACAGCTCACAAGACTGAATGTATAAGTGACAAGAAGCCACCGCCATCACGTCCCGAGCAGCTCTCCGATATTCCGTGGGCTCGCCTGAATAAAATTACCAACTCTGCTACGAGTTTGAAGCATGAGCTGACGGAGGTTTACTTCCCAGGTAAACTCCCGCCAAGAACTCGGAGCTTTGAAGCGTAGCCCGGGGAACTGAGCGAGTTTCCTCAACGCAAAGCGCGTGGTGCGGTTTGATAATGTACCTACCAACTAACATTAGCCCGACTTAGCAGCTTTGGTACACACTCCTTCGAAGCGAACGTTCTTCAGACCGATCCGAAGACTCCTAGATGAGATGTTTATTAAATGTTTATCTAGAGTAAACCGACGAGTGAAGCGGAGTTCGGAGAGTTTCTGAAAGCGACCCAGGTCTAAACTTCAAATTTGAACAGAGCGTTGTAGAAACACGAGAATTTTCGGTTTATCATTCAATAATATACCATTGTAATCGCCTAAGAAAAAACGTTGTGAATGATTGTACTGTGGTTCATTATTCCTTTGCTTATAATATAATGTAAGAAGACTTTCCATTTGTGTAAATGATATTCCCTACCTTTGATACCACCAAAAAACAGATTGTTAAGGCATAAGGGAAAACTCGGTAGCAACAACTATTGTATTCTAATCCATTTTCCCAAATTTCTGGACATTTCTGTAAAAGAAAATAAAAAATGATTAAAATGACAATAGTTGCTTCTGAGTTTTCCCTATAGTTACCAATCTGATTATAGGTGTGAGCGCTCACAAATGTTCGGAATATTACGATAATACGAATCACAAATGGATCGTCTTCTTGAATCGTTATTGAAGGAAAGGACTAGAGAATCATTTGCAGCTTTTTTTAAAGTCTATTATTGAAGAGATTAAACCGCCAATCGAGCTATATCGCCAATAATACCAAAATAGTCGAGGAAAAGCTTTTGGTTCTATGAACTTCGTTATGTAAATTGATGACTTTTATTGAAGGGAACGTTGCTGGCGTTAATTCGGTGACTCCTAATTTGTTGGATGATCCTTTGGGGGTGAAATCGGGGGGAAAATATTGTTTCGAGTGATGAAAACATGCTTTCGCAATTAGTTGCTCCTTCGGTCGTCTGATTTGTTAATTCCCATTATTTCTTCTGAAGCGAGTTTTACTGAGCCCATCGAACTTTTAAATATTATCTATTATTCTTATCAGGCGCCGTTCAAAATCGTCAAAACTCAATTCACTGTAAGTTTATTCAATCGTCAATTATCGCCTTGAGTTTAGAACTGTTTGTAATTCTGTTTGCAGAGACGAGGAGTAATGAAGCGAAATGGCTGGTATAGGGGCAAGATGATAAATTGCCTTGAGCTGTCCACGAGGGCAAAGCAGCGGTCAGCGGTTCAAAACAATCGAGAAACACAGACAGAGGTCAGGGTATGATTCATACTGAGCAACCCCTTTACGGCCCTTTGCTGGACAATGGTGGTCAATTGCCCCAGGTGCCCGCCCTTTAGAAGACAAATGAGATTTCTTCGAGCATTGTGCATCTAGTTTCTCGATGGACTGGTCCAACGTTTTATTTCTATTCAACCAATAGGCGATCTAGAGATCGGTTGTGTTCTGTCTATTTACTGAGGGAAGTTTTTGAGAGTAGAGTCTGTTTTTTCTGTATAGAAATAAACCATCCATGGCAAATTAAATTTATTCCTGAGGGAACTTGAAAGGCAATTTTTTACTGGAAAATATTTATTGGTCTAGCGATGGCTCGATTCTTTTGAAGATCGCTACTCAAATTTTGAGGGAATTTTTCATGGATTTCAGTGGGGGAGAAATCAATATTTTCCATTGTTAAGATGCGATTTCCTGAGTATCGATTTCAAGACATTTTCGAACTATGCATCGAATAACGAGGTAATGGCTTCAATAGCTCTCGAGTTATATTCCAGATTTTGTGAGTTAAATTTTTCAAAAAATGGAACGATTCGGCAAGTGAGAAAACTCGAGTATTTATGCAGCTTTCATCATCTCGATTGACAATATACTAAACTATAAATTAAGTCCGGGGATTGTGAGGTGGAGAAAAACCAGGCGACTTATTCTCCGATTCTTTATTGGCTGGCCGAGCACTTCACTACCTCCGGACATCAAGAAATGCAACGAAAAGGAAAAGAAGTATATATTAAGTAATTCTTTTCAAATAAGAGTAATTAGGAATATTATTAAAAAATAATTTAAAAATTAATCATTTATTACTTCTATGTTTACGCAGTAGATGGAAGTATTGTGATCGTCTGAAAAGTCGAACTCGGAGAGGAGGTGAATTCGGGAGAAATTTTCACGATACTAGGTATACTTAGAAACAGAGAACACACACAGAGGTGACACCATTTCATAAATCTGGTTTTGTATCAATTGGATCACACGCCGTACTTCCACCATATATGTGGTTTATTGACTAGGTATTTCCATTTTTACAGGCCGCCAAAAAATCAATATCTCTGACGCTCGTTCCGAGTTGAAGGTAACAGCATTTCCATTAATGTCTTCAAAAAAATAAAGGCCGATGACGCAAGTTTGGGATACAGCGCACCAAACTGTCACTTTTGGGCTGTGTAGAGGTCTTTCGTGTAATTTCCAACAATCGGACCCCCAAATGGGAATTTTTTTGTTGGTTTTCTTTAATATTCATGCATAAATAACTATTAGATCCTAATGAAAATTGTTTACATATCAGTAGCTCACTCACTTGAGTAAAATGTTTTGTGTCTTAATGATTTGGCTGATTGAGATATTTCATTGTAATACCGACAGTTATAAGGAGTTATAAGGCGAAAATAGGGAGGAATTTATTGAGGTCTCCTTCTCGAGTCTGTTTTAAAAGCGGAAATAGAAAATAGTTTATCCAAATGGAGATTCGACTAGCGCCCTTGTTCATTTTATTGCCTAAGGGTAGCAGCCTGGTTTGCCACTTCCTATTGGTGGACAGTGGTCAACTTGTCGAGGAACAAGGGTCAGAGAAAAAGGGGTTCGGCTGACCGTTCCGCCATAGATCACGTCCCTCGACCGGGCACGCCTACCCTTTGACCTCCTCCGTTTATATTTCGTGCATTTGCTGGTCAAACAATGTCGAAAAGTTGACCACTCGTGCTCAAATTACTGGACGAAAGTGCCACGTGTGGTCTAACGTGTTTTGAGGAATACCATCTGATAGTTGCACATGAGAGTTACGCGTTGTGAAAGTTCTACCATGCTATTGGAACAAAATGATACTTCAGCAAATTATGCAAATTGATATTTCTTTTTTACAATCTAATTTCATTTAAATATAGTCACAAATCATGGGTCAAAACAGACCATTTTCGATGATGCATCGATAATCCATCATTGATTTTGTTTATAGCACAATTAATCTCCTAATGAGACAGCTTTAGGTAGTCTGACGAGTGTCGCAAAAAGTACCTATAGAACGATTTTTTAAAATTTTACTACTTTTAATGGATGATTTTCGTAAATTATTATTGAAGCAAGGAATAATAAACTAGTGTATAATCAGTTGCAGAATTTGTTCAGTGAGTTCGAAGGTGATTATCTTGTGTTAATTAATTTAATTGTGAACAACGCAGTTCTACTAGTTACAGTTCTAAAATGTCATCTGTATGGATCTTGAAGTGGTAAAAAATGGCCAACTTCTAAAAAATGATACCGACATAACGGCTGAGTCAATTTCGACTAATAAAAAGCGATTTAGCGCAAAACTTTATTTGTTGTGGATTTGTCGCTTTTTTCGTTCTTCGTTGTTGGGGTTGATGGGGAGAAAACCACGGCGACTCGTTCTCCTGTTTTTTATTGTTGGCCTGCCAAGCACTTTCGCCCATTCGGGCATCATCAGGGCTTCGTAGCACCATTACAATTAGCTGGCCGTTGATACCTTGTAATGGTGCAACGAAGCCCTGATGATGCCCGAATGGGCGAAAGTGCTTGGCAGGCCAACAATAAAAAACAGGAGAACGAGTCGCCGTGGTTTTCTCCCCCTCAACCCCAACAACGAAGAGCAAAACTTTATGCTCTTAAAACAATAATTGAATACAATTTTCTTAGAGCACATCATTCAGGAGCAAAACTGAAATAATTGCCGGAAATTCGATTTTTTTTTTCTGTGAGTATTTTAAAACGGGCAAGGAAATTTTGTTTGATTCCTTCGGATACGTTTTCTCACACCAAAGAACATTAACTACGTAAGTTTTCAAAGTTGAATACGTTTTTCGAAAATAAAAGTCTACCACGAAAACCTCTGCACCGACTACCTTGCTCGCTCAATGCTTATTTTCAAAGGGTGTAGAACACTATCGAACGCTGAAGGAAAACTACATTTATTCGCATTTAATCTTCAAATTTCTTCGTTGAACACACGGTCTAGCAATTACCCTTAAGTTAACAATAAAAATTATCATTAACAAAAATCAAACCGGAGGAGCTTTTCCGAATTGTTTTTCCTTTTTCTTTTTTTTCTATTGCCCTCCAACTACGGTTGACTAGACTATACCTGAGAACAAAAATATTTTCAATGGCAAGTCCTTGTTTTCCTAATAACTTCAAAAAATGTTTGCGATCAGTAAATGGATTAGGACAACCCTCCAGTTGTTAGTGAGATAAGTTAAAAGGGAGATGCGGTTTGGTAGTATCTATTGTAGAGTGTCGCGTTGAACCCAAAATTCATCGTTAGCCCCCCACGGATAGGTCCCTTCCTGTTAGTATCCCAGAGACCCTAGCACGATTCTGTTTTTTTTTTTTTTTTTTTTTTACTACAAAGAAAGATAATAAAAGACACGGTAGCCTAACCGTGGGGACCAAAGGCCTTACCCCTGACAGTTTTTTATGTGTATCCGATTCTATACATACATTATAGAGAGTTATCGCGGCACCTCACCCTTTTCTACAACCCTTTAATTTCGTCGACTATTCAAATCAGTTTTTTCTTTTTTTTTCTTCCTTCTCAATCCTTTCAGCCTCTGAAAAACGGACTCTCACCCCTCGTGGAAAGAACTGACACTGTTTTTTTCATCGTATAGGGTCGTCGGTGCATCGAACTGTGAAAAGCATCCAAGGGATGTGCAGTCTATTTTGCATTTCCTGAGTGTCGTCCGGAACGGAGGGGGCAGATGCCTCGTGAGTAACCCTTTTTTCCCACTTTAAACCGTTCGCTATATCGTTGTCGCATTCAGATGTCGATGTACATTTAACATTTTTCCTACGGATGTTTCCGCCTAACACGTATCAGCTTGGCTCCGGTAGCTCAGGGTGTCCCGTTCCGGCAGATGTAAAGGTGTAATAGGTCGGCTACGATGACTGCCATCAATAACTAGGTCTCATCTTTCAATTGTTACCGTCCGCTTCCGCATAACAGTAGCCAATTACTCGCTATTATTCGAGCCAAGCCGAACTGTCAAGTCTTTTCGAACGATTGGCAACCGTGGAAGTTCAATGGGCCAATATAAAAATATTATCTTTCCAGTACGTCGAGATAGCACAAGCATTAACGAACGCCTGATAAGCTAACTGGGAAATTAATGATAGAATGATAGCCTATTTGACAGCCGTCATTTGATCAATTGAGGTCGATAAGGTTGTTTGCTATTAAAAGTAAATTAACGGACAGCCAGTTTGGAAAAAGGGAGGAAATTTCAATTTTCGTCAGCTTACAAGCAAATAGACTGGTAAATTGTACGAATTTTTGCTTGAGTCCTGAGCCCATTTAGTTGAAGAAATGGCAGCTATTAAATCTTATATTTTGTTTACCCAAATAAAAATTGTGCGTGAAGTTTTTTATGTTATTTGTCTGATGATCTCTCTGCTACTAAGTTTGGTTGTGCCATAGCTTTTAATCATAGCTGAAAAGTAAACATAAAGAGAAGGCTATTCGGAATAATAATCCATTTCTCCAACATTGTGATAGGTTTACAATTCTCAATATTTTATGTTCACTATTTTTATTTTATTTTTAAAACAGCAGCGATTGTTATATACTAATTGAGATTTTAAAATGTTTTTCAGAATTGTGACCAAACAGTGGGGAACAAGGAAGAAGTCCGGGTTATTCGTAGATAATCAAGGAATAAAAGCAATGTGATTTAATTTCATATTTCTATTTTATTTATATTTTTCAATTTTAGTTTTAATTTTTAATTTTTTTGTTCATTTACTTTTTTTGTAGATTCATCTTACATTTTTATATTTTTCGCATCTCTAAGCCTCTTCAAAGAAGCATTTTCGCGAACAACCTTTCATGAATTATGAACTCAGAATGTGTGAGGATTATTGTTTTTGTCAACTAGTGAATCATCTTCGCGGTTCTTGCTCAAACGGTTTTGAAGTGTTCCGACGCCCTTTAGTGTCCTCAACCCTGTATATCCTAGGACGTCAAGAGGTTCAAAATCTGATTTCCAAGTGTGAATTCTTTTGTCAGTCTTGTTGCTGCTTGGTTTTGTTTGGCTCAATGCTCGAACTCCAGTGCCTAGGAATCTCCCCCTTTTTGCTCTCGTCAAAGCTAATGATGAAAAGATAGGAAGAGAAACCCTCATCCTATTGAAACGGTGGCTAGCGGAGCATTGAACAAGCTTTGAGTGCGGTATTTAGAAAACAGCAGGGACGGATCACGCCCTGACTTGAAAAAGTAAGGTATATTCCTTCTTTCCGTTAATTACCAACAGCTAGACTATCTTCGAACGACTTCAATGTCGCTATACTGCGACTTGTAATGATGTAATGATGCTCAGTTTGGTTTTAAAATACTACTAATCCTTCTGAAAGACTCAAAGAGAAAGTTCAAGTATATAGGGTAGTAAAATTAGTAGTGAGGGAAAGGGGCTGTGGGGGTGAAAAAGAATTCCATAAAAACATATTGCAGAATAAACCATCGCTATATTTCTATTGTTGACGATGTCCATACAGACAATGCGGAACAGAGACTGATTCGCTCGACAGAGAATCTCTCGTGCTGACTCGCTTTTGGAAAAGACTCGCCGCGATTTTCAACATGCCAGATCGATTTCCGTTTACGAAACCGGGCAAACATTGGTGCTCGCGGAGTGAAAACGGGTAAGAATGAGCGGTACCTGAAAGAGGAGTGGCTAGCGAAAGAGTTGGAAAAGAATTGGAGCAGATGGATCAACTTGACGAGCCATTTGTTTTCCCTGAAGAAACACGACTGAGTATTTTTCTGCTGACAGCGAAAAATCAGCAAATGGGATTAAGGCGGTATAGTATACCCACCACCGCTGGGCTCAATTCATATAAATTCCTATGTTACCTTTTTCTACTACGAATCAACTTCTTATACATTTTTCTCATGTTTCTCCGACGACAGAATTATTTATGTTACAGGAGCTGAGTGGAAAAGGAAATACCGTTTGGTTGGGGCCAAAGTTTCCAAAATGTAAATTCATACCTAGCGACAATAGTCTCAATCTTATCACTTGAAATTCAACTTGCCACGATGTTGTAGAGTAAATTTCATTTCATGTTGATTCGGAGAGTGCTATAAGCGTAAACAATAGACAAAGGCGATGTATTGAAACGAATGTATGAACTGTTAGCAACCTATTCTTATGGTTTAACAAGCAGAAAACGATCGCAACATTCACACAGTTCCTTTTTCTGTTGAACGCTTTCCTTATATAAATATTGCGAGTTTCTCAGAATCAAAGGATTCCAAATTCTACGAACCACTGAACTGAACAAATAATAGCTGTCGGAATGATTCCCTCGAAAAAAAACGGCAATTAGAGGCCAATTAATTGACCAAAGGAAACAGCCCAATTGAAAAAATTCAATACATCATCTAAAATTGCATTTAATTATTAGATCGAGGGAAACTATCGCATGGTAATTTCAAGAATTTAGCTTTTATAGTTTCGTCAGAAAAGTGTTGACGGCGGACGGACAGAATTCATTTTAGTAGATATATTCGGATTTTACATGCCTCGAATCGTAATACATCAAATTTTGAGGGGGTAGACTTTTTTTTCTTGGGCGATTACTATGGTTTATTACTGATTATAAACCGAAATCAAAATAAAAACACTTTTATATGTAGTTAATCGGTAAATAATTCAAATTTCTCGAGCCGAAATTATTACTAATTTCGCCGGCAATGGGCAGCGAAAACCGAATTAGTTTAATGTTGGCCTTGAAGGAGGTAGATACTTCGCCTTGAACGGAGGCGAAGACGAGTTGGTGTGCGAATGTGGTGAGGTCTCCTCACATGGAATCAATATATCCATGGTTTCCAAGGGTGGGGCACTTTCAAGTGAGGAGGTGGGTGGTACTGGGCGGAGGGTATGCATCATACATTCACCCTCCTCCCTATTTTACATATTCACCCCATCCAGTCCACCTTCGAGCCCATGTGATCAATAAGCTTTCCCATTGGTCCATCCAAGGGTGGGCCACCCCTAGTCCACCTCCTCGTCCACCTCTCAGCCACCTAACTTAAAACAATATTACCACTCAACCCCCTCCGGAACCGCGAGCTCTATCGTGTATTCAGGCCTCGAAGACACCTACCTCCCTTCTATATCTATCAGAAGACACGGCAATTCACTTAGCTCACCAGCACCATCCACCAGCAACATTTCCGAAGCCTGGGTTCGAGTACGTTTAAAACTAAAAAAAAAAATAAAATAAACGGTGGAAAGGTTGTGCTTAGTTACGTCGAGAGTAGTATAGTATCATTGAAAAACAAGCCAGAAGACTCATAAATAGAAGAACTCACGAAATAGGTTGATAATGCTTCCGCAGTATGTGAGCCTAACAATACAAGCAAATTTTTTTTAAATGAGATTATTTTTATAACAATGACACCTAAAAATGTGTCACCAGCGTGACAAATCGAGCGTGATACCCCGCCGTTAACAAACATTCCTAGGCTTTGAGCGTTCAAATAATTATGGCGGCTGAAGAGCATTCTAGATGCAAACTACATTTTGATAACGCCGAAGTACGGTATGTGAACTTAACTATAACAATGATCCTAGAGCGCTCTGCTCATTTTCTGAACAAGCGCTCATTTTCATTTTATGCTCAGTGTCTGTACGTCGGTTTGTTTGTCGGTCAGAGTGTCCGTGCTTGCGGACTTGAGGACTGGTAATACATTTTTAGGTGTCGTTGCTATAAAAATAATCTAATTTTACCAAACTTGGCTTGTATTGTTAGGCTCACATTCTGCGGAAGCATTGTTTTTCTATTTATGGCTCTTCTGGCTTGTTTTTCAATAATACAATACTACTCTCGACGTAACTAAGCACAACCTCTACTGGCATCAAGAATCAATATATTTGAACGCTGTAGGTTTTCAAATGTTTGTAACGTTGAGCGAAGAGTAACGAGTTTCTTGATTTTGAATATGGTTATACCTGTAGTTACCCACTTAAACATGGAAGTACTGTATCCACACTTCTGTTTTCCATTTTTTGTAAGCTTAAAGTGTTCAAATTCGAGTCTAGTTTGCACAGTCAAAGGTTGGTGTTGATTTGCTAAAAAATTAACACTTTTTAGACCGTGTTTCTAAACATTTGTTTCAAAATCACGTTTTAGATGGATATTCATAGTTTAGAAAAAAAAACTACATGGGCCATAGCATTTTCGTGAAAAGATTCGAATTCAGTATCATATTCTCAATAAATTGTGTGGTTTTGAGCTCCTTATAATTTCATTATTGTGCCCAAACGTTTGGCAAGTTTCTGAAATTTTGTTCCAATGCTCTCATTTAGTGTAATCGTGGATAGCTTGAGAAAAGTATAACTCTATTATTACTTGTGAAAATAAAGAATCCTACATTTCAATAACCAACTACAGTAGTGAAATAGGCGATTTGAGTTTTTAAAGTTATGGCCAATTGTAATGTGGATCAAGGCTATTAAAGCTGACGCTATATATGATGGCCTAGGGCTGTCATGGGATGATTCTTGATGTTCAACCTCATTTCATAAACGAACTCAATAGTACTGAAAGTTGGTAGAACTTCAGTGCTCAACAGAAATAGGAATTTTGTTATGGTCGTTTAGTCGTAAGCGACAGAACTTCAATAAATAAACGTTGTAAAAATTCTATGGAGAGATATTTAATCCTGTTTTCTGATGTCCAGGTACTTATAACACTAAAAAGAGACAATTAAAAAAAGGTTGAAAAACGAAACCGAAATCAAAATTATGTGACAAAAATACTCTCAAAAGGAAAAAAGACACAAAAATGTCCCAACCTCACAGGAACTTGATCACCAACTACTCATTTTAGGGACTTCCTATTATGATGATAACTATGTGAAACTTAATTAATATATTTTACTATTCGTATTGACCTGACCACTTCCTGGTTTTTTCTTCAATTATTTCTACCATTTTCCAAATGAGTGAACGCCTTTCCTTTTGACCCCTAATTGCCTCCAGAATAATCAAGGTTTGGAGTTGGCGTCTCTCTTGCAGAATGAGTATGGATTTAACCCGTGGGATCTAAGCTGCGGACGGGTTAAGCATAATTATTGAATATCATAATTAATGACCTTGAAACCGGACGGTTACACTGAGATGGTGGTTATTAGTAAATTTCTATTTACAATTAATAGGTGTTTGAAGTATCCTGATGACTTTTTCAACACAAAATATTTTTATATCTTCATCGTTCACAAATAGCGTCTAACGATCTGATTTAAAAGTTGATATAAATATCGATAGACAAATGTGAAATGTTCTTATGAATAGGAGTGAACAGTCATCCTCTAATTGATCCTGTTAAAAATCGGCTCTCTAAAATGCTGGCTTGCTCTGTTCAAGTATCATGGAAACTCGTGATAACTATAATATTTTTGCTAATTCTGATTCTATTGGTTTTCTAAGACATTATAAGAGAAGCGCCGACTCCAAGAAGTGACCATTCTGGAGGCGACTGTGGGATGAAAACGAAAGGCTCTCAATCGTTTGAGAAATGGATTTTGCCAAGTATTCTTAGCTCAGGACCCAATAATTCAATGTTTACAACCTTTAAAGTACGGCTGATTAGTGAAAATAAGACATTATACCACTGATTCTAGTAGTTTTATTGTACTCGATGTGAAATATAGGCACCTCTTACTGAGAATAAATGAGAATAGAGGAGATTGATAGAGAACGCCTCTTGGCAAGAGGGCGAGGGTAATCAATATCTGAAATGCCAAGAGAACATCACGACACACAAGGAGTAGGGTGACGGAGGCTGAATTGGAGGACAAGCGGTCAAGAGTTAGGCAACTGCGCATCACGCATCGCCATCTTCTTGAGTAGCGCATTCAAACAAATACATAGGTACTCGTCTTTATTTTCATTATAAGCGAAATTTATCGACAAGATATCTGCGTATTTTTTTTTTTTTTTTTGCTATTGATTTTAATTTTGGGAATTCCAGTATTTTTTAACCGACTTCAAACAAGGAGGAGGTTACTATGGTCGTCTAGCGGGATTTTTTTTTTTTTTTTTTTTTTTTTTTTTTTTTTTTTTTTTCGGTATGTGTTGTCCACCGGCGTTCAGCTCCTGTACGTCCGATCGGGTTACTTTTTTTTTTGTTTGAAAGGGTTACTATCCAGGTAGGTCCCATAATTTTTTCAATTGAGTCCGTCTAGTAGTTACGTCTCCAGACGCGGAGAAACGCCGGAAAACGTGATTTTCGCGAAAAAAGGAAGTTTTGACTTTGCAAGCTTATAACTTCTAGAATACTTGCTCGATTGTTTTGTTTCTGGTGTCATTTTGTTCATAATTTATCTGCCTACAAGGGCCTAGCTTCAACTTTTCGTTCGGCATTCTCATATGGCGTGTAGAGAAGAAAGTGTAACAAAAAATGTGATGCCGATTTTCACTTTTTTGAGGTTTTTCGAGCACCGTTCCCAACCACGTCGAGAAAAAAAATATGAACACTATTGCACTTGGAAGCATTTAGCTAGAGCTTTCTAACGATGGTAAAAAATCAAGTTTAGGTGGCATAATAAGGGAGCAATCAATGTTTTAATGGACCTGTGTTTGAGACCTCATAACTTCCAAACCAAAACTCTTTTTCCATCGTTTTTAAACTTAAATTGTTCAAATTTGAGTCTAGTTTACGTGATTCAAATTTGGTATTGATTGGATTAAAAGTAGATACTTTTTAGGCCGTATTTCTAAAAAATGTGTTTCAAAATCACGTTTTTTGGACTATTTATGCTTTTAGAAAAAAAACTACGTTAGTCATAGCATTCTCGTTATAAGATTTGGATTCAGCGTTAAATTTTCAATAAATAACATGGTTTTGAAGGCCAAATAACTCCATTTTAATGCACAAACGTTTGGCGAATTTCTGAAATTTGGTTCGGATTCTCTCATTCAGTGTGAATGCGGATACGCTTCAGGAAATCATCACTCTATTATCGTTAGAGAAATAAAGAACGAGTAAATTGGTGCAATTCAGTAACCAGCAATGGTGTAGACAATTATTTGAGTTTTGTAAGGTGTATCAATGGGATCAAAGTATCCGGTATGTTGAGCAAGAGACCCAAATCAGTGGATGGATTATTCCAAACGTTCAAACTCACTCTCAATTAACATAATAACATTGAAAATAGTTAGGTAATCATTATACTTTAGAACTTCAACGTTCAACGGACTTATGAATCGAGTTTGGACGGTTAGTAGTAAGTGACAAGAACACAATAATGAAAGCTTGGGAAAATTCTGTAAAGAGAGCTGTCCATAATTGTAAGTCACTAAAAAGAGAAAAATAAAAAAAAACTTTTTAAAAAAAAATAAAACCGACTTCAAAAAGTTTGTCTATAAAATACACTCTGAAAAGGAAAAAATAACAAAAATGTCCCAACTTCGCAGCAACTCATTCGCCAACTACACATTTTAAGGACTACTTACTTTACTACTCGTATTGACCTGACCACTTCCTGATTGATTGGATCACCTTCCCTAATAATATAAAAATTACTATTTCTCATTTCCCAAATGATTAAAAGATTTTCCTTTCACCTCTGAATTGCCTCCAGATTGATCATCTTTTGGAGTCGGCGCCTCTCTGGCAAAATGACTACCCGATGGTTACAAATAAAAAAATATGAATTTACGATAAATTAGTAGGTGCCAGGTAATAAGTCTGGGTCTGGACGTAAAGATTCTTAGAGAAATCTGAAATGGTTTTTAGGAAAAGGCGTGAATAGTCACCTTCAAATCGATATTGTTAATAATCAGTTCTCATAAATGCTGATTTGCTCTGTTCAAGAATCGTGAAAACTCATGATATTTATATTCATACTACTGGTAATTCGGAACCTATAGGCTTCTCCAATACAATATAAGAGAGGCGCCGACTCCAAAAGATGATCAATCTGGAGGCAATTCAGAGGTGAAAGGAAAATCTTTTAATCATTTGGGAAATGAGAAATAGTAATTTTTATATTATTAGGGAAGGTGATCCAATCAATCAGGAAGTGGTCAGGTCAATACGAGTAGTAAAGTAAGTAGTCCTTAAAATGTGTAGTTGGCGAATGAGTTGCTGCGAAGTTGGGACATTTTTGTTATTTTTTCCTTTTCAGAGTGTATTTTATAGACAAACTTTTTGAAGTCGGTTTTATTTTTTTTTAAAAAGTTTTTAATGTAACAGTAGTTACAGTTTTGCTTGCAATTGATTCAAACTCCTCTTTACATCATGTTCCAGAGCCCCTGCAAACCAAAAAAAAATTATCTCGAGATTCTGTTGTCTCAAGGGACGTCTGCGCCAATATCCGTGATTTCTATTCTCCTTATTATCCAATTGGTTGACGATTCGAATTCGATTTTCGTCCACGAGATAAAAATATAGAAAACTGATTTCGACCAGGAAGTCCGCTGTGTCCGTTTTATCGTGGACAAGTTTCTTGAAACACAATGACGAATGGGATAGATGGAAAAATGACGGAAGGGGGCAAAGTGGACGGAAAAGGGTCAAAGGCCATCTGCGCACACCCCTCGTGTCGCTTTGGACTGTCAGTTGTGAGAAGTCCAGGGGCAGCCGGCCTTCGTGATGGGTGGTCACCATTCCGAAATTCGAGTTCCCCAACCTGATTTCCCCTCCGTATTTCTATTCGGCCAGTTCCGTCGTTTGCATATCCTAATCCGACCCTCCAACGGACCAACTTACCTACTTTTTTTAAATGTATTTTTATTTCCTGGTTCACACCGGTTCAATTATCACCCTCCTTTTTGCAGGCGGCAACGAACGTTTTCATGCGGGCATAAACGCTTACAATTGGAGCAAACTTGAAGCGGAATGTAAGGACACCAGACAAGCTACTCGAATGGTTTACAATTCACAGTGATCAACTGCGTATTATCAATACTTGAAGGAAATAAATCTGAGAGGCTACTCAAAGGGAACTGGAAAAATCACTTTTTCTCCAACACCTGCGGGTGGACGACAAGACACTTTACGAACGTAATTAGATACTGCTCTGACTGAAAATGCTGGTGGAAACACGAAAATTTTTGGAGAGTCGATATTTTTGTCTTCCTTTGACAAAACAGAAGAACAATAATCAATTGTCAAACCAAATTCACGAACGTAACACTATTTAATATTTGAGTAGTTTATCGAAGGCATAAATTCCGTTTTTTATATGGGAAGAAATAATCGATAAATGATATTTTGCAACTCTTTTGAGCATTTTTCCAAATCGTTCAACTAGGTACTTAATTCCTGTTGCTTTCGTTTGCTCGGTGTCTCAGGTCGGTAGGCTGAAAGGTAAATTCTCTTAATAATCATTAATGTCCGCAAAGCGGTGAACACGATCCGGTCGTGGCCCAAACACATTAATCTTCCAACGGATAAAATTGAATAATTTAGGGTGGGCAAAGGGCTTCGACGAGCAGAGCGCGTCCTGCGTCGTTCGCAATCGCCGACGAGAAGTTCAAAATGTAGGGGTCAGGGGTTACTCGTGCGCTCCTGTACACCCTGCACGACTGAGTGTTTGGACACATGTTGGTACCTGGACGATGGTCAAGCCCTCATCCATTCACGCCTTGACCATTTCCGGGTACACCCTATGCAAAAGGACAAACCCTCGTTTCAGAACTGGGAAAACCGGTTTTCCATCGGGGAGGGTTGTTTTCTTTATAGAGATATGATTAACCACGCTTGCCTTCACTGGCCACCTGCCCACTTCTACGGTTTTTCGAGGATGACTACATTTTTTCAATATTATGCCCTCACCCCTTTTCATTCGAGATTCTTCCGAGCGGGAAATATTAAAACGTCCTATAATAATCTTAATCCAGCTGTATATTGTTGGGTTTTTGAAGTAATACACTTGAGGCATTCGAAACCAAAACCGGACTGGACTTTTATTGATTATCACTCATATTTTTTTGCAATCACACCGTGACAATTGGATCGTCACTGAGAAGTGCTTATATTCATAACAATATGCTTAAATCGCTCTGAGGATGCCCGAAGAGGCGAACGTGAACTATATTTCGACAAATGAGTCACCCGGTATGTCTCCCTCGATACACCAGCCAAGATCTACTTTCATTTTGGTATCCAGGATCTTCCAGGATCTTTTGGTATCCCTATGGATCGCAATGAAAGAGGAATCGAAGCGATCTCGTTGAGGAAGTGATCTATTTCGCCTTTTTTTAAATCTTTCCTCAGGTCATTTCGTCTTTCATTTTCTAGAAATTGTGTTTTGTAGATAAGTTTGAAAAGTTTTGAAAGATAAGGTATGAAATTAACTTGATACTAGCGAAATGTTGAACAACAAAGAAAATTCTACGCGAGACCATATTTATGACAGGTGAGATTATACTATCCATAGTATAATAGTATGATCGCACGTTTCGTGAAAGTGATCAAAAACGTGAAATTGAGCCGATTCACGATTCTCGTACAATAAAGAATGGAAATGCTGACATAAAGAGGTCCTTATTGTACCAAACGTCGTATGTCTACCATCGTTGATGGGACAGCCATTGCGAGTCTACCCCAACCCATCCATTCCATACTAAGACTCAAGCGATATTTCATCGGTCGGGCCGTTTCTAAACTCCTCTGTTCCAAGAGGCTTATTGAGTCTCTGCTTGGCAAATCCTTGCCTGTACGTCTTAGCTTGGTCCTGGAAAGGCCTGAGGGTGTATTATGTATGGGACCACCTGCTTCCCCGATACGGGAACAAGACGGATAGCCTTCTTCGTCGGTGGAGCCTACAGCCATCTCTTAGGTCCCACTTCGTCTCCTACAAGCCATCCCCGAGCTGGCACAACGTTGTGGTATTAATTACTTGCATTAATCACTCGCTTTCCAAAGCCTCGCGAGGGAATCCATTATATTATATCCACCTTTGGCTTTCCCTAGAGGCAGGTTCCGTGCAACCGCGCGTTTTCCCTTCGCACTACATCCTCCGCTATACACGCACTTAAGTCACTCGCCTCTAAAATTATTTCTCTCCGGTTTGCCAGTGCCATGCAAACGATCCAATAATTGATTGCTACTATGTATAATGTAAAAGCTTCCTTCGCCTTCCCCTTTCCATACACTTGGGAAAATTTCCAACCCCGCCTCAAGATCACAATCGCATCGTTTCAAGCTAACGTTAATTTTAAATGCACGACGAGCATTGTACGGTGAAGTATGCATTTTATTTATGCGAGAAGATCATGTTTGGTGAACAATACTTTCAAAGACGTTGATTAATTAGTCATAAAATAATAAACTATTTTCATCGCTCAAAGAAAATATTCAACAGAACATTCAAGTACCATAGTGTTCAAATTTTGGAGAGAACAACGCTGCAAATGGTTGTCCAGTCGTAAATTATTCCTTAGCTTCAATTAATATTTAAGAAAGAATCCATCATTTATAATAGGGGCAATACTGAATATTTGTGAATGTTTCCATCCAACTGATTAGAAACTATACGGATATGGTAATAATTATTTGAATTTTTCTTTCAAATCAAAAACTAAATTATTTTCCGAACAGCACAGCTTAGGAGAGTGTTTGACGAGAAATCCAACGACTTGTAACTTATAACTTCAAGCCAAATTTCTAAAATCTCGAAAGTTCTGTACAAAATCTGCGATAACCTGGGAACAATTAAAGCTATTGACCCCGCAATGGTCTCATTCGATTCAGCGTCCAAAAGTCTGTAGGAATTGATAATAAATACACCTGTTTCTGCAGAAAATAAGAATATACGAATTATCTCCCGCTCAAAACCCCGAAAGGATACTTGGTCTGACAATGGGGGTAGCGATTTGGTAGATTGAATTTTGGTGAAATTGTTAAGAATAGCTATTATAGCCTTGACAGACAGTGTTGACGGCGGACGGACAGAATTTGAGTTCCACGTTTGCGTAGTAAATTAAATTAATAAATATGGAAAGTCGAATTTGGAACGGAGGTCCTGATACACGACATAGGTAGGTATTCAAAGTTCTTTACTCAGAATCACTTGTGGGCAAATGGCTGTGTCTCCGTATGGCCGTACATGATGTTTGTGAAAGTTACTGTCAGGATGAGGGGGAGATTCATATTGCGACTTTTTCTCAATATTTTTATTTCTCGGCCGAGATCTTTCGCCCATTCGGGCATCTTCAGGGCTGCATGACCTAGGGTCATAGGTACCAGATGGACCTATGCAGCCCTGAGGATGGCCGAATGGGCAAAATGGGGAAAAAGTCGCAATATGAATCTCCCCCTCATCCTGACAATATCAGAAAAGGAGCTACACCCAAAAGAATGATGTGAAAGGGTTAATATTTTACTACGTTTGAGGTCTGAAAATGTTCGTAATGGCGAACAGATGACGATTGACTTTTGACCTATTGGATCGCACACCTTACCTTCACGTGATGAGCTTTTTTAAAACGATTTCCCATTTTTTCGCGATTTGCCGAGTGCGTAATTTGTATTTTCAACCGATTTCAAAAGGAGGAGGTTACCATGGTTGACTCGCGGGTTAATTGTTCGGTATGTGTTGTCCGCTGGCGTTTAGCTCCTGTACGTCCGATCGGATTACTCTTTTTGTTTGAAAGGCTTACCATCCAGGTAGGTCCCATAATTTTGGTTTATTATTCAATAATAAACCATTGTAATCGCCCAAGAAAAAAATTTCTAACCCCCCCTCAAAATTTGATGTTCTACGTTTCAAGGCATGTAGAATCCGAATATCCAATTAAAAAAAATCTGTCCGTCCGCCGTACGCCGTTAGCAGTTTCCTGGCCAAACTATAAGAGCTAAATTCATGAATTTTTCACCAAAAATCAATCTCGGTCCTACGACGGCCCAATGCTTGACCCAACTTGCTAGCTCAATTTTAAGGGTATTTTGGGGGGTTTTGAGGGGGAGAAAATTCATATTTTCCAGGGTTTGTCAGAAAAATGTGTACTTGGTATCAAATTATATAGATTTTTGGACGCTGATACGAATGAGACCATTTGGGAAAGGAGAAATCGTCATTTTTATATAATTAGGGGAGGCGATCCAATAACCAGGAAGTGGTCAGGTAAAGTAGTCCCTAAAATGTGTTGTTGGCGAGTGAGTTGCTGCGAAGTTGGGACATTTTTGTTATTTTTTCTTTTTCAGAGTTTATTTAATAGGCAGATAATTATGAAGTCGGTTTTTTTATTTTTTAAGTTTTTATTTTATTTTTACAGGTCGGTAAACTCGAGGTATTTGAACGCTCGGGGTGTTAAAATGTTTGGCAGGGTGGTCGAATGAAGTCTGATTCTTATCTCACGTGGGTCACATACAGCACTTGCTAGTTATACGCATATTGCCTATAATTTGACTTTTCCAGACTGAAAAAGTGGTAATAGTATTGAAATGCTGTGGTACTTGAAATGTTTCTTCATGTCAACTGAATGTCGTTTGGTTTGTATTATTGGTTTCACATACCGTAATTCGCATTTTCAGTTATTTTATTTGTGCACTTTCGTATATTTGGGTCTCCTTGCCTCAAAAGTGACACCATTTCAGAAATCTTGTTTTGTATCAACTTCCGCCTTATGCGGTTTATTTCTATATTTACAGGGCGCGAAAAAAATCAATTCTTTGGTTATTATAACCTAATTCTTGCGTTTCCTCTATTTCGGTTCTCCTCGCATGTTTTTTCAGTGACCATTGTAGAGTAATAACATTGCGCCCTTAGTAGGAGTTTTTGATTTTATACTACAAAATAGGTTATTGTTCCTGTTGCTAACTCAAACATGGAAATACTGTGTGATCCATGAACACCACTGGATTATATTATTAGGGGAGGTGGTCCAATCAATCAGGAAGTGGTCAGGTCAAGACGAGTAGTAAAGAAGTCTTTGAAATGTGTAGCTGGTGAATGAATTGCTGTGAAGTTGGGAATTTTTTGTTATTTTCTCCTTTTCAGAGTTTTTATTAGAGGCATATAATTTTGACGTCGGTTTTTTTTTTTTTTTTAAGAAAGCTTTTATCACTGTAACATTGATCGGCGATGTTCTTCCAATCGTATTCACTTATAGCTTACAATTATTTTAGAATATTCTCTAACCAGGGCAAAGCGTGTCTAGTTATTTTCTTAATACGCCAATCGTTTGGAAAAAAAGAAACAAAAAACATCGCGAATAGTTAACTTCTGAAGCGCGACGTTCAAGATAAATGGGGCAGGGGAATTCGAAGTAGAAAGCTCTGGTTATAGTAGCTTGGGCCGAATAAAGACAATGTGAACAATGGAAGGTTGGGGGTGGTCCTCTCAACCAACAATGGACCACTGTGGCCAGAACAATGGATGGCTAAGTTTGCTCTCAAGTCGACTGGTAATCAGGATCCGTCCGCATTTCGTATTCTCCCCTATCCAAGTCCCACGTTCGAGATCATTCTGCAAAAGCTAGAATTCGACGTTCTGAATTCACAAGTAAATTAAAATTTCCAAGGGATTAGTAAATTAAATTTTTTTGACTGGATTTTGGAAACTGAAGAGCTGAACTGTCGATCATCGGCATAATTGACCGTGGAAAAGACGGAAATTGAGAAAAAAAACAGTGAGGCCTGATTGATTAATTCAGATGCAACCGATCGACGCAGATGATTGAAACCGTATGCTAATGTGTGTGTATTTTATTCGCACCTGAGCTCGGCGCAGCATCTGCCTCTGCAACGAACAAACGCGCCATTGGGAGGCCGGAAGTGCTCTATGGGGAAAACATGCTCTAATTCCTACAGTCGGATAGGGTTCGATATTGAATAGGATTGGAATATTTAGGGAACCGAAAGGTATCTCATTATCACAAACACAATGTTACCTACCGTCGCTTTAGCCGGAGGGATTAAATATGCCTGTAAGGTTCGTAAGTCATTTAAATTCAATCAATTCACGTCGAACGCAGAATGGGATACATTGTAAAATCTAACAGACTAAAAAATAATAAATCAGAGTTTTATATTAAGTCTAGATACTCCATCATTTTATGCCAAATGCATGCATTGGTTTGATACTTTAGCGGTTTTAACCAAATGCTCACTATAGCAGAAAATCGGATTTTCTTCGCGTTAGCCTTGATAGTTTTCGAAAAAATTTGTTTGCAGTTTACTTTCGCTGTACGCAGCGCATTAATGCCATTAATCAATTAAAAGTATGGCGCAATTCATAGTCACGAATAGTCACAATTTCAATCGTTAGCTATTATAGCTTTTTTCCAATTATATTTATATTCAATACTTGGCCGTTCGTTATTCATTTTATTTTATTTTCATTATTTGTTTGAATATCGGTATCTACTAATTGATGATGAGCTTAGTCGTAAACTTCATTGTCTCTAAAGCGGTAATAACTTTTCGACGAAATAATCTTGGAAACGACGGGCTACGGGCAATATTTTCAACGAGGAGAAATCATATTTTTTCGCTGTAAAATTGAGGCGTGACGTTGCTGTAGAAAAATATTGTGCTAAAGAAAAAAGAAACAAGAGCCTCGTCAATATGCTAAGCGGCCCTTCATTACCATAATATCAATGGTTTTTCTCCCGAAGAAATTGGGACCAAGATGAAATAGGTTCTTTGATAAGGTTTTGAAAAAGTCGTAAAGAAATTCGGTCGTGAAAAAAACAACACCATCGGAATTTCAGCCTGGTCGCAGCGAGAAGTGATAAGGCACGGCTACCATACAAAGGTCCCTACTCATACGCTTCAGTCGTCTTTTTCGATGACTTACACGGTCGTAAAATAAGTTTGATTCACTATTGATGAGACATTTACCTAATATGAAATCAGCAGGGAAGCCTAAGAGAAGAGGTTCTTGGTAATTCGGCAAAAGCCAAAAGACGCAGAGCGCTTAATGTAGGATATGGTAGAATATGATAATACAAGAATGCGGATATAATAGATTCACCTAATGGGACACCTCAGTGCACATTTTACTGCCAAATGAGTCAATCGTGGAATCTCTTTGATGATAAACAATTAGAGGGGCGATCCAAAACTCAAGCAAATCGGTTTTGTTAATAGAGAATTCGCATAGCTTTTTCTTATTTTTTGCGAAAGCTAATGCCACACGGATAAACGAATAATGGCTCAAAAGCCTGAAATAGTATCCCCAGAAATCAGGGTTTGAAAATATTTATGGCCTGAACCGAAGGAAGCTACCACATTGTGTTCGTCAGCAGTTTTCTAGCCCTAGGAATATGGCAGCGATGAGGTTTGGTGGGTGGTAGGTGGGATGGAAGGTAGACGTTTGTAACTGTGAAACACACTTTATATTAAGACGGCTCGTGACGTCAGCAACTTTTTTCTGTTCTGCGCTACTTCCTCAATTACACTTCTAATCTCACTAAGATTACTCCACTGATGTTTTAGAATTTCGATTTCACGTGGAAATAGTGTCATTACGGATGTAAATTATTGATGAATAAAAAATCAATGCAAATTCATAATAATGAAAACAATTGCGAATTTGAGTCGCTCGATGCTTTTCAACCCGTTCCACTAAATTAAAGGTAACGATCAAACATTCTCGACAAAAAGATAATTGAACTAGTCACATTGTCGTCGAACGCAAGAGGTCACCTGCATTAGATATTGGAAGAGGTAAGAGAGAAATTTTATACAGCCCTGGAATTCCCTATCTTTGCAACCTGCCTCAGTCCTCGCTGGCATGACATCCGATTCCTGTTCTATCTTCCCTCTTTCTCCATGCTTCACTTACCCTGTGATGTCGTCCATGCCTCGTTGTTGCTTCCTAAACGTGGGAGGGGAAGACTCAACCATCAATCTAACGCTATCTCCCAGAGCCTCGGAGCCAGCTTTCCATCAAGGGAGTTGGCCAGAACGGCTGAATTCGGCTGAATAGCGAAAGAAAGTCGGCCCCTAGGAAATAGGGAGAGGAGATTTTGGAGAAGATTTCTGAAGGAGACAGAAGAAATTTCTAAGGGGAAAGAGGTTATCAAAAAATGGCCTCCGGCTCTTCACTTCGCTCTATCTTTCTTCCGGATTTTTCTAGCTGTCGCTTCTAGTCATGTTTGATCATCCCCCTAGGGAAAACGAACACAGAATTGATTTTTCTTCAACGGCCAGAACAACATTCAGCTTACCTATCATCCGTAAGAACCATTAATATTCCTGTGGTAAGTACTTTTCAAAATGCAAATTTCGTAAATAGTCGTATTTCAAAGAAATTCTAAAAACAATCTGTTTATGAATAAAAATCTGTTTATGAATAAAAAAGGATTTGGAAGGAAGCGTCCCTTACAAATATGCTCATGCCTATGCTTTTATCAATGCTTCTATCAGTTGGCCATAGAGTTGCTGAAATTAACAGCATAGTGCCAAGTTAGTACCTCGTTTCTTAATTGACCGATTCATAAGCGGAACCGGCAACTCTCAACTTACCTCCATATGAAGCTTAAATTTCGCCAACTCCTCCTACACTAAGTCAACATACTAATTTCATCCTTGGAGTTCATCACTAGGAAGCAGAGACGAAATGTGTGCGTCGAACCGGTAACTATTTGCTCCCCAGTCTCGTCATAGAGCATCCAAGTCCAAACAGTTAGTCAAGTTCCACGCCTGCTCTTCGAATAGAGCGTTCAAAGGGAATTTCTGAACGAGTTTACGAACCAATAGGAGAACAGCTCACAGGCCACGCACTGCTTCTGTGAGTTTGATGATCGAAATGAAATTCAACGTAGGTACCACTGAAAGTGACTTTCGAGCCTGAAATCGGCCCACCAGAAGGAGTAATTATTGCCAATCAGGAAGAGCCATCTAAATTTATGAATATCCAGAGAAGTTTTGAACAGTTTCGCCTTGAAGCAATGTTTTCCAAGGTCTAGCCACAGATGATGAATTAAAGGGAAAAAAAGAAATGTATTCTTCTTATTGTTTGGTATTCAAAAATATGGAAACGTTTACAAACTCATTTGCTTCGAAATACATGTTAAGGGAAATGTAGCAAGCTACAGCGTGCTCACTTCTGAGATACTAGGGTGTTTCAGTGCATTCATGTTTTTACTTCCATGTTCGCAAATTAAATAAAGTATTGCGATCGTCTGAAAAGTCGAATTTGGAACTGAGGCGCTGTTGGAAGAAATTTTCTAAGTACTATACCCAGAATTTATTTCTGAACAAGTGTCTGAGGTGTGTTCGTTATGGCTAGCAGATGACGCTAGTTTTTTCGTTCATTGGATCACACACCGTACGTTTTCGTTATGAGCTTATTTTCAAGATTTCACTAGGGCATATTTTGTATGTTGATTTTTACTGGCCGGAAAACTCAATATATCGAACATTCAAGGTTCTAAAATGAGATAGGACGACCTGATATCTCATTTTTATTAAGTGTGTTACATTCAGAACTTCCGCGTAATTTGCATATTGACTACATTTTCATTTTTAGAGACTGC
Source organism: Tupiocoris notatus (assembly GCA_037159825.1). NCBI lineage: Eukaryota > Metazoa > Arthropoda > Insecta > Hemiptera > Miridae > Tupiocoris > Tupiocoris notatus. The sequence goes on along the minus strand of JASJUZ010000407.1, from coordinate 323,600 downwards.
ACAAATGAATGTATTCGAATGCTGGCGGACTTTAATTTTTTCTATATGGCAGCTGAATATCGGTGTATTTTTATCATTGGGGTCACACGCAGTACTTCCTCGTAGAACGATTTTCAAGTCATTTTTTCGAACGCTATTGTTTATATCGGTTTCCTTGCTTTATATATATGACTTGACTATGTTCACAAAACTTGCTTTGTATAGTTTGGAATACACACATAGTACTATGAATTGTAGAATTGAGTTTTTACAGGCCACGAAAATCAATATATTCGACACTAGAGATCTTAAACGTATGTAATACCAAGTGAATGACGCCTGATCTTCATCGCGAGGGCCACACTTCCGCGTTATCTTTTATTGAATGTTATATTTATGTAACACAGTCAACAGTTAGTTGTCTGGGTTAGTTAGTAATAACGTTGGAAATTCTTAGTCAATTCTAGAAAACAATAACAAATAAAGACTCATTCTTAGGCTTTTGATCAAAGTGGTCGTAATATTTTCTTAGGCCTTCTACATTATAGGTACCAAAAACGTTTTGCCTAGAACGGAGATGAATTTATTTTCAATTATTCCATGTTCGTAGAACACATTATGAAATTATTTAGTCTGTTTGATAAATTTTGTGAAATTCTCCCTCTCTCAACCTGCACGTTTTTTGCAAATACTACTAGAGCGCTCTGCACACTTTCTGAACAAGTGTCAATGCGTCCGTTTGTTTGCCTGACAGAGTGTCCATCTGTCTCGCTTCCATCTGTCAATGGTCAAAGTGGCACATATTGCCATATTTCCCAGAACTATTCGTGAAATTCGCATAGCTATATTCAGAAAATGATCCCCTAGTGAAGATAAGACGACGTGATTGAAATGTCAATACCTAACACTCACTGCTTTAGAGGTGTGAAACATTATTCCTTGTGGTTTATTGTGATTTTCACCAGTCATATAAGTCAATATTTTTGATGGATCAAAATTTAATCATCTGGCAGATTTCCGGAAGATGATTTTTATCTTTGGCTCGCACACTATCTATAGTTCCGTGTAATGCGCTTTTGTTGTGGTAATTTTGTACTGGCTTCAAAAATCAACATATTTGAATGCTGGAGATTTTAAAATGTTGGTAACGAAGAGTGACGAGTACCGAGTTTCTTGATTTTGAAATTGGTTATTCCTGTTACCGACTCAAACATGGAAGTAGTGTGTGATCTATGCACACCACGTGCAAACGTTGAAGTTTCGGTTACTTTGTAAAATCATATGTCTGTAATGGTCCCCACAATCCACCATCCACTTGGTCGTACGTTTAAGTTTTCAAAAACAACGAAATGTACTAAACCTCTCCATTATAGATATTACAACCAATGGGGAAATTATACCGTAATGACAAAGTTGATTATTATAAGATTAATTTACAGAGATCACGGAAAGGTGAGCAATATCAGAAGTCCCGGCTCACCAGTCAGAGAAATAGTAAAGCAGTGCATCAGCGAATTGAATCAGATCCACTGTTACACTTGAAGTACCTTGCTGTAATCTATGGTAATATAATCGTAAAATATCTGAGTACTTGTAAAGCGCACTGCTGAGCTTGTCAACTGATGCAGAACAGAAAAAAAAAGAAGAAAAAAAAAACAAAAAAAACGACGTTTGGCAGTGAATTTTCGCCATTTCTCATTCCTGTAAGCACTAAACCGTTTTATTTAAAAAGTTTTAATATTTGATAGCCAAGCCGAACAATCTTGTACAAGGAGGGCCAACGCTATCCATCATTTCTTTCTTCTTTTTCTCATCGGCGTTGTCGATTTTGAACAGATTCTGCGTCGTTTCATCAACAAAAGTGTGATACGAAATTTCGTTGGACATACTGTTCAAAAATTTAGTCAGTATCCGACCCTGGTAGTAATTGTAAAATAGAATCGCCTTCTTCAGCGTTGGTGAAAAATCGTCGAGATTAATTATTGACGATTTCTTACTCCACAAGATCGACGTCTTACGATCAGGAATGCCAATTAGGTTCGCATTTGTGTTGCTGCGTGTTTGATAATTGCAAGGGTCCACAAAAACCGGTAAATCCATCAACCATCGGTTTTCCGGAAATTTTAAATACCGGCTCAACTCTTTTTTCGCCATGATCGGCTTATAGGAAAACAAATAGTCGCCTTTCTTGCTCGTCTGATCCTTGAATTGGATGGTGTCGATTTCTTTCGTATTTTGTACGCGAATAAATTCGTACCCGTTTAGCTCTCTCTTAAGGACAAAAAATTTATTGAATCGTTCCCAATCCAGGTTGTTCAAACGTGACAAATCAGCCGGTGGAGTATATTGTGTAGAGCCGTCGTTGTAAATGGTCAACCCTCTTCCGCAACTGTCGACGCAATTGAGAACGATTTCCTTATCGGGTTTCGAAAACGCGCACAATATCAACTCGGTTCTTGTCGCTTTCAAGGCTTCCGCACCAGGCGGTTTTTCATTTGTGAGTAAAACACGTTGAAGTTCAAGCTCGTCCATTTTTTCCGCCCTTGCCCACTCGTCTGGATGTAGGGTAAAAATTTGGGCCGTTTTCTCTTCGAAGAAACAGAATGTCCTATTATTTCCGCCGAATTTGTACGACTGCTTTGACAACTTGCTGAGAACCCCTTGACCTGGGATGTGTGCAGCGAATTTTTTACCGCTTTCGACTCTGTAATATGATGGATGCTCAACGTCGTACATAATCGAGTACATAATAAACGGCGCAATCGGTGGGGATTCGTTTTCTTCTGTTATTGGTTCGAACGCTTCTTCGATCACTTCTTCGGACAATATTTGACTCGTTATCAAGGTTCCATCCAAATGCATCACGTGCCTTGTGCCGTTCTCTTTTAAAAAAACTCGCATTCCATCGGTTCTCAATACGTACAGCTGCCCATTTTCGTCTAAAGCCGCTCTTAATTTCAATTGCTCCGGATCCGTTTTCGACCGGCCGTTATCAAATTCTACTATTTTCCCCTCAAAGTCGACCCATTTGTGGCGAGTTATTTCATAATACGATATTTCCTCAATTGTCATTTCTTGGTCTTTCGACGATTTCGCCTTCTGTTTTGGAGATTTCCCATGAATAGACGATTTCCTTCCAGCCTTTGATTTTCTCGCAACAGAAGATTTCCTTCCGGTTTTCGATTTTCTCGCCGCTGTTGATTTTCTCGCGGTTTTCGATTTTCTAGCCGTCGTCGATTTTCTCGCTGTTTTCGATTTCCTCGCAGTCGTCGATTTTCTCGCAGTTTTCGATTTTCTAGACGTCGTTGATTTTCTCGCAGTTTTCGATTTCCTCGCCGCTGTTGATTTCCTCTTCATTGACTTACGCTGCCCACCTTTGTCCGACTTTTCCGCAAATTTTCCGGCGCTCAAAGTTTTCAAGTCTACTATAATTTCCCCGTCTTCCCCGGTTCGAACGATTTTCGTCAGCTGTTTCACTTCGAAAACGGTTGAGTAATCGGCAGACGGGTATAAAATTTCAACAGTTCTATCCATTTTGTACACAAGAACGGTACCGTCTTTCAAAAAAAGCCTCCTCTCTTCGTCCGGCCGCGCAGATGGGTTCAAATCTCGCATATATTCTTGCTGGATAAATTCATCTTCGGGTCCGAACTGCAATTTCAATCCCATAGGGGTCGTTAGTTGTAGTCCAAATTCGAAAATGTCTTCAATTTCAGTCCCAGGGTGGCCTTTCGATTTTTGAGAACGCTTCCCGCCCAATGTAGTTTTCCGTCCGACTTTGCTTTTCCTGCCCGTGCTACTTTTTCTACCTGCTTGGCTTTTCCTTCCAGTTTTGCTCTTTCTCCCAGCTTGACTCTTCCTTCCTGTTTGACTTTTCCTTCCAGTTTTGCTCTTCCTTCCAGCTTGGCTTTTCCTTCCAACTTGGCTTTTTCGTCCAGATTGGCCTTTCAAATTGCTCTTCCTGAAATAACGGATTAATTCTTTTTTATATTATTGAGGCAGGTGGTCCAATCAACCAGGAAGCTGTCAGGTCAATACGAGTAGAAGAGTATTGCTTAAAATGTGTAGTTGGTAATTGAGTAGCTGTGAAGTTGGTACATTTTCGTTATTTTTTCCCCTTTGGAGTTTTCTTATATATTATAGGCAAAAATTTTGAAGTCGGTTTTCTTGTTTATAAGTTTTTGTTTGTTTTTTTTTTTATCGCTTGTTAGAGATGTTTAAAATTAACGTAGAGGTTCTCATGAAAATTCGGAGGAAAATCTCAAATACCTGATTATCTCTTTACTTGCTTCAGTGGCTTCGGTCGGCGGTGATGGTATTTTCTTCGCCCGGTACTGCAAAACGTCATTTTCCCTCGTCCTAATTTCGAAGCCTTCATTATCGTCGGATGTATTTGGAGCAATAATATGGCGATATGTTAAAACGCAATCGTGCGAATCGAGAGTCAATATCATTTCGGTTTTGCTCGACGTTAAATAGCATATTTTCAAGGATATTTTAGCGCCGTCAATGGTATTGAAAATAGTCGCGTCTTCTTGTGATTGGAATCGGAAACTGCCCAAATCGTAAAGCTCTTTGTGAGTTCCGGATCCGATGATTGGCTCGGGCAAGGGAGTCTGTAAGGGCTCATTAGGAAGCATATCGTACCCACGTTTTCTCCTTGCTTCGTTCAGAGTTTTCACGTACTCCGACATCCGATTTTCGTCCTCCTTCATCATCATTTCTTTTTGCGAATCGAGCCAAAACTGCTCTTCGTCGCGGACGTATCGGAAATAATCGCGAAAGCCTACCGGCGTAGGCAATATCCCTTTGATAGCCTCTTTTGGCACTTCAGTTACATTTATGCTATCCTCGAACCACAGCAATAAATCGTCCGTCGGTGGGAAATAAAGATAGTTCGTATTTTGAAACATTGAATAATTGTTTTGTAAATTTTGCAATATTATATCCGCTTCCATTTCCTCAAATGCGTTGAAATTGAGCGAAAACCTTTTTTTGTAGTCGAACAAGGTCAACATTTCTGGACACTCGAGGAAGAATTTCATTTTCGCCGCATCTTTCGGCAAATGTGCGACGGTGTCCATTTCGAAAAGCGTTGGAGATGAATATTGTTGATTTTCGAGAGATTCTTGACACGAATGGTACATTTTGTCAAAAACGACCAGATTGACGAGAGGTTTAAAATCCAGGTACGACATTGGCTCTTCGATTTGCCTATACACTTTGTACAAGTGGCTTTTCTTATGAAACATTTCCCTGTTCGTAAAGCGTTTCCACATTAAACAATACGGCATACGTTTGTATATGTTTAAGCATATCTCTCTCGTCGTTTCCGTTATCCCTTTTAGAGTAATTGAATCTTTTTCGTGGATGAAAGCTGTCGAACAGAATCTATTTATTTCGGCCACATTCAGAGCCAAATCCGTTTCCGACCTGAGACTGGCGTCAACGTTGTCGACGATGCACGAAAGCATGAATTCAATTGTGAATATTTTATCTTGCATTTGTTCCAAGTAGAGAGTATAATAATTTTGAAAACCGACCGCCTCTTGCGGCGACTGAACTGGGACCTTGGTCAAACTCGTGTTTTTCGCGTAGTGGGCGAAATTCCGCAAATTTTTCGTCACCTCATATACAGAGTCGATCGTTTTATGATGTGCAGCGCTCAATATTTCTTTTACGGAGATTTTCCTATGGGATCGTTCTAATTTCTTTTCAGCCGCACGATCGAGAGATACTTGGATGTCCATTTTGACTATGGCGATGTCCTTTAAAATTTCAATCGTATCGAGCTCGATGTTGTAGAAATTGAAGAATTTCCAAAACTCAATGAAAGGTGGGTCCGCTCCGAATTTTGCCCCTTTAAGGCTCGATCTACTGCCCGCCGTACTTTTACGGTGTATGCTCATCCGTTTTTTCCCCTCGCTACTTTTCTTCTCTCCAGTTTTACTTTTCCTACCTTCGGCAGGGCTTTTCTTACCGCCTGTCGTACTTTTTCTTGCACCGGTCGTACTTTTCCTACCACCAGTTGTACTTTTCCTTCCTCCGGTTGTACTTTTCCTACCACCGGTTGTACTTTTCCTTCCTCCCGTTGTACTTTTTCTACCTCCAGTCGTACTTTTCCTACCACCGGTTGTACTTTTCCTAGCACCGGTCGTACTTTTCCTACCACCCGCTGGACTTTTCTTAGCGCCCGTTGTACTTTTTCTGCCGCCAGTCTTACTTTTCCTCGCCATGCTTTTTCTACTCATACTCTTCCTCGCCATGCTCTTCCTGCTTTCTTGGCCCTTTCCTTCTTTTTTTTCACTGGTTTTCATCGCTTCCCTCCCTTTTCGATAACTCTTCATCAACTCGATCTCCTCTGGATAAGGAGTGATGCTAGTTGCATCAACGCTGCCCACCGAGATAACAGCATTTATCGGTACTTTAATTTTGACCAATTCTTCTAAAATTGCCGCATCGTAAAAACCCTTTACGACAAAATAAACATGAGGCCCAACTATTGGCGCCACTTGGAACGGTTCATCTAAAGGCGTATCCTTAGTTTTACTCGCCCCCGAGTGTTTCTTTGACCGCTTCCCACTTTTTGACTGTCTCCTTGACTGTCTTCTAGATCCCTTCCTCGACTGCCTTTTGGACTGCCTCCGCACTGATGATTTTCGATTGGATTTCCGCCGAACAGAGGATTTTCTTTTGGCGACTGATTTTCGCTGAGATTGCCTTCTCTTCCCAGTTGATGGGCTCATCGATTTCCTGAGCACACAATACAGTCATATTCGATTAATAGTTAAATTAATAAAACGTGGGAACGAATAAAAATTAATCAAGATAATTATAATTTTTTAAACCAGTGGTGAGCGTACATTACACAGTTTTTAGTCGGTAACAGGTAAACCCAATAAATTTAATAACTTATAAATTCAAAAAAATTAATTTGATCAATAGTTAAACTACAAGTTATATTGATCAGTATTTTGGAATTTATTCGGAATTATAGGGGGAAAATCGTCACCTTCCGGATTGCGCAGGCTTTTTCCCAGTTCCCTCAGTGCTTTCAACACCGGTTGCAACATGACCAGTTTTCTGAACCGTCAGCGAATGAACGAGTTCCTTTTCCATCTCAGCTCTAATCTTCAATATGTGAATTTTTATCAAAAGAGCGTGTTTTTGGGGGGAATCGAAATTCGCAAGCAAATTCCCACTTTCTTGAAGCCTGGAATAATATTTTCAAATGCACAACCAGCGCTCTCCAACGACGTTCGCACAAACTAAACTGACGTCTTTATTTACCCCCTTTTCTGATACCTGATAGGACACTGATGATATTTGAGCCAACAAGCAGGCTTAGAAGTTGTTGATAATTACAGCATTGTCAAGAATCGTGTTCAATACGACACTCAGGATAAGTTTTTAATTATTTTTTAAAAAAAAGAAAATACTTTGATTCTTCTTCCGTCGTTCTAACCGCCAACCAAGGTACTCTCTTTCTGATGTCGAACATCGTAAGTTTTTTTGCTGTAATTTCCTTCATTGATGGGTCGATAATTTTCACATTGCTTTGATCCCCGAAGGTTATCGAATTCTGAATATCGTCCAACATCGAACTCCATTTGGCTTCAGTTTCCGCTATGAAAATCACAGAGCAAGACCATAGTTTTCCGTTGACTTCAGCATTTTCTATCAGAGCGGTAGCCATTCATTTGAATCCCACTGATATTCTAGTGATTACGCAAAGCGGAGAATCGCTAGGGCGACCAGATTTGTATTTTGCCTGATACTATGCAAATTGTATTCAAACAATGTCGACCTTCAACGCTTAGTTACATGATGTCTAATCTACAAAAAAGGTACGTTCCGTGCCGAAGAATCGTGAGGCGTAACTTGGTGGGTTTTCCGGATTGATAAACTATGTCTCTTGTAGCGCAAATAACTGTTTTCAAATGCAAAGCCCACGACTTATAAGACGAATCGGGATTGATTCCTGATCAAAATCGGAATCGGAGCTTGGAAATAATCATGGAACGAACCATCAAACAATTGGATGTATAATTTCATGGAAGAAAGTACAATAACCCTTGCTAAGGGCGATAACTATTTTTTATTGAATACAAAAAGGAAACAAACAAAACTGAGGTGAAAACAATCGATCAAATAAGAAATCCACAAGACAATGAATGTACTAGTATACTAAGGCACTGAAAGACGATGCTTGCGAAATATGCATGCTCCAAACATTAACATTAGCCATTTTAATGCAGAGGTTTAAAAAAAGTATAAATCGCACCTTTGATAAATATTGCAAGTGTGGAATAAAGCATTTTTTGCGAGCATCATTATGAAGTGCTATAGTATAACCAGACCTAAAGTTGCCATACCGCTGAACAGTAATATAAGCTTCAACAAATCAAATAACTTGAGTGGCAATGGGAAACATTGTAAAATAAACTGCAAGATTCATCTTTGCTTTTCTTCAAGGCGCTAGTCTTTAACTACAATTAGATTTTTTAGTTTGATAAAGCCAAGTCATGAATAAAGCGTTTGTACAAATAGAGAGGAAGATACATTCTTGAATGATTCGATAACTTCACAATGGTGGAAAAACTTTCAAAACAAACCATGATTTAGTATAGACCAATTTTGATTGATAACGTTTCTCATTGATTTTTCCAACATTTCCAAGAAAACCAAGTGTGACCCATCTTTCGAAAATAACAAGTTCTATTTTTGAAAACCATGATCTTCTCATCTCAGCGTCAATACAAAGATCAAACGATAAAACGTTTGATGGTCACAAGAAAAATTCATTGAAGAAAAATTGCAATTAACGCTGTTTATTTAGCCATTTCCTGAAGCCATAATTTAGTCCTAGCAGTTAATCAACATCGCCGACGTTTTGGTAAATGTTTTCCAAGTTTTTTGATCCTTCAGCCGCATCAGTGTCCTCATCGGAGGCGGATTTCTTTTTGTTTCCGTCGGGAAGCCAAAGACCAGAGTCGACGCATCGTTTCATGTGAAATGCAGCTTCATCTTGAGGCATATTTGCGATCACTTCTTGCAGTAATTGGGTATCTTGTTTCTCGAAACATTCTTGCAGTTCCTGGAAAATGACAAAGCTGGGTCAGAATGGAGAGGTGAAAAACCCCAAACATTTGATTTGAATGACAATCACGGAAGACTAAGGGTTGCTTGACCAAAACATGAAGTGAGATTATTGGGAACTAAGTTCAATTTAAACGATGGATTGAAGTCAGTGAAAAAAATTGGATTTTGACGGATCGCCTGCAGAGATTTTGTACCTTAGGCAGAGACTCAAAAACTTCAACTGGATCGAGACCTCCAGGACCTAATCTGGCTTTCCTTTCTTCCTCTTCATGCTCTCTTAGAGCGGCTTCAAGCTTCTCCTTCGCTCTGCGGCTCACCCGCTCCTTGAAAGAGCGTAATTCGTCTTCAAAACTTGCTTTATACTCAGGCTCTGCAATCTGAATTCTGAAAAACAAACCAACAGTGAAATTAAGCTCATAAATTGGAGGTTGTATGTGGAATAGACTCAGATGCGACTAACTTGGAGAAGAATGAGCCAACACAGCTCCGCGGATCGACGTCAAGTTGTTTAGCCAGTTCAAGGATATACTGCATGCAGATGCACTGGTGAGCTACATGTTGTGACAGCATAGATTTCTGCTTGGAAAAATTGAACATTAATATACAGGTCAATAACTACAAAAGATTCGCCACAGAAAACAATAAAATCGTACCAAGCGAAGAATAAAATCGTATCATTTCATACTCGCCTCTTCCATTTCGAGGTTAATACACCAAATGACGAGATAGTTGGCTGTATCTTCAGAAACGAGTTGAGGGTGCTCAAGGAGGAATTTCTTACTGTCGTCGTACTTCCGCAACATGCCGAATTCTTTGAGTAGTTTCTCATTTTCTTTGATGAATTTCTGCATTCGTTTCTCCTTCTCTTCGTCGGTCAGCTCTTCTGATTTTCGCGGCGCTTTTTTGTTGATAACTGTCTTCGTGAAGCCTGGATTGCTAATCGTGTCGACGTTCCACGGCGTAATCTAGAACACGGAATTGTTTTGTTCGCTAGTAAATTGCAACGGTTAATTATCCAGATAAAAATATTGAAAAATAAAAATATTAAGGTGAGAAACAACTGGCAAAACATAATGACGCACACTAGAAGAGGAATGGCAGCAGATTCATTTATTAAAAACAAAACAAAAACCACCTAATAGCTATTGTACTCATTTTCTCCAATTTTAAATATCGGTTCTTTTATCCAATAAATTAATATATGTTCTGAAAGTTATGATACATTTTTTCTTTATTTTTTGCACTCATCTATCATGTGATCCTCATACCTTTTCTTTGTTTTCAATCTCGTGTTCTTTCTTCTTCAAATCAGCTTCCTCTTTAAGCAGAGCGTCCAATGTGTTTTTTAAATCAGTCACGTTTATGCCTTGAGCTTCTTTCTCACTCAGCACTTTTTTCGTTTCATCTAATTTCTCTTGAAGCCTGAAAAAAATTAACATTTTTATAAAAGCGATTCGTTTTCAAAGTCAAATTAAGTAATGCATGCAAAAATGCCAAGTTGATGCTGAATAGAGACAAGAAATTGGAATTTTCCCAAATTAATGTACTATCTTTCTTGTTTCAACTCATGGTTGACTTCTGTGCTGTTTAAAATCATTAATGAGGATATTAATCAAAGTCCCGATAAAACTTGAATCACCAGCAATATTTTGGTTCTTAGGAATGCATAGGTCACGCTCAAATTCAGACTTTTTTATTTTCTCATTCTATTTTGATCGAAGAAATTGAACCGTAGGACAGTAAAAGAAAATGAGTTTGCCTCACTTTTTCTTCGATTGCTCGACAAGTTCTTTTTCTCTTTTTTGCTCTTCCATGCGCTCAAGGCGAGCTTGATGGCGCCATCTGAAAAGTGACGGTGTATCGATGTTTGGATGAGTGTCATCCTCATCGTCTGATATCTGCAAAAATATTATACGCGTTAACTAAATCATTAGTCCTTTGATTCGACAGCGTGACAACAAATTGAATTGACATCCACAGGAGGATTACAAATTGAAAAAAGTTGATTTTTTAAGGTGTAAAATGAAGACGGCAAGAAAGATTTCGTAGAGTGCATCACGCGCATCTCTCCTCGCTCACTCAACTCTCTACAATTACCTCATCTCAACAGTGCGGATTAAACGGGAGGCAACGGTCATTCTAAGTAACCGCTGAGTAATTTCATTGCCTCACTTATCATTAGGGCAATATTTTTATTGTACTCATATTAACATCATTTAAGGAAGTTTTGATGGAGAACGTGGTCAAACGGCACCCAATAAATCCCTTTTTATTTCTAAGTAGATGATCTAATAGCGGATTATTAGTTGAAGAGTTGCTTCAAATGGCAATCAGAAGCGCGGCTAGGTCAAACCAAAACGAAAAATGGTGTTCGAGTGACAACGGCCAAGATTTTCGGGAGCTGGTTGATGGGATAAACAAGCAGGGAACGTTTATACACAATCGATGAACTTAGCTGCGCGAAACAGCTCACCAGCGACAGCGCGACGATCTCATCAAATAAAAGCACAAGTCATTTGGCAAAAAGAATTTTTTCATGATGCTTGAACATTACCTCAATATTCTTCCACTTGCTGTAGTCCACCATTATCGAGCAGAATGTTCTTCACTTTTGATTCACTCCAGTGTTTTTATACTGACTCACAAAAGCGACAGCCGATAGCCGAGCTTGAAAAGCCCGATGGCTCTAAGGAACGTGAAGATATGACGACAATTATAACCACCGAAGCTTGAGCCAGTTTCGAGAAAAAACTTAACTTTGAAAAACTAAGGATCCGCTATAAGCGAGTTCATTAGATATTTTTAGTAAGGAAAAGAATATTATCTAAAAAAAACTGCACCTTCATGAACCTCCCTTCCTTTCTCTATGTTCATGAATAACTAGACAAGAAAGGAACCTTCGAGAATCAGGTAGTAAACAAAAAAACAAACAAAGAGAACAGGAAAATGTGAGTAATCTACATATTATGTTAGTTGAGATGAGATGGAACGTAGCGCTGCCATCGAGAGCGAGATGGAAACCAGAAAATATTCCCGCTCTTGAAAAATCCAACGTTCCGGTTTAAAAATAAACTAAGTAAACTAAATATAAATAAAACTAAAATCTATTTGGAAAAATGTGTTTTTTTTACAACCTCAGCCGATCTGAGGCAAGTTCAATATTTCATCACTGGACCGATTATTTCTCTAGTTCGACTTCTCACGCTAGGGGTGCTAACAACGCTAACAAAAACAATATCCAACAATGAGGAATGAGGCAGCGCCAAAGCGGACAAGACAACTAAATTGACGCCGACACATTTTTAGGACATTATTGCACATTAGGAGAACAAATTATTACACTCGAAAACGCACAAAATAATTAAAATACAACACAAAGCCGATAAAAAATTGAATTACCGGACAGGAAAGATTGTGGGAAATGGACAAATCAATTACGAACAGAATATGGGAACATTACTCAGTGGTACAAAAAATAGACTCCAAGATGGCCAAAAACATTGACAAAATTCTATTGGGTTACCAATGGATACCAAAGTTTAAACATACCATAGAATGTTTTATAATGACAAAATGATCCTTCCCCTCACAGTTGGAAAAAATATAATATAAAAATGCCGATGTCTGACATGGTTACAAGCGGCCAGGGCAGGGAAAATGGAAGACCCCAGTTCACCGTTCACCCTTCTATTTCCAAGCCCATTAAATCGAGCTAGTCGCACGTGTTTCGTTATATGTGTTGTGATACTTGTGATTTGTGATTGTGTTTCAGCATGTCTAAGAAAAATAGGAAGACTCGTCTAGGCAGAGTATTGCTTAAGAGAAAAGTCGACGAAATCGTCGAAAATGCCTCATCCGAGCCTGTAAGGCCACCGGCTACAATAAAATCGGACGAACCACCGCCGAAAAAAGTTAGTACCTATTTCATTGGAATGCATTTGAAATTTTCAAGTAATGTTTTCCTGACGATTGAGCAAAATTCGCTTTTCTTTAATTTTGGAAAACACAATGTGAATTTGAGATATGACGGTTCAAAGTTTTTTCCTTTCCGATTTTTACAGGCTTTAAGAGGAAAAAATGTTTTTCAAGTTTGAGGTCTTGGAACGTTTGTTATGGCGAGCAGATTGATTTTTCGTTAGTTGGGTCACACACTGTACATCGACGTTGAGTTTTTGGTTTGTTATCAAATAAGAAATGAATTGTAATCGCCCAAGAAAGAACAATTCGAACCCCCCTCAAAATTTGATGATTTACGTTTCAAGGCACGTAGAATCCGAATATCCAATACAAATAATTCTGTCCGTACGGCGTCATACTTTTACGACGAAACTGTAAAAGATACGTTCTGGACATTTTCACCAAAAATCAATCCAGGTCTGACAATGGCTCAATTCTTAAGCGAACTCGCTACCACCTTTCGAGAGGGAGAAAATTCGTATTTTCCAACGTTTTCCAGAAAAAGGTGTATTTGGTACCTATCAAGTTCACTAGATTTTAGGACGCAGAATTGAACGAGACCATGTTGGAGTCGATAGTTTTATCGTTTCTCGACTAATCGCAGCTTTTGTGTTGAACTTAGGAGATTGTCAGAAATTCAGCTTGAGGGTATACCTTGAGAGTTCTTGGAAAAGTAAACGATCGAACCTAGTAGTACCGTTTTTTGACGATCGCGCTGGTGCTGAACTTCAAACTCTAATCTGCCTGGAAGTTCGAAGAATCCTATTATTTTACCTCGCAATTCTCACTTCACACTTCTCATAATGGAGTATGGACTCGTCGGTTCTTCAACTTTACTTGTGTTGATCTGAACAGTTTATTGGCCATCAAATGGTAAACAATTGGCAATAAGAATCATCCATGAATGTATATCTACCGTTTCCGATCCAATCCGAAGCCAGCAAACAATCTTATGGGTTAATTGCTATCAGATAGGGTTGAACCAAATGGACCATTCACGGTATGTGGCGTTGACATTATGAGTCCAGTTTAAGTTCAGTCTGGTAAACACTGCGCCAAAATGTAAGCATACGTTGCTGTATTCGTTTGCTTTTCTTAGCAAACTTCCTAAACGCTTCCAATAGAATAGTCAGAATCATTTAAATAGAATTGCCAGTCGCACACCAATGAAATATGAGGAGCTTCATTCCACCCTATGCTTGATTAAAGCACGTCTCAATTCTCGGCCAATTAAATTAAATTTAAAAAAAAAAAATAAATTATTTGAGTTTTGTAAGGTGGATCAATGGGATCAAAGCATCTGGTATGTTGACTAAGAGTCCCAAATCAGTGGACGGATTATTCCATTTATACGATTATTTTGATTTTATTATTGGTTATACCTGTTATCGACTCAAACATGGAAGTACTGTGTGATCTATGCACACTACTGGTTTATTTTTCAGACTAGCGATTTTGTGAGAAGTACATGAACACCTGTAAGTTTGTGTCCATCATGTCTAGAGCAATATAAAGGAAGATCAGGAAATGCTCCCTCACAAAGGGAAGTTACGAAGGTTAACATCTGATTTTTATAACAGTCTTTGAGGTGTTCTGCAGCTGATTGCCGCAGGTGAACCTGGTAATCGGTGCCTCCAAGTTCTTCACAAAGTAGACCCCAAACTTCCAGAACATGATCATAGAGCTGCCTAGGGACGAACTCGTGTATCTCAGTTCAGAAAGAGAGAAATAAGAGAGCAGCTGGAGCATCAGGATGAAGCGCTCGAGAAAAGAGGGCAGATTAAATTTTACTGCAGAGCGCCTCACTTCGATCTCCGTTTTAATCGAGTTTGGCTAGCCGAAAAAATCTAATATTATGGCTCTAGATGTCTAATAACATCTTTTCTGAAAATATGTCCATTTTCAAGAGTAAATTTGGTTGATAGTTTTTTGTTACTCACTTAACTTGGTAGATGTGATATAGTTTGGTAGATGTGATATCAAAACTATTTTTTACTAATCTCAAAAAGCATTATTTTCAATCATATTTTTCAGACAAAATGGATCAACCGACAGCGAGTGTTGGTATTCGCCGCAAGAGGGACGACTCAAAGGGATCGCCATTTGATGAATGATCTGAAATCCATCATGCCTCAGGCAAAAGCGGAGAATAAAATCTCTCGGCGGGAACACCTTGCTGTCATCAACGAGGTTTAGAATTGTTAATTTTCTAATTCCAACCTGATAATGAAAATTGGGTGTCACCACAATTTTTCGCCCTCTGCTCATTTTCTGATCGTTTTTTTCCCCCAGCTATGCGAGATGAAAAACTGCAACAAATCGATTTTTTTCGAAACCAGAAAAAAATTGGACCTTTTCTTATGGATTTCGAACGTACCCCATGGCCCGTCAGCCAAATTTCTTGTCGAAAACGGTAAGCAAAAATTCTGCATAATTTTACAGTAGACTGGCCACATTGCATTGAAAATCTGCCTTGTAGAGATAAATTATGTTTCCCCAGTGATTATTTTCAACTGGCCTGTTTTATTGTTGTCTAAGTTCCCTGTTCTTAAATATATTGTTTCCCTGTTTTCATTGCAGTTAGCACTATGCAAGAGTTGCGAATGACTGGAAATTGTCTGAAAGGTTCTCGACCGCTTTTGTCGTTTGATGATAATTTTGAAAAATTGCCACACCTAATGCTGCTGAAAGAGCTTTTCACTCAGGTCTGTAACCTTCGTCGACTGTTGAAAGTTTTTTCTTCTCACATTATTTAATCGTAGCTTTAGTAATTTGTAGTTTATGTCTGCCTGAAATGTACAACCCGACTCCGAACTTATTTAATGTTGAACTGACATTTATTATCCCGTACAGAACTTTAGATACCTAAGAATAAGTACATAGTAATACCTATAAAAACCCTAAGAATTCAACCCAAGCTGTAGGACATTTATACTGTTGAAGTTGTGTAATATTTCTTTTATTAATTTCAACAGGTATTCGGTGTACCCCATCATCACCCAAAAAGTCAACCTTTTGTCGATCGGGTTATCACTTTCAGCGTATTAGACAACCGCATTTGGTACAGGCATTATCAGATATTGAAAGAAGATGGCGCATTAGCTGAGATCGGTAAATTGTCTAATTCCCAATTTATTTACTCCGATTTTATTTGTAGAAAAGATTCCTAAAGAAGTTCTGAGCAATCACCTTTTTAATGTCTTTGTGGCGAGAACGTGACCAAAAGAAAATACCGACCTATGGAAAGATGATTGAAAAAAACTTTAAACAATAAAAATTAAACCTACTTCAAAAATATTTGCCTATAAAAATAACTCTGAAAAGGAAAAAAATAAAATTATATTCCTTGTCATCGCATTTTTTGATGTCCGAGTGTGAGGGGGAGAATACTCAGGAGACTCATTCTCCAATTCTTTATTAATGGACCCTATGGCTCCACGTCGCCTGTGGATGCCTGAACAGGCGAAAGTGCTCTGCCAGCTAATAAAGAATCTGAGAATGAGTCGCCTGGTTTTTCTCCCCCTCACACCCCCTGGATATAAAAAAATGTTCCAACTTCACAGCAACTCTATCACCAACTACACATTTTATGGACCACTTCACGACTTGTATTGACTTCCTGATTGATTGGACCACCGCACCTAATAATATAAAAAATAATTCGTTTTTGGGTAGTCGCTTCATATCTTCTTGGTTTTGAAGTTTGCGGGGGAGAAAAACTGGGCAACTCGTTCTCCATTTTCTTTATTGCCCGCCGAGCACTTTCGCCCCGTAGCTACCAATGGTGCTACAAAGCCCTGATGATGCCCGAAGGGGCGATAGTGCTCGGCGGGCAATAAAGAAAATGGAGAGCGAGTTGCCCAGTTTTTCTCCCCCGCAAACTTCAAAACTAAAAAATAATTATTTCTCATTTCCCAAATGATTGAACGACTTTCTTTTTCACCTCTCAATGGCCTCCAGGATGATCACTTTTTAGCGGTTTGCAGGTGAAAAGGAAAGTCTTTCAGTTATTTGAGAAATGAGAAATTATATGTTTTATTATCAGCGGAGGTGGTCTAATCAATGAGGAAGTCGTGTAGCGCAGTGTTCAAATATATTCATTTGTGAAGTGTGTATAATATAAATATTGTCAGTATGTGTATACCGAGGAAGTACTGTTTGTGTATTTGATGTTTTACGTTTCAAGGCATGTAGAATCCGAATATCCAATAAAAAAAAATCTGTCTGTCCGCCGTACGCCGTTAACACTTTTCCAGCCAAACTATAATACCTACATTCTGATTTTAATTGGTAAATTATGAAAAATAAAATTTATCAACATTACAATAGTTGCCACGGAGTTTTCCCCTATAGTTACCATCTGTTTTTCGGTGGGAACGTTCACAAATATTCAGAATAACTACTATCACAAAAACCGATAATCTTCTTAAATCATTATTGAGCGAAGGAATAATAAACCACTGTACAATCATTTGCAGTTTTTTTTTTCGATTGTATTGATTTTATTTTACTTCTTGGTATGTTATCAGGCCCAAGGTTCGTTATGAATCCAATAAAAATTTTCTGCGGAAGTTTTGGTGGAGGAACAATGTGGGACAATCCGCATTACGTTACACCGAGTGCTGTAAGTACTACGAATAATGTCCCGATTTTAATTATCGCAAAGAAATTATTTCAATTCGTCGTTCTGATGGAACACATTTACCGAATAAATTTATCAGTTCATTTCATTCATGTTGAATGGCGTTTTGTACATTTTCAGCGCAGAGCATTCTTGTCCTGAAGATACATAGATTGTTATCTGTAATTGACAGTTGATCAATTGTATTGATGTTCAATGCTTCACTGTTTTCGTATTCAAACTAATTTTTAACTCACTAGTGGCGAAGGAAAGTGGCAGAATCGGCGGGAACCAAGTACATCAATAGGAAACAACAAAAATACACGTATCTGGCCAACAGACCTGCGGAATCATATCCTTCGCTACCTGACGACGATATATTCGAAGGTGACAATTTCTTGTCCTTTAATCGGAATTGTCCGGAACAGATCTTTGTCATATGTGTCTAGAGAGCATTCAATCCTCTACGCGTATGGTGATTTTATTTTAGCTCATAACTTGAATTAATTATAGGAGATACTTTGGAAAAAGCCGCAGCCATCACCGGCGAAGAACTTCCCGATGAGTGCAAGGAGAACGCTGTTTCCGAACCGAAAAAGAAGAAAATGAGGATTGATATACCGATTATGAAATTCCCTAATAGAAAACGTGGTGGGAAAAAAGTTGCCAAAGCCAAAGCGAAGAAGCTGGCTGCGAAACGGAATGAGGCACCATCGGCTTTAGCTACAGCTGAATAACACATTTCTAAGTTTATTTGTTTTAAATAAAAACGAACTTATTCAAATTGTTCTTTTTATTTTTGACGCACAATCTTGATACAGAGAGTTGACCTGAGAGAACTTATTCTTTTTTCCTTTATGGTTTATGTGCAAAATATTTGTTTTACAAATGGTAACCAAACCGTTTATAATTTCTGACAGCGAAAAAAACCACATGGTCTCGATACTTATCGTGGTGGTGTTGAAAAAATTTCTCTCGCTGTAAGAAAGGTAAGTGCTTTGGTTGGAAACAATGGGGGAGTTGATGTCATCAGCTTTTATCTAATTGTTGTCTTAAAAAACAAAAATTAAAAACACTGAACGAGATGAGCTGTTAAAATTGATACTACATACTGAAAGCGTTGGTTTTTATTGAGAAAAAATCTTACGTAACTGGAACCAGTCCATCGTTTTTCATCTAGTCCTTAGCTATCCATGCCAGCAGTGACCCAAAGTGACCAGATTCACATAAAACGACGGAAGTAGAAACAGGTTCAAAAAGGCAACCTCACCTGCTACCAGGTATTCATTCGGAACCAGTCCAGTCGAGCAGATAGGATCTAAGTCCCTTCCCCGCCAATCCGGATATGGGCTGCTTCTTGGCCTATACCGTCCTAAGCTTCTCCCTCAGACTTGTGATTCTTCATACCAAGAAATAGAGGAACAGTTTCACCTGTTGTGTCATCTGGTCACAATGATTACGAGATGCTGCATAATTTTTCTTTTCTCAAAATTCCTTTTTCGTCTTGAACGATCAAAACTTCTTATTGAATTTCGTCCAATTATGTGATACCCTCTTGAGATTGAATGTTCTGTTCGGTTCATTAATTACTAGTATGACGGGCTGCTTTACCCGCATTTTATTGTTGCTACTATTAATTTTTGATTATTTATTAGGTAATGAGGTTTGACAAATAGTAACAAAAGGCATTTGGGCTGATTTTTTTCTTCATATTTTGAAATCTACTTTTGATGGCTTAAATCTTTTGGATATTTTTTTCCATTATTTGATTTTCATAGATTATTTCTTTGCTTTTTATAGATCTTTTTTTCTTGACTTCTGATTGATTACAAAAATTGTTTCTCCCGTAAACGTTCTCTTGTTTGCTATTTTTTATCCCTCATATTTCTTGTACAGAATTATTTCGTTCGATGTTTACTTAGTAAACGTAAGTACTGGGATCGTCCGAAAAATCGAATTCGAACGGAGGTGAATATCTTTAATTTTCCCAGCTTCATATTTCACTTTTTCTAGGTTATCAAAATGTTATTTTTTTAAAAAAATAAACTATCTGAAACAACTTGTATTCTTTCGGCAGAAATTATTTTTTAATTTCTAGGCTGACCTCATCAGATTTTCTTCATCTTTAAAAATCCATATTTTAATCAATAATTTCTACTCAGTAACTAATAATTTTAAATAATTGTTTATTTTTGAAAACCAGGCATTTTTCGGTCGTTAGGTTAATGATTTTTTTAGGCTTATTTCTCAAGTTTTCATACGGGAGGTGGGTTTAAAAAATTGGAGATGATAATTTTTATACGTTAAATATTATTTACAACTTTTTATAATCGATGTTTTATAGGTGAGCATTTTTTATAGTTAAGAAGAACAGATTGCAAATCTCCAGTGTTTATAAATAACACAAATTTAATCTACTCCTAGATCATTTCCCATTAATTAATTTATCCACAATAATGTAATTGAGGGGTTGTGATGGGGAGAAAAACCAGGCGCCTGGTTTTTCTCCCCCTCTACTACAATAGATGCGACGACAACCAAGCGAAAATAATGTAATTGTGACCACAATTTTTCAGTTTTCCTGATTAAGTTCTAACAGCTACCTTGAACGTATTTTTTCTTTCTTTCTCTCCCTTAATACTGGATACCTTGTGTTATCAACTGGATACGGTGCTATTCTCAATCAGCTGCGGTCAGCAATGTAAGTTTTACCAGCTTCTGTGCGTTATCGAGGTCACTTCTCCTTCTTCGATCTCCGAAACTGTCTTCCTGCGGGATCTGCTACTTCAACATCCTACCCATGGAGCAGAGGTAGAAGTTCACTTTCCATACAAGAACGTCCCAAGCTTCACAGCAACCCCCAGAAGGCTTTCATCCCTTCCAAAGAATCCCCCAGCCTTTATCAAGTTTAGGGAAAGCTATATTAAACATCTGGTTCTTCATCCCCTTCAGTTAGTTAAGCGTCTTCGACTTACCTGCTATCATATCGGTACCCAATATCTACGATGATGAAGGTCGCACTCCTCAGTTTATTTTTGGTAACGTAACGTTCCTATAAATCTGAAAGTACTTCTGAAAAATGCACTTTTAAGATAAAAATAATTAAACTAATCTAGAAAAGAAAAAAATTTTAATAGCGAGTAGATTTTATTCGTTAATTGTTTTTGCTTCGAAAGCTATAGTATGAATAATGATCGTACGATACCTAAGGATATTTCGCCCTTCTAGCTGTAAAAAACTTAAACTCCAGTAAATTTGAGCTACAATGGTCAGAATTGGAGGTCGGTCCGTCTCAATGCTCATGCTGAATCAATGTTCAACGACAAAATAATTGGTACGTTCAAATAAATATAGTGCAAGACTTTTTTTTTAGTTTCAGTGAAAGAGTTAGGTAAAGGAATTCAGGAAATTATAAATAATGATGAGAAACAATACCTTCGAACAAAGTCCAAATAGTTCTTCAAATTTCTGAGGACAAAAAATGTACAAAAATTGAGATTTTTTTGTCTACGGAAAATGTACTCATATCCCTAATTCATGCATTTCACTATTTTTATGTTCATCTGGCTAGTTTTCAATAACAGTTGTAGAGTGTAACGTTGCGTCCTTAGTATGAGCTTCTTGATTTCATAATTATTGGCGATATATTTATCTGTTACCGACTCAAGCATGGAAGTACTGTTGTATGCAAGCAGTAAATGTATGTCTCTCTCTATTTATATAAAAATATTCTTATAATTAAAATAAGTTATGCAATAAATCTGAAAGAAGAGTCATTTGGAAATTTAGGAAACTTATTTTTAAGTATGTTGAATAATAAGAAAGTGATTGTAAAAAATTACAAAATTTGAATATTTGGAAATTAGAATAAAATAGCGAATCTTACTCCAAATTTCAATGAATGTCGCCGAAAAACTACTTTTTTGAGACTTGATGGCATTGTTTGATTCAAGCAGTATTTGAAAATAATTACTACTACGATTGAAACTTGTTTACTGCGGCAAAATTCGAATTGACAATCGAGACTATATTTTACAATTTGTGAAACAATTCTAAAAGCAGTGGTGTACATCGATCACACAGTACTTCCATATTTGAGTCGGTAACAGATATATATAACCGATTATGAAATCAAGAAGCTCATTCTAAGGACGCAACGTAATTACTCTACAACTGTTATTGAAAACTAGCTTGATGAACACAAAAATAGTAAAATGCAAGAATTAGGTTAATAATGCGGAAAAGCAGTATAATATCAGCCAAACATAACGCTACAAGATCAATTTTTGTAAAACTCGAAATACTCAATAAACCTCATAAGGCAGACTTTCCAACCACCATTTTGCTCGAGCAATCCTCCGGGTTTTCTGAAATTTTTGCGTTTTGATATCGGAACCAATTTGTAATGTGTGCGTGTTCTTTTTTCAAAAATTTAATTAATTTATCTGGCTATTTATTTGTTCATTACGTGGTAATTTCCTCTTTCATATGCCAATTCAAAGCGAATCTTCGTTTGGTATAAGCTTGAAATAGTTCAAGACTATGAGCCCTGTTGGAGAACAAACGTCTTTCTTTGATTTGATCTTTACGTCAGTGTATAATCTCTATTCGATGGTGACTGTACGATTGGAGTGCTCTTGTGTAAAATGTATTTTTCCACTCAAATGTATTGCTCACTTCATCAAGTACTAGTTTACAGACTCATTAGATGTTGCCCTCCCCCTATTTCCCACGCCAGCCCCATCACCCCCTCGTATGGGCCAGGTAAAAATTTCGTTCGTCTCCATCCTACGCATCGATTTGCCGCTCTTGTATAAGCCTTCGGTATGATCATTTTCTCAAAAATTACCCTCGCGTTTGTGAAAGTTCGATTGTCGATTCCCGACAGCGGCTCTCAACTGACAGGTTCTGAACTGGCCTCTGGCCGATCCGATCGGGAAATGACCACCCGATTACGACCGTTCCGACGGCCAAAAGACGCGTCTTCCGGTATCTCCGCGTACTTTTTCAGAAGCATCAACGACCGAGAAGGTTTTTTTCATCATCTTCGTCCCGAGCGTGTCCGTAGACTGTGCCTAATCGAGTCTTTAATGTCCTCTGCTCGAGTCGCGTCCAACTGAGAAAATATCTCGGTCTCTGGGGCTCGCATTCTGAAGGGAGCAGGTTCTTTAACTTCCTTTCGATGCCGACTTTCTTCCTAGGATGGGTTGCATCATCGGAAAAAATCATGAGAACTTTTGTAATGTAGAGCTTGCCGCATAAAATTCTTACGAGATTGCGTCAAGCACTAGATAATTTAGGGGATAAATTTGATTGGAGGAGACTTTTTTTTGGGAACTCAGGCGAAATCCGAAGACTACTGTGAACGTAATTGTTCAACTGGGCATCATTCAATGATGTAAACCATAAATCATCTGGATAAAGTATAATATAGGACAACCAAACTGCCCCCCTTGAAGAGGTCAGCTACCGTTTGGCCCATTCCATCGTCCATATAACATTTGAAATTATCTATTTAGTCTGTTTTTTTTTTCTATAATTCAACAAAGTTTAAACGCGCAATATATTGTGTCTACTGCCAGAGTAGAGGTCGTATTCCTTTGAAATCCTCTACCATCTACCTGAACGTTTTGCGCGCCTGCTCCTAGAGCGTTGTGATCACAGTGTCGTCTGTGCGTCCGTTTGTTTGTCTATATGTGTGTCTGTCTGTCCTTGCATCCGTCTGTCCATTGTCCATGGTCACAGTAAAAAATATCGCCATATCTCCCAAAAAAT
Source organism: Tupiocoris notatus (assembly GCA_037159825.1). Classification (NCBI taxonomy): domain Eukaryota; kingdom Metazoa; phylum Arthropoda; class Insecta; order Hemiptera; family Miridae; genus Tupiocoris; species Tupiocoris notatus. The sequence continues at coordinate 300,166 of JASJUZ010000407.1, read as the reverse complement.
TCGTGAAATTCGATGGAATGTAGTTAGAAAATGTTCTTCCACTACAAATAAGACGACGTGATCGAATTTTCAATTCCTAACACACACTGCTTCAGAGGTGTAAGAACTAAAGCATTGTTTTCCGGGGGTTGTGAGGGGGAGAAATACCAGGCGACTCATTCTTCGATTCCTTATTGGCTGGCCAAGCACTTTCGCCCGTTCGGGCATCTTCAGGGCCCTGGTGAGATGAGTCGCCTGGTTTTTCTCCCCGTCACAACCCCCGGACATCAAGAAATGTGACGGCAAGGAAAATATAATAATAAAAAAGCATTGTTGTTTATGGTGAATCTTACCAGCCAAAAAAAAACTTAAAAAAAAATAATAAAACCGACTTCAAAAACTTTGTCCATAAAATACAATCTGAAAAGGAAAAAATAACAAAAATGTCCCAACTTCGCAGCAACTCATTCGCCAACTACACATTTTAAGGACTACTTTACTACTCGTATTGACCTGACCACTTCCTGATTGATTGGATCACCTTCCCCAATAATATAAAAATTACTATTTCTCATTTCCCAAATGATTAAAAGATTTTCCTTTCACCTCTGAATTGCCTCCAGATTGATCATCTTTTGGAGTCGGCGCCTCTCTTATATTGTATTGGAGAAGCCTATAGATTCCGAATTAGTGAAATCATGAGTTTTCACGATTCTTGAACAGAGCAAATCAGCATTTATGAGAACTGATTATTAACAATATCGATTTGAAGATGACTATTCACGCCTTTTCCTAAAAACCATTTCAGATTTCTCTAAGAATCTTTACGTCCAGACCCAGACTTATTACCTGGCACCTACTAATTTATCGTAAATTCATATTTATTTGTAACCATCGGTTATTTTGCCAGAGAGGCGCCGACTCCAAAAGATGATCAATCTGGAGGCAATTCAGAGGTGAAAGGAAAATCTTTTAATCATTTGGGAAATGAGAAATAGTAATTTTTATATTATTGGGGAAGGTGATCCAATCAATCAGGAAGTGGTCAGGTCAATACGAGTAGTAAAGTAGTCCTTAAAATGTGTAGTTGGCGAATGAGTTGCTGCGAAGTTGGGACATTTTTGTTATTTTTTCCTTTTCAGAGTGTATTTTATAGACAAAGTTTTTGAAGTCGGTTTTATTTTTTTTGTTAAAAAGTTTTTTTTATTTTTCTCTTTTTAGTGACTTACAATTATGGACAGCTCTCTTTACAGAATTTTCCCAAGCTTTCATTATTGTGTTCTTGTCACTTACTACTAACCGTCCAAACTCAATTCATAAGTCAGTTGAACGTTGAAGTTCTAAAGTATAATGATTACCTAACTATTTTCAATGTTATTATGTTGATTGAGAGTGAGTTTGAACGTTTGGAATAATCCATCCACTGATTTGGGTCTCTTGGTCAACATACCGGATACTTTGATCCCTTTGATACACCTTCCAAAACTCAAATAATTGTCTACACCATTGCTGGTTACTGAATTGCACCAATTCACTCGTTCTTTATTTCTCTAACGATAATAGAGTGATGATTTCTTGAAGCGTATCCGCATTCACACTGAATGAGAGAATCCGGACCAAATTTCAGAAATTCGCCAAACGTTTGTGCATTAAAATGAAGTTATTTGGCCTTCAAAACCATGTCATTTATTGGAAATTTAACGCTGAATTCAAATCTTCTAACGACAATGCTATGACTAACGTAGTTTTTTTTCTACAATTATAAATAGTCCAAAAAACGTGATTTTGAAACAATTTTTTTAGAAATACGGCCTAAAAAGTATCTACTTTTAGTCCAATCAATACCAAATTTGAATCACGTAAACTAGACTCAAATTTGAACAATTTAAGTTTAAAAACTATGGAAAAACAGTTTTCGTTTGTAAGTTATGAGGTCTCAAACATAGGTCCATTAAAACATTGATTGCTCCCTTATTATGCCACCTAAACTTGATTTTTTACCATCGTTAGAAAGCTCCAGCTAAGTGCTTTCAAGTGCAATAGTGTTCATATTTTTTTTCTCGACGTGGTTGGGAACGGTGCTCGAAAAACTTCAAAAAAGTGAAAATCGGCATCACGTTTTTTCTTACACTTTCTTCTCTACTCGCCATATGAGAAGGCCGAACGAAAAATTGGAGCTAGGCCCTTGTAAGCAGTTAAATTATGAACACAATGACACCAGAAACAAAACAATCGAGCAAGTATTCTAGAAGTTATAAGCTTGCAAAGTCAAAACTTTCTCTTTTCGCGAAAATCACGTTTTCCGCCATTTCTCCGCTTCTGGGGACGTAACTACTGGATGGAATCAATTGAAAAAATTATGGGACCTACCTGGATAGTAACCCTTAGAAACAAAAAAAAAGTAACCCGATCGGACGTACAGGAGCCGTACGCCAGCGGACAACACATACCGAAAAAAACCCGCATGTCAACTATAGTAACCTCCTCCTTTTTTGAAGTCGGTTAATAAAAGCCAATATTTTTTATAGGTCAAAGCCTTGAAATGTTATTCATGGCAAGCGGATTGCCGGATGATTTGGTTTTTGTTTTAGGCTTGCACTCCGTGTTATGAGCTATTGCTGAATTGTATCTTCTACTGGCTGGAAAAATCAATATTCTTTGAACGCTGGAGGTTTTTAAATGTTCGTAACGATGAGTGACAAGTAACGAGCTTCTTAATTTCGAAATTGGATATACCTGTTACTGACTCAAACATGGTTGTACTGTGTGATCTATGCACACCACTGGTTTGTTTTGACAGTCGACGTTAATGCTAGAATTTTTAATGACACAAAAACAGTCTAAAGAAAATGTAATAGTTCTAATTTTGACCAGGATGGGATAAATAGTAACAAGATTTCCATCGGTCAGTTGCTTCGTCAAGCACTGAAAAAGCTACCTCTTCGACGGCGGTTTGAAGACTCTTGCAATTCATAATTGACGTTGGCGACCGGGAAAAGCTCATCGTAAAATCAATTTTCAATATCTCCTCTATTGTGATTAGATTGTTTTTCGCCTATGAATTACTTGAGGCCTCACATGTCGTAATGTAGGTAACGATTACCCGCTCGGTATGAAAATAGACGAAGACCGCAGTCCATGTAAGAATTGCTTGCATCATTCATTCACCCTCAGGCTATCGTGAGGCTATTCTACGTTCGAAAATAATAATCTACACTCTATCGACGTAATGGAAGCCTCGGGGAGCGGGTCAATAGAAGATTTTGCCCGAAGATGAGGAAGAAACGGAGTAGAAAAAACCGGCTTCTATTATGGTTCATTACTCCGGCCATTTGGCCTATGAGTATTTGACGTAATACTGCATTTACTTTAACAACATATTATGGTCTTAACTTTCACGCTAAATTGACGCCCTGGGAGGATATCGAAGTTTTATACTGTACGGAATCCACCTATAACATTTTGACGTAATACCATCTCAATTTCTTGGAATTGTTGAAAAAGTGCTCTTGATTTTTTTCGGGTTACACATTGAACTTTCTAATCTTATACGAAGAACTGGAACTGCCGTATAAAAAATACTTTCGCCAGGAAAGATTTTTCTAAAAAAGATTAACTTGAAAATAACTGCAGTTATTGTGCGAATTAACATTACAACTACGTATACAGGGGGTACGCGATAACTACAGTACTGTAACTAGTACATAATCCACTACTAAAAATGTCCTATAAAGTTTTTTCATACTCCCAATAAATTGTTACTTTCTTCAAGATTTATTGTGTTGTAATCTGAAAATACCGTTGGAAAGAACGTTAAATGTACCATTCTCAATTAAGCGCCAAACTAAATTTTTCCCGTTTACATTAAATTTACAAAAACGTTATTAAATTTGGAGAAAAGATTGTTTTTAAACGTTTAGTATTATGCCTCTGTAATCCAGCGTCCAATTGTCAGCTTTCGAATGATTTGGCAAAAAAAAAATAATAATAAATAATAATTTGATTGAAATAGGCGGGAAGATGGTACGAAGGTTTCAGATCGTGCTCAACAGATAAACAGCAGATCCAACGTGGACTCGACTTGTCTGATGCCTCTAATAGTTAAGAGATGAGGAAGATCGGTCTTCAATCTCTGGAGAAATCCCGAATTACAGCCTTCGAGCCACGCACAAACCATTGATGAGGTCCACCAGTCGTCAATCCCCATCCTTCTGAAAAACGTCAATTCCCCGCCCCGAAAATGAATTACGTGTAAAATGGTTTGTTGCATTAATATGATATTTTTGCCGCTGCTTTCAATCGTGAAGTTTTTTTCCTAAAACACCATCCGAAAGTTGCCAAGCTGGCGCATTTTATAGGCAACATGCATGTACTCGTTTAGAAGTTGGATTACGAACGCCTAATAAAAGTTCAAATAACAATTTTTTTTCAAATTTCATAAAATACTTTAAGACTGACTTTCGGTAGTTTAATAAGAGCGAAAAAGGTTAGGTACTTGAACAATTAAGAAAGTTATAGCAGTTTAAGTGAGGCAGGGTCAAAATCAATCTTCAAAGTGAAAAACTGGGGAAAGAGGGTGGGAGGAAGGAAAAACTTTATAGAACATTTTTTGTGGCAAATTAGTGGTAGAATACGTGGTTATAGTACTGCGCACTTTATCGAGTACAATCTGTAATAAACTCAATTTTTTTTTTTTTTTTTTTTTTTTTTGTTAGAATTCGACTCTTGGATGCATGAAACGTATTGTCTATGTATTTTCGGGTCAAAATTTTTTAGTCTATTTATTTTGCACGAGCCACATTGCATAATTTTCTAAGAAAACTCGCTAAATGGGTTTACGTCCGACGTGGTAAATTTGCCACCAACCTGCAGCCTTCGCAGGATTGTTTTTAATTCGGATTAATTTCTTCAAGTTACTGAATTCGAAACTGTACTTAATTTAACATTCTGCAAATTTTCCGTGCGTTCAGGTTGGCAGCTACGCGTTCCCGGCGGAGATGGAAAAGGACAGCAAAGCTGTTGAGAGTAAACCGGTGAAATCCGTGGCTCCGGCTGAAGCGGATAAATCGACCAAGACAGAAAAAAGGGCTCCGGTCGTTCAGACAGTGGTACCGGGCGAACTCAAGTACGGTGCTGACGTCAAGTACACCCAACAGTATGTTCAGTCCGTTCCAGAAGTAAGTTGAAAAATTGTCAAAAACAATATTCTTTGGTAAAGTCTACAGAAAATCATCGCGTCGGTATAAGTCATTGAGTATTCTTTTGATAATTGACAAACCTAGTGCTTTTCCTTATTTTTCAATTTTTATCTTATCAATAACAAGGAACAAAACCAGTGGTGTGCATAGATCACACAGAGTACTTCCATTTTTGAGTCGGTAACAGGACCAACACAGACACTTGTACAGAAAGTATTTCTAAGTATAGTAGGTTATATAAAAATGTCTTCCAAATTCACCTCCGTTCCGAATTCGACTTTTCGGACGATCGCAATGCTTCCATTTACTACGTACCATGTGGAAGTAAAAACACTTCTTAAAGTTATTTTTTAATAATCTACATTCTCTACTATAGATGAGCTACGTGACCTCATCGGACGCGAAGAATTCGTACTACGGCGCACCTCAGCCATCGCCTAAGCCGCAATACATTTTCTACGGCCCCCAAGGGCACGCACTTCAATCGTCAGCTTCGGTTCCATCTACAGCTACTGTACCGTCGAATGCTGTCATGCACCTTCCCCCTCAGGCCCAGCTCATACTTATGTTGGCCGTTCCTCATCCGTCCGGACAGTACATGATGCTCTTCCCTGCGCAGAACTTTCTTTACCCAATGTACTACAGGTAGGCAAGGATGGACGATTCCTGACGTTCAACCTCACTTCTCGATTAACATTGAATAATTATAGTGAGGTAATCACTGTAGTTTATAATTACAGTGCTCAACTGATATATTAATTTTATTTGGTCGGTTATTAGTATGTGACAAAAGATCAATAAAAAAACCTTGAGCAAAATAGATTACGAGAGATGTCCAGGTTTTTATGACACTAAAAGGAGAGAAAAAAAAATGACTACAATTATTTACCTGTAAAAAATGTTTGAAAAGGAAAAATAACAAAAATGCTCTAACTTCTTGAGTCAGCAGCAACTCATTTTTAGGAGTACTTTACTACTCGTATTGATTGATTGGACCACCTTCCTGAATTATATAAACAATTATTATTTCTCATTTCCCCAATGATTAAACGACTTTTTCCTTTTCACCCCTCAATCGTATCCAGAATGGTCACTTTTTGGAGTCGGCGCCTCCCTAGCAGAATGACTAAAGGATGATTACACTGAGGTGATGGTTACAAATAAATTTGAACCATTGGTCCTATAATGCCCTGAAGAAGCCCGAACGGGCGAAAGTACTCGGCGTAATAAAAAGAAAAAAAAATGGAGAAGAGGTCGTCTCGTTACTCTCCCCCTCAACCTGCAGAAAGAAGGAATACGACCACCTGGAGAAGAAAAATAAATTTGAAATTCCAAATAAATCAGTAGGTGCCTAAGTCATTTATTAGAAGGAACAAGATTGGGTCTAGACGTACATATCCATACACAAATGTGAAATGGTTTTTAGGAAAAGGTGTAAATAGTCATTGTCATATTGATCTTGTTAAAAATCGGCTCTCATAAATGCTGGCTTGCTCTGTTCAAGTATCATGAAAACTCATCAGCTCTTGCGGCTTCTCTATAACATTATGTGAGATGGGCCGACTCCAAAAAGTGACCATTCTGGTGCCAGTTGAGTGGTGAAAAGGAAAGTCGTCAGGCGTAAACTCCTCCGTTTGAAGTCGGTTTAAAGATAATCAGTCGAAGTACAAAATAGTTCCAATAGTAGGAACAAAGTTTATGATTTTTTTCTCAGCCAAGAAGGAAGGCAAAATTTTTCATAGAGTTTGAATTATGAAGGGACGTTTGTAAAACGTTTGACACATATCACAAGCAAAATTCTAGTGAAGCAGTACTTAGAAAAAATTATTTTCAAAATGAGAAAAATTTGTCAATAACCGATTAATGGCTAAAACTTGAGATACAAAGGTTCAAAAAGCCTAATCTTGGAACTATAATTTGTTTACTCCTTTACTTTTTATAGATAAGAATGTATATTTTCACCGCGTTTTTAATGTTGCAGACACCCAGCCCACCAGTCAGCAAATTCCGTCCCGGTTTCGACTTACCAAGTGCCAGCCGCTTCCGCGTACCAGCCCGCTTATCAGTCTTCATACTCGGCGCCCGCATTGGCCCAGCATGCCGGCTTTGTGGCTCAACATCAGCTCGCCTACGCTGGACCTAGTAGCCCCTACCGCACTGAAAAATACTTGTCCTCAAAACAGCAATAACATGACGGTTTAGTAGCACTCCTTCAGGAGACACTTTCAACGCTCTATGGCAAAAATTTACGCAAGCTCATTCCAGACTCATATTCTGCTCATGCTGGTCCAACCATAGCTCTCCAGCCCTCCTATTTAAAAGATGAAATCAAAATGTAATTATTATTTTCAAAATAAGGGAATGAATGGAGAAAGTTGACGGGTGAAATGAGGGATATAAAAACAATTATGTGTTATTAATGGTTCGGAGGACGTTGAAAAATAAGAAAAAAAAACATGATTGTACTTTCAAATTTTCGATGAATCGTCGAATTTGAAATAAAATCTTCACACGGTTCACTTGACCTTGAAATTTTGAGATTGATTTGAAACTTGGCTTCACTCCAAATGTAATAGTTGTATGTTTTGAATCGCTTTATTTGGGCGATGCGGAATGCGAAGAAAATAATTATCAATTGTAATGCTTTTTTAGTTGTAAGGCATTGATTGAATTTTGACTGAATTTCCTAAACGTAAAAATGTCTGTTCCGAATTTTCGATAATTTTTCCCATTCCTGCATGTGTTACTACAATTAATAGATAAGTAAGATATATTTCTGCACACAGCGAGTTTTACGCTCAATAGAAATTATTTTCCGTAATGTAATAATGTTAATATTAGCGAAAATCCAGGCGATAGCTATTTCTGTTACACATTCTATCTAGAAAATCGAATGGTGGCTTTTATCAGATTCCTAAAGAGTATTTCTTCTTACTCTGTATTTATTTTTCGAATGTAAATATTGTTAATGTTCTTAAAATACATCAATGATGGGGTACAATGAATTTATTCCCGGCTAGCCCATAGAAATGTAAAAAATGCTTGACCTAAAAAAATATATTTTTTTCACGACGAGAGATGTAGAAGAATGTCTTATCCATAGGTTTTTTTAAAGGCCTTCCACGATTGTGTAGCATTCTCTTCGCATTCGACATCTAATTATTCCAAACATTGTCCATGATTTGGGAAATCAAGTCGTTAGAAACCTATTAATTTGCGATAGCGGATCGAGGGCAGTGACAAGTTGAAGATTACGACGGCGCAAACAAATAATCAGCTCAAATCGGGAAAAACCTATAATGGGAGGAAAAAAATGTTCCGTAGGAGTTGAATGAAATTGAAACGTAAAAAGCCCCATAAAGGAAAATAAACTCAGACAATACTGGAGGAAAGCACATTTTCAGACTACTTTCAGAATATAGTTACGGTATAAAGCAATTAAAAAATGATAAAAATTAAGCCATGAATGAAAGTTATTATTCGTTGTTGAGATTGAGGGGGAGAAAACCATGGTGACTTGTTCTCCTGTTTTTTATTGTCAACCTGCCAAGCACTTTCGCCTCTTCGGGCATCATCAGGGCTTCGTAGTACCATTACAAGGTGTCCACGGCCGTGGATACTACGAAGCCCTGATGATGCCCGAAGGGGCGAAAGTGCTTGGCAGGTTGATAATAAAACACAGGAGAACAAGTCGCCATGGTTTTCTCCCCCTCAATCTCAACAACGAAGAATGATCGATGCGACAAAACTACAACGAAGCCATAGAGTTGCCTGGTTTTCTCCCCCTCGAAACCCCCAGACATCAAGAAACGCGACGACAAGGAAAATAATAACAGTGCTGTTGTAATCTTACGTTGCGGCCTTCGAACGAGTTTCTCGATTTCATAATTTATTGGTTATACCTATTACCAAGTTTTTTTTTTTTTTTTAATTTAGGCCTACTTTGGTGAGTTACAACTTCCATGAATTAAATAGCAGGGTTCTCGTCAATATATCTAAAAAATGTTGTAAAAAATTTCGATTTTGTTAATATTAGGTAAGATAGTATCACACTTGATCAACTCTTGTGCAATTAAGTTAAATATCCAAAGACATAATGACTATGGTCCTCGTAAAACTTTTAACGACTCTGTGAGACTATTATAGTAGCTACCTATTTATTTCACGCTGATATACTAGTGCACGGTATGTGACCTGTAACTAAATTGACCCGACGCTCTTGGCTTTGATTTCTCACACTTGACAGAGCATTATCGAATCCTCCTTCACCTTACTCCTCATTCCCGATCTGTGTCTTCTTCTCTAAGTGGGGGCGCTGGAACTTCTCATCTCAGGTGGGCCGCGTCGTTTTTTCAACAGGGCGTCCGCCGGTTGATCGACTCTTTTCTATTCTCTCAGTTCAACTTCGGCCGCTAGTCCTGATTTACCCCAAGTGCCAAAACACATGTAAGAAGGTACCAACTAGAGTAATCTAAGCATCAATCGCTGTAAGTTGGTTGAGAGAGATACATTACACCGCAACCGAACGAGATCATTCTCAACTAAGGTGAGTGACAGAAGAGTGATTTTTTGCTGGAAGAACCTTTGAAAAAACGGCAAAATTTATATCAATAATTATTAATAGGCTTTTTTAACCTAACTTAAAAATACAGTAAACGGCTCATTAATATCCTGTTTCAATTGGGATTTATACATTAAAGAACGCTACAAATAATTGTACAGTGGTTTATTATTCCTTCGCTTCAATAATGATTTAAGAAGATTATCCATTTGGGATAGTTATTATTCCGAACATATCTGAACGTTCCCACCGAAAAACCGATTGGTGAGGGGAAAACTCCGTAGCAACTATTGTAATTTTAATCATTTTTATTTTTCTTAATTTCCAAATGAAAAGCTACATTTTTAGCCTAAAGGTGCAGTTGAAGAGAGTGTTCGACGACCATTCTAACGAGTACAGAACGATTTTTATAGCTACAAGAACTCTCGAGTTATACTATACTTCATGCCAAAGTTGTAAAAATTTCCCAAATTCGACACAAAAGCTGCGATAACTTGAGAACCAATGAAGCCATTGATCCCGCGATGGTCTCATTCGATTCAGCGTCCAAATTTCTATAGAAATTGATACCAAATACACTTTTTTTCTGGAAAACGTTGGAAAATACGAATTTTCTCCCTCTCAAAAATACCCTTACAATTGTACGATTTGACTAAAGAATTGAGCCCTGGTCCGACCAAGATTGATTTTTAGTGAAAATATCAAGAATTTAGCTTTAATAGTTTCTTTAGATAAGTGTTGACAACGGACGGACAGAATTTTTTTACTTACTTCCATGTTTACGTAGTAAATGGAAGTATTGTGATCGTCCGAAAAGTCGAATTCGGAACGGAGGTAAATTTGGAAGAAATTTTTATACTACTATAGTCAGCAACACTTTTTGAAGAAGTGTCTGTGGTCAAAAAATTAAATAAATCGTCAGATCCCTGTGAAAAATGAATGAAACTCAATGAAATTTTCAGATAATGTTGTAATAGTGATTGTGCAAACTTAGTCGTTTCCGGTTTATAGATGACAACAGTACATCCAAGATATAAGCGTTAAAAGTTTTTTTCAATTTCGAGTTTTACAGGCCGTAAAAATCAATATACGTATTTGAACGTTCAAGGTCTAGAAATGTTTGGGACGGCGATAGAACTATGCCTGATTTTTTCTAGTGGGTCACATTCAGTACTTCCACATTTTCGCGTATTGACAATATTTTGATTTTTACAGACTGCAATAATGAATATATTCGAACGCCCAGATAACATAGATGTTACAGCTTATTGAAAATCAATGGTTTTTCCAACTATAGGAAAGAGGAATAAATGAAAAATCATACACTAAAAAAGAGGGTTCAAGTTAAGTAGGTATATAAGAGAGAAAAATAATGCTACTTAGCTCAATTTTGTTATCCGGCTTTACTAAAAAACTGGCTATTTGGCCACTCCGTTTACCTTTGAAGAGCTCAAAATTTATTACAAAAAATAACACTCCTTTTATGTGTTTTTAAACCCGACGAAATACAAATTACAGCTTCTCGAAAATCAACGGTTTTTCAATTAGAGGAAAAATTGATAGGTAGGATATACTATACATATTTTAAAGAAATTAAGCTGTAATAGTGCCTTAGGAGATAATACCTATATAAGAGTGAAAAAGCTGAACTTATCTCTTTTTTCCATTTTTCGGTTAAAAAAAAAGTTTTAGATTTTCATAATGGCCACAAAAGAGGACCGATTTGAAAGAAATTGAGGTTTGGTCGGTTACAATGACTGAGCCGTACGAAATCTTTCTTCAACGTTTCTCTGAGCACCTCGTATATTGATATCTAGAAAACGCCGGTAGTAAGTCGATTACCGTGTTCGGAATGTTGTGCGAATCGTATATACGTGCGATTTAGAAATAACTGGCTCCGCCAACCGGTCAAAGGATCGACGATTGTCCCCAAAAAAACGAGTAGGTGGTCAAATTTGCATAGGAAGCTGAATAGAATGAGCAAGGAAGAAAAATGAAGAGAAACAACAAACCCGTCCGAGGCGTTACCGGTACAGGCACGGGTTGAATGCCCTTAGGCGTAGCTCGAGCACTTCTTGGAAATTCACGATTATCATTAGCGACTTGGTACAACGATTATTTAACTACTGATTTAATTTGAGTTTAATTGTCATTTCGGCGATCGTATTCATCGTATTGTCAAGACGATTTATTAAATTGATGGAACGATTTTACACCATCAGGTATATCCCGTGAGAAGCATCGAATAAAAATTTTCGCTCCCGATTTTTATTTCCTTTAAAGCTCACCTGTAAAGGTAGATGAACTCTGGGATTCCTGACAACAATAACATGACTCAGATTCCTGTGGCGGTTGCCAGTCGAGCGAGCTATTTAATTCGGCTGATCTCAGACGACACAAGATTGTTCTGCTGATCATTGTCCTAACGGCATTTCGAGACAGCTTCGAAAACATGAGAACCATTTATGATTGTAGCGATAAGAATATACTTGGAGTCGCCAATGATCGAACTAATTTTTTCCTCTAATATGGAGAATTCGCTATCAATTTTCCTTTTCGCTCACTCAAAAGTTTTGACTCAATTAAAATACTTCATTTAAAAAAAAAATAATCGAATTAAAAAAATTCGAAAATAGAAAGGCTGAAAAAAATTTATTGACTCCTTTTTTGTTGCAATTTTGGACATTTTTTGATATGCAGCTTTTCTATCTGGATCGAATTTTCAACGTTGTAATAGTTTGATTGCTTCAATTGGATCATCTTATTTTTAAGCGCTGCCGTTCGGATGAAAAGACCGAGAATATTGTCGTACCGATTTCATTGGATTGAAGCTTGTCGCTTTTATCTCTAGTGAACGTTTATTTTGTAAATAGTTAACCTGGCCAGTGAATATGCGCAAACAACATCGAAGGAAATTCACGTGGCGAGCAGGAAAATTGTGGCTCGATCTCGAGAGCAGGTTCCTACAGACGACTCCGGTCTTATCCCGAAGAGCCGTTCTCGTTCTGCCAGTTTCGAGTTTGTATTTTGTTTTTATTTTCGAGGGTGGGGCACCACCCCCGGCTCAACACGACATCGCAGGTTCGACGACCTTATCGATACTTGACCTTCCCCATTCGAAATGAATTTAACTAACATCACGGCGTTGGGACAGGTTGAACGACTCTAAACACTTACTAATGATCTGAGATTGAATATTTCCCGTTAATTCAATGCAGTTTACTTGCATTCTAACAACTTTCCAGCACCCGAATTTACTTCTTCATCCACGTTGACATAGTAAATCGAAGTATTGTGAACGTCTGAAAAAACGAATTCGGAACGTAGTTCCTGTTGGAAGAAATTTACATACCTAGTAGTATGACTCAGAATCACTTTCTGAACCAATGTCCGTGTGTCTATGGTCAGCAAGTGACATAAATCGCCATATCTCCCTGAAAAATGAATGAAACTGTATGAAATTTTCAGGTAATGTTTTGCTAGTGAATGGGCGAAATGAGTTAGCTTATCTTAAATGAAGGAAAACACACCGTGAATTTGAGATATGACGGTTTATATTTTTTTCTGTTTCGATTTTTACTTCCATGTTTACGTAGTAAATGGAAGTATTGAGATCGTCTGAAAAGTCGAATTCGGAACCGAGGTCCTGATGGAAGAAATTTTCATAGTAGTATACTCAGAAACACTTTCTGAACAAGTGTCTGTGTGTCTGTGTGTCTGTGTGTCTGTGTGTCTGTCTGTCCGTCTGTCCGTCTGTCCGTCTGTCCGTCTGTCTGTGGTCACAAACTGACATAAATCGCCATATCTCCCTGAAAAATGGATGAAACCCCATGAAATTTTCAGGGAATGTTTTCCCAGTGATTGTGCAAAATTAGGTTTTTCCGGATTTTGAATTACACACAGTACTTCCGAGATATAAGCGTTAAAAGTTTTTTCTGTTTCGATTTTTACAGGCTATGAGAGTCAATATTTTTCTACGTTTGAGGGCTTGAAATGTCGGTTATGGCAAGCAGAAAACACTAGATTTTTTGTATAGTGGGTCACATACAATGCCTCCACGTTATGAGCGTTTTTCACGATTTCACAAGTGCATGTTTTGTATTTTGATTTTTACTGGCCGCAAAACTCAATGTATTTGAATGTTTGAGGTCTTAAAATGTTGGGGTTGGCGATTGAATGATGCCTGATTTTTATCAAATGGGTCACATGCAGTACATCCGCGTTATTTGCACATTTGCTACATTTTGATTTTTATAGACCACAAAAATGAATATATTTGAACGCTGGAGGACTTAAAATTTTTCTATATGACAGTTGAATATCCCTTGATTTTTATTATTGGGGTCACATGCAGTACCTCCTCGTAAAACGCATTTTCAGTTATTATGATTGTATTTTTTGGGTCTCTTTGCTTTAAATATGACCAACTTTGACCTCGTTCACAAAACTTGTTTTTTTCATAGTTTGGATAACACACAGTACTTCCGCATTATGCCTTTCTTTAACTTTTGAGATTTAATAGACTGCAAGACTGCAAGAGTGAATATACATTAGACTTTGAATTTCCTATATGACAGCCTAATATTGCTTGACTTTTATTATTGGGGTCACCTGCAGTACTTCCTCGTAAAACCATTTTCAGTTATTTTAGTAAGCGTTATTGTACTTTTAGGGTCTCTTTGCTATAAATATGACCAACTTTGACGTCGTTCATAAAACTTGTTTTGTATGGTTTGGGTAACACACAGTACTTCCGCTTTATGCCATTTTTTAACTTTTGAGATTTTAATAGACCGCAAGAGTGAATATACATTAGACTTTAAATTTTCTATATGACAGCTGAATATTGCTTGTTTTTTATTATTGGGGTCACCTGCAGTACTTCCTCGCAAAACGCATTTTCAGTTACTGTACTTTTTGGGGCTCTTTGCTATATATTTGACCAACTCTGACCACGTTCACAGAACTTGTTTTGTATAGTTTGGATAACACACAGTACTTCCACCTTATGCCGTTTTTTTGCATTAGAGATTTTTATAGACGACAAGAGTGAATATACTTTAGACTTTAAATTTTTCTTTATGACAGTTGAATTTTGCTTGATTTTTATTATCGAGGTCACATGCAGTACTTCCTCGTTAAACGCGATTTCAGTTATTTTATTCTAGCGCTCTTGTAAATTTCGGGTCTCTGCTTTAAATGTGACCAACAACGATCATGTTTTGTTTTGATCACATACCGTACTGCCGCCCTACGCCGTTTATCGCTGTTGAGCCTTTTACAGGGTGCAAAAATCAATACGTTTGACGCTAGAGGTATTAATATTTGTAATGGCGAGTGAATGACGCCTGATCTTTACCGCTAGGGTCACGTTTCGGCCTTTGTACGATTTTCTCGATTTTATAATTGGTTATACCAGTTACTGACTCAAACATGGAAGTACTGTGTGATCTATGCACACCACTGGTTTTAGTCTATAAGAGTAAATATTTTTTACGTTTGAGGGCTTAAAATGTTCGTTATGGCGAGCAGATGACGCTTTCGTTCATTGGGTCACACACCGTACCTCTACGTTATGAGTTTTTTTCTACACAATTTCACAAGTGCATATTTTCTATTATGATTTTAAAGGCGGGAAAACTCAATGCATTTGAACGTTGAAAGTCTTAAATGTTTGCGGCAGCTAATGAATGATGACTGATGTTTATCAAGTGGGTCACACACAGTACTTCCGCGCTATTCGCAAATTACCGCAGAAATATTGAAGGTAGATATATTTGAACGCTGGAGACTTCACATTTTTCGATATGACAGCTATTATACGTCGCTTGATTTTTATTATTGAGGTCACACGCCGTACATTCTCGAAAAACGCATTTGAAGTTATTTCATTCGAGCGTTATTATATTTTTTTGGGTCTCTTTTATTTTTACATGCCGTGTGAATCAATATATTTGACGCTAGAGGTATTCAAAGGTTTGTAATCGCACGTGAATATCGCCTGATCGGCATCGAGCTACCCAGTCATTTTTCGTATAAGAAATATTCACATTCCCCAAGGGTCAATATAATTTGAACGCCTAAGGTCATGATATGTTTTCTTAGGCGGGAGGTAGACGATAGATTTTTATCGTTAATTTCACATTCAGTACTTCCTCGTTGTCGAAAATTTTTTTGCACCTAGAATGCTTATCCGCCACAAAAATTATTTGAACGCTCAAGGCCAAGGAATGTTAACGGCGGGAATCACGCTCGATTTCATATAACTAAATTGAAAATACATACAGCAATAATAATATACTATGTTTATGATGGGTTTTAATCTCGAATTGAACCAATCCAACATAATAAACGAAGGCTACAGGGCAAAGACGTTTTGTCGTGAATGAAGGTGGATTTATTTTCAATCAGTGCACCGTCCATAGAACATAGGAAAATATTTGGTTTTTTTTTTTTTTTTAAATATAGGTACATATGATTATGTATATATAAACAAGGTTTAGAAGGCGAAAAAACAAAACCCACAATATATCGTTAATAAGAAAGGAAACTGCCTGAGTAGAGGTGATATTCCTTAGAAACCCTCTATCTGCTATACCTGAACGTTTCGTGCAATGCACGTTTAGTTCCATGTTATGAGCTTTTTTGTGGGTATCCTTTACTGGTTTGAACGCTAGAGGTTTTCAAATGTTCTTAACATAATAGCGAATGACACCTTTTTAGTTTTCGTTGCTATAACAATGATCTCATTTTACAAAACTTTGTTACTAAAACTTTAACATTTTTGTTGTAAACTAACGTTACGGCAAAGATACGAGTTTCTTGATTTTATAGTTATACATTTTTGGGTGTCCTTGCTATAAAAATGATCCCATTTTACAAAACTTGTCTTATATTGTTTAGCTCACATACTGCACTTACGCATTAATAACCTAATTCATGCGTTTTAATGTTTTTGGGTCTACTGGCTAGTTTTGCTAATAATAGTTGTGAAGTCATAACATTGCGGCCTTTGTATTTATGTTGCTTGATTTTACAATTGGTATAGCATTGGTATTACTTCTGATGTAAGTACTGTGTGATCTATGCACAGCACTGGTTTATTTATTTTGTCCCTAACGAGCTCATTTGATAATCGGAATGCTCGACAGCAGATGCTTTGGTCACTGTCAGAGTTGGACGTGCCGAGGTCGGGTCATTGCAAGCCTCATTGCTTAGCAGCCTCACGTGCCTTACTCATACCTGACTTCCTCAGATGAACCTCGCTTGCCTCTCGAAGGTTGGCCCTAGTCTGGTACACACACCACCCCGAAAATACCCAAGTTTGAATCATACTTTTCGAGCAACGTCTGGAAATCGGAAAAAATGCATAATTCCACCCCAGAATAACGAGAGCTCCGAAAACTCCAAGGAGAAAGTATACAAAATATCGAAAACTGTTCAAATCTATGCTAATCTCTACAAATAAGGTCGAATTTTAAAATTGAACATCTTTATTACTTCCATGTTCACTTAGTAGATGGAGGTATTGTGAACGTCCGAAAAGTCGAATTCGGGACGGAGGTGAATTTGGAAGAAATTTTCAAGATACGATACTCAGAAACACTTTCTGAACAAGCGTCATTGTGTCTGTCTGCCAGTGTGTCCATGTGGTAAAAAAGAAAAAAAAAACTTTAAAATCATAATAATAAAACCGACTTCTACGCTATCAGTCTATAAAATAAACTCTGAAAAGGAAAAAATAACCCAACTTCGCAGCAACTCATTTTAAGGGCTACTTTACTACTCGTATAATTGGCCTGACCACTTCCCGATTGATTGGATCACCTCCCCTTATAATATGAAAATTACTATTTCTCATTTCCCAAACGATTGAAATACTTTCCTTTCACCTCTGAATAGTCTCAGCTGAACGTCGCATGATTTTTATCATTTGTCACTCGCAGTACTTCCTCGTAATGCGCATTCTCAGTTATAGAATCGGAGCGTTTTCGAATTTTTGAGTATATACTTGCTATAAAAATGACCCACTTTCAAAAAACTTGTTTTCCAGGGGGTGTAAGGGAGAGAAAAACCAGGCGTCCCGTTCTCCGATGCTTTATTGGCTGGCCAAGCGCTTTCGCCCGTTCGGGCATCCACAGGGCGACGTGGAGCCATAGGGTCCACAGCCTTGACTGTGATTTTTCTCCCTTTCACACCCCTGGACATGAAAAAGTGCAACGACAAGGAAAATAAAAACGTGTTTAAAATAGTTTGGATCACACACAGAACTTCCGCCTTATGCGGTTTCATCAATATTTCGATTTTTACGTCATTCCGTATGTCGTTTGATTTTCCCTTCAGGGCTGGTTATACATTGCTGGTATGGAAAATGATCCCATTTCACAAAACTTGGGTTGAATCGCTAGGCTCACTCCCGCATTAATAACCTAATTCGTGCGTGTTTCTATTTTTGGTTCTCCTGGCTAGTTTTTCAAAACAGTTGAACGTTACAACTCGCGTCCAAGTAAAACTCGCGGCCTTTGTATGAGTTTATTGAGTATATAATTGGTTATACCAGTTACCGGCTCAAACATTGAAGTAATGTTCTTTTCCTTGTCGTCGCAATTCTTGATGTCAATGGGATGCGAGGGGGAGAAAAACCAGGCAACTCATTCTTTGATTCTTTATACACTGGCCGAGCATTTTCGCCAATTCGGGCAGTGAATCAGAGAATGAGTCGGCTGGTTTTTCTCCCCCTCACACGCCATTGACATGGAAGTAATGTGTGATCTATGCACGCTGGTTTTTTCCAGGTGAGACATGCGGTGGGAATGGGTGTCGCTATTGCTGGCGGTCACGTTAGCGACCGGTTTACGCTCTCGAAAGTTACATCGGTTCAATTATGCGATTGAACCGTTTGGCTCGAGGTCTTTACCTTTGCGCGATGCTGTAGAGAAGACGGTCAGACCTGACGAAAAGTGAGAACATCACTTCATGCAATGCACACACTTCAAGCTATATAATGAATATCGAGCGTTTTTAATTGGGTGATATTTACAGGATCCCAATAGCACCATTGAGAGACGCTGTAGAGAAACGATTGGCACCAGTTCTCCGACGTCCATGGTGGAGACTAGCACCAGACCCGATAGAATCAGGTAAAACTCTTTGTTCATTTAAAATCTGTGCAACTTACTGATTTCAAGAACTAGATGCAACTCAGGATAAAAGGTAAGAATTGCGGACCGCTGAACAACCATTTGAAATGGGGCAGTTTCGTGGGTAAAAAATTACAGTTTTTTCAACAGTTAGGAATGTTTATGGCTTTACAAGAAATAAAACTGTTTGTAAAACTATTCGAGCCTGCATGGTGGAAAACGAATTACCCTGGTGATGACTGGGGGCGCTGCAACTGGCCACGTTTGGTAGCTGTCGATTGGACCCTGTTGAAGATGAGGGAACCGAGCTAACTGCCAAACGCCAGGACCACCAAATTCAAGGACTGACTGATTCAGGACTGACCAAAATCAAGGATTGGTCGAGACTTCCTCGTAGAAAGTCCCTTCGCAAAATTAATTGCGAACTTGGCCAAGCTCTAGAAGCTAACTGATGCAAACGGGCCGACCTAGCAGGGAGGTAGCGCTGTGCGTAACAACCGAACGTGTCGAGAAGGCAGCGGTCGGGAATCTGAATCAATCCTTTGTCATTTCTCAAGAAGATAGTGGGTGTTCCCCACAATGACATCAATCTTGGAGATCTTAGACTGAGGAAAGAACTCTAGCAGCACTTGATAAAACTTCTCTCAAAAGTCGGCGTCCTCTTGGAAATTTTATCCAAGTAGTGCTATCTTACGCCGCTAGAAGCTCAAGACCAAATACATGGTGCTCACACTCTTGCGTTTTCTGCTGTTAGAAGGTGTCATAGAATCCTGCAGAACTGGTAGTACTTATTAAATGGTTTTCCTGTATTTTTTGTAAATCAGGTTTCCAAGGTTCAAAGCAGTACTCATGGGGCATACTGGCTTGAGGTAGAGGATGCTAAGTGAAGAGTAGAACGTGCACCTAAGACAGCAGTTAGTTCCAACCAAGCTGAACTCATCCTGTTCATTGCATACACTTTGTGCATGCAGTAATGGGTTCCTACCGCTTCAGTTCTTTCCTTTGAGTTCCAACTTGAACTCGTCTTTCTAACCAGACTGTACTTAGAAGTGACTTTCATTAAGTCGGGTGTGCGCTGAGTTAATGACATTTCCACACCTCCTAAGAGGGACGAGGTGTGCCAGTTTACAACCCTACCTTTTATCTAATGCCTTTTTCACTCATAGGGTTCAAGTTCTTGCCCTGGAGCGTGGGCTTCTGGGTGGTCAGTTGGTGGGAACAAACCAATATCAGTGAGTAAGTAACAGCGAGGGAAACAGCGAGTATAAGCGAGAGAAACATTTTTTTTTTATTGAAAAAAAAAAAAAAAAACAGTACGTACCTACTGCTTAACGAGAATGAATGAAGGAGGGCGTCTTGCTCATGAACAACTCTCCCCATGGTCCCACAATACAACATCAGAAAGAGGTCAGATCGCAAAGTCCTTAGGCTAGACGTATAGTCTCCCCCAGCTCCTGAGCAGTTTATGTAGCCTCTCATTTTAATTTTAAGCACAACAACACCGTTGTAAACCCAGGTCTTTTAGAGTTGAAACAGGCGCCTTTACTTTTTCACCAACGAAAGCCGGCTGAGGGAGATAACCTACAACAAACGCCAAAGAAATGCACTGGACAATCAGAATCAAACCACTCTAAGAAAGGCTGAGGACTCTATGGCTCCACGTCGCCCTGAGATGCCCAAACGGGCGAAAGTCCTCGGCCAGCACCTAAAGAATCGGAGTATGAGTCCCCTGGTATTTCTCCCCCTTACACCCCTAGACATTCTAAGAAAGTTCAAGTTAAAAAAATCAGATGGTAGAGTTAATTCTCAAACGTTTTGAATCATGGGACAACCTCCAAAGGTTCAAGGAGAGAGAATTAATAATGTTTAGAGTGAAGAAACTGCAAAGAGCGTCAAATCCAAGCATCAAGATGATTGATTGCTGGTCAACACCACCAGTCCAGAAACCAAAATCAACATTCAATTTCTGGAATTACAATATCAAACAATAAAAAGGTTCAACAATAGAAGCTCTTGAGTCAGTAAAATGGCATACGTTGATAAAATTTGCAGGATCATCGTTCCGCAGGGAACAGATGATAGCTTTATTGATGTAACCATTTTCCAGTGTTAGTTCAGTCATATTTTTACTTCGCAGATGAAAAAGGAAACCGCCTCTTCTGTTTCATTGAGTCGTGGGCAAGCTATAGAAAAGCACCTGCAACATTTACAGCCGACGACATTGATCCGTTTGCATGTACCCACATTCTCTACGCCTTCGCCACAGTGGACCAGGCCACATCTAAAATCATCCCTATCGACGATGAATACGATTTGGTCAAAGGTTGGGGTCTCAAAAACATAACTATTCCAAAGGGGTTAGTAGAATCAAAATTCTCAAACAACCATTACACTTCCAGGTGGCTACAGATCTATTGTTGGACTAAAAAGGGCGAATTCGAATCTGAAAGTTCTCATATCTGTTGGAGGGCGTCTATCGAAAATGACGTCGACAGCTACAAATCGCCGGAACTTCATTGTTTCAGTGGTGAAGTTCTTATCAGAAAACGGCTTCGACGGACTCGACATCCATTGGGAATATCCAGGTATTTTTGTCAACTTATTTGCTGAAAGGTATTGGCAAGATGAAGATAATTCAACGCTTTTTTTCCTCCAAAGGAGCTGAAGATCTGGGTGGACGTCAAATGGATAAGGAAAACCTTTCAAAACTGATAGAGGAACTGTCAGGAGTTATCGATTCTCGGCGCTGGCTGCTTACTGCTTCAGTGTCTCCATCAAGGTATGTGTTTAAAATCTAAACAATGATTGATACTGATACTCAACTAAAATAATGCTCAAATTGACCACTAGACTCGAATTCCCTTATGCGTTAGTTTAAAAGCTTCATCTTCTTTGCAGATTTAGACTGGACGATGGCTATGACGTGCCACGAATAGCTCCCTACCTTCATTACATACTTTTGAAAAGTTTCGACTTCCATCAGGAACGAGAAGACGCGGCTAACCATCCTTCACCTTTGATCATGAATCAGAAAGAAGATCCGCTATCACTTTACTTCAACGTAGTAAGCAAAAACCATCATAGAGGAGAGACAGAAAAACGTTCGGTTTTCCCAAAATCTGGAGCCATCATTTTTGAAAATATAATCAACGTGAATCCCTTAGAGTCCATTAAAAATTGCGTCCTACAGTATGTCCAGTCATTGTGGCTTACGGAAGCATTCACAAGTCTCGAGGCTTCCTCATAAGAAGAGAGGTTCAAGTAGTTTGTAAAGTCCATGGTGGTTTATTGTACCTTGGAAAGGCCTTTACCTCAACGAAGAGAGGTGGTTTTGTTGATGGTGAACAGTTTGATGTTTTTTTTTTTGCTCCAGTTGTTGGCCTATTATTGAGGACTTGTGGTACAGCAAAACACAGAACTCTTCAATGACTACACCAGTCACTGCTTCTAATGCAGCAAAAGCTTCAACTGCTGCAGCAGCTTCAACTGCTGAGAAGCTAATTGCCTCCCCAGCTTCATTTGCTGAACACCTCAACTGTTGACGCAACTATAGCCATAACAGGGGAAACTAAACCGTCTGACTTTTCAGTCTCTCCCAGACTTTGTTTGGAAACGTTCACTTATCCAAAAAAAAAGGGTTCCAAGAACATCGCATGAAATGCCCCTTGCTTAGATGCCCCTTGTTTATAATATTGATTTCTTCTACCAATAAGCTGCTGATCTATAAACTATAGTATTCGCAAAAAATACAGGTATGGGATTTTTTCAGGACTATGCGGTCCAGTTTTGGTTACGCCAAGGAGTCCGCAGGTCCCAGCTAATATTGGGAATTCCATTTTTCGGACGATCGTACACACTACAAGATTCAACCAGATGGATGCCAGGATCACCAGTGAAGAGCCCTGGCCATGAAGCAAGGTATTTTACAATAAAATTGCCAGCAGAAGAACAGGTTCGGAATGCAACATGTACCATCGTATGCTCGAGGAGCTAACTTTGTGAAGGTTTAGTACACTGGATCCATAACTCTGCAACTCCAAATCCATACCATAATTCCTCAGGAACCATTGCAGATAATAACTTGGATCATTTTGGTTCTGCACCAAAATCTGCAAGATTTTAGCAAATCAAAGTACAGTGCCAGGTGAGGGGTGGTCCCATATGAAAATCAGACTTCAGTCAGTTCAGACCAGATTGATAAATAGTGTTCCGAGGGTTCATTCTCTAGCTGAAAATTCGTTCAGACCATTGCAGATAACTAGTTTGTACATATTTCTTAAAACTGATATTTTTCTAGGTACACACAGCAGCCTGGGTTCATGGCATATTACGAGATCTGTTCCAAGTATCGAAATGGGTCCTGGAAAAAATATCGAGAAGCTTCCGGTTCTACGTTTATGGTCAACGGAGACCAATGGGTTGGATTTGAAGATCATCGCAGCATTCAAATCAAAGTAAGTGTTTCGCTGAATCAGATTGGTTCTAACGGCTACTCAAATGTCTAAACTCATTACTTAATTACCTCATTACTTAATTCGTCAAATTATTAGATGGATTATCTGGTGAGGGAAAGATTGGGCGGAGCAATGGTCTGGTCTCTGGACTTGGACGATTTCAAAGGCCTCTGTGGACCGAAATACCCACTTTTGGAAGCAGTTAGATCATCATTCGCTCCAGGAATACCAGGTAGTTGCCTTAACGTAGATCTTCCCATATAAGATGACTTCGATTTAGAACAACACCTTCCCTCTTCTAAATTGGGCGATTTTTGAAAATATTTTTCAAAAAATGTTATTCTGAGAAAAACATCCGGTGGTTTCTAAATTTTTTCCATCTATAGCAGCAGTTATTTCACCTGGGTCTGGAGTTGGCGTAACAGTCTTGGCAACTGAAAGCAATTGCAGTGGTGAAGGGTACGTGGGCGATCTGAACGATTGTTCAGTTTACTACAGGTAAGTCAGCTCTAAGGAAAGACGATTTTTTTTTTTTTTTTTTGTCCCAAAA
Source organism: Tupiocoris notatus (assembly GCA_037159825.1). Taxonomy (NCBI): domain Eukaryota; kingdom Metazoa; phylum Arthropoda; class Insecta; order Hemiptera; family Miridae; genus Tupiocoris; species Tupiocoris notatus. Next base: position 276,284 of record JASJUZ010000407.1, on the reverse strand, counting down.
TCAATCATGGAACCTAAAAACTCATAGATGATTATTACAACCTAGTCTACCACAGATCCCACAACTAGAAAAATCAAATTCCTAAAGATTTTATTTTCGTTCATTGTGAGGAAGAGAGAAACCAGGTGACTCATTCTTCAATTGTTTAATGTCTGGCCGAGTACTATCGCCCGTTCAGGCATCATCAGGGCGACGTGGAGCCATAGGGTCCACAGGCTGTCGCCCTGATGATGCCTGAACGGGTGATAGTACTTAGCCAGACATTAAACAATTGGAGAATGAGTCGCCTGGTTTCTCTACCCCTCACAATCCATGAACATCAAAGAATGCAACGTCAAGATAGAGAATAAAGATTTTATGAATACCAACCTTGAACCAGTAAGGTTGTTTTTATAGAGCTGATGGTTGACACTTGTAACTTTGTTAATTTCCAGGTGTCAGTGGTCTATGAAGCACACGTACATTTGTCCCCATGGTCTCTACTATGATCCTTCGCTGAATCTTTGCAATTGGCCAACATTGGTAACCTGTCCTGTTCATGGTAAGTCACAGGGCCAAGAAGCATATTGTAAGGAAATCAATTAACAAATTTAACTGTTAAATGCCATGATGGATCGATGTTGTACTGGTGTTTTAATTCACCCAGATTCTCATTATCCTCATCACAAGTCACACAATGTTTCAGGCCACTCAGTCCTAGTTGACTACAGAGGAGAAACAGTACCTGCAATCAACAATCTAATACACAGTGAGTTTTTACCCGAATTACTCTCAGTGTTAGCTCAATGAGATTATCTACCACTAATTTAGAAGCCATATTAAGAATATCCCACACATTTTCAGAGGTAAAAGAAGATAAAAGAGTCGTCTGCTACTTTACAAATTGGTCCTGGTATCGGAAAGGAGATGGGAAATTCCTTCCAGAGCACATAGAGCCGCAACTCTGCACAGACATCGTTTACGCCTTTGCTTCGCTTGAGCCAAACACTTTACGTATCACATCCTTCGATCCTTGGGCTGACATAGAGAACAGTAAGGATCATTTTCAGGAAATACCAATTGATATAACTGCCACTATTTCACACTAATCTGATCACCGTCACATTTTACAGACATGTACAAAAGAGTGACCGCTTTGAGAGAGTTGGGAGTAAACGTCTTGCTAGCAATAGGAGGTTGGACTGACTCTACAGGCGACAAATATTCCAAACTCGTCTCGACCGGAGCTAACAGACGGGCGTTTATTGGTTCGGTTGTGGCATTTTTGAGGAAATATGATTTCTCAGGATTGTCGCTGGAGTGGAACTATCCTGTCTGCTGGCAGAGCGATTGCAAAGCAGGATTAGCGTCGGATAAAGCCAATTATGCTAAACTAATCCAGGTTCGTTCCCTGCCAACGATTTTGGCCTTAACATCGGGGAAAATTGGCCCTATTCCTCACCAAATATATTGCTATTTCTTAAAAAAAATTTCTACAGGAAATGAACAAAGCATTCGAAATGGAAACTCCACGATTAATCTTAAGTGCATCACTAAGCGGCTACCCAGAGATCATCGAAAAAAGCTATGATCTTCGAACCATTTCTGAAAATGTAGATTTCATGACTGTCATGTCGTACGATTATCACGGAGCATGGGAAGGAGTCACTGGGCATGTAGCCCCACTAAAAGGACTCACTGGGGATCAACTCCCGAAGTACAATGTAGTAAGTCAAGATTCCCTCCCTCAGCCAATGGATAGGTAGTATTGATCTATTGAAATGTCGACTCTGCTTGAGATTTGTCCATTTTTCCAAGCTGATTAGAAATATTCAACTTCTCAACCTTTCCAGGATGCAGCCATCAAGACATTATTGGCCAAAGGCGCGGACAAGTCAAAACTCATCATGGGAATTCCACTGTATGGCCAGACGTTTGAATTGAAATCCGCTGATGAACACGACCTGGGATCTGAAGTTGCAGGGCCTGGTAGCCCTGGACAATGCACTTCCCAGCCTGGCATGATGTCATACTACGAGATTTGTGTTAAAAGTGAGCATTTTTCATTAAATAAACTCAATTCGAACCGACGACTGCTCCAAAAATCACTCATTTCTCAATCTTTCAGTCAAAAAACACAATTGGAAGAAAAGTGACAGCCCTTATGGACCATACGCTTACGCAGGAGACCAATGGGTCAGTTTTGACGATGAAGCATCGATAAAACGAAAGGTAAGCAGCCTAGCATAAAAATTATAATTCTTCTCATTATTTTCATTCCACAAGTTCATCCAATTTTACATCATTTCACTTTTTACATACTCAATCTAGGTCGATTATGTACTCAAAGAAGAACTTGGCGGAGTCATGGCTTGGACTTTGGACATGGACGATTATCAAAACCTGTGTTGCAAAGGTCAGGCACCTCTGCTTCGCGCCATCAATAACGCTCTGGGGAGAAAAGTTTCAAGAAGTGAAGTTGTCGGATGCACCAAACCTACAGCACCAGTCACACCTCCTCCGGCGACCACCACCCTCGATCCCGAATCAGGTATACACACAGGCTTGTTAAATGTAGAACATTTCTAGAACAAACTGTGATAATTGTGCCATAATACTGTCTGATGTGAAATTATATATAAAATTTTAATTTTTATCGCGTACTTTCCTTGGTCAAATTTGGGCAGGTTTGATTGACTCAGCAACGACTGAACATGAGCACCATCATTCAACAATGAAGCCATCGATAACTTCAACCACCAATCATTGGAAGCCGGAAACAACTACTCCAACAACATCCACTGTCTGGTGGGTACCAGAGTCATCAACGACGCAAAAACCAACGACCACAACTCCCTGGTGGGTTCCTGACACGACAACGACCAGACAACCTCAAACTACTAAACCGTCTACAAGACCTCCACAGACATCAAGGCCCACAAGACCTTCAACAGCACCACCGGAGACAAGTACGCCAAAGCCAACCTCCAAGCCTCCACCGACAACGACCGAGTCTGAGGGAGTGCAGGTAGGAGTTGGAGAGGATTCAGTGACAACTGAAATGCCAACTACTTGTACAACAGGGGAATATCGACCAGTGCCAAGCAACTGCAACGCTTACTACAGGTAATTCAAAACTGCTTTGTACAGAGAACACTTAACAATGCTCAGGCTAATTACTCTGGTTCCATTAGATGCACATTCAAAATTGTTGAGAACAATTTTTTTATGGATGCATCGTTGCCAATTTCAGGTGTATTTTGGGAGAGTACAGGCAACAGAACTGTGCTGGAGGGCTTCACTGGAATGTCCAGAGCAACACATGTGATTGGCCGAGTGAAGCAAAGTGTTCAGCTGGTAAGTTAATCACAGACATAGTCTTCAAAGTCAGCGTTGCCATATTCACTTGAGCGTTCGGTCATATCGTCACACCAAAATTGATCGCAGGTACATCAGAAATAACAACATGGAAACCACCGGAGCAACGCCCTGATGGCTGGTGGACGACCACAACAACGAAGAAGCCTCGCCCCACAAGGCCGCAAGCAACCACAACCGAGAGTTGGACGACTGAAGAAGCAGCTGTTAGAAAACTGAACTATAGAAGATTTTTCAAAATTTATTATTAACAACCAGGAATTCTCCAACACGCCTGGTTCTAAATAAGTGCAAATGCTTTATTGTACAGGTGGTTGGAGGTAGCATAACGTGCGAGAACGGCCAATATTACCCAGTGCCAACTGATTGTTCATCTTTCACCATTTGCGTCAACGGTATTTTGGTTGAGCAAAGATGCGCAGCAGGATTGAATTGGAATCCGGTTACAAAATGGTGTGATTGGCCTTTCAATGTCAAATGTCAAAGCAGAACCACTTGTGAGTCAAGATTGTTCGCTTTCCAAATTATTTCAAGATATGGAGTGGTAACAGTTGTTCCTAGAATAACAAACCCTATCGATTAATTTGTTGTATATTCCTCTAGCTCTTATCTGTTCAATTAAGTTTTCAAGGATGAAATTGATTTGCTTGTTAATTTTCCAGTCGTCGTTGTGAGAAGTAACGGCTGCAGTAAAGGAATGTTTACAGTCCACCCCAATAGTTGCCAAAAGTACCTTCAATGCCTGTGGGATAAATACGATGTCAGGACTTGCCCTCCAGGTCTACATTGGAATCAGGTTTGTCTATTAATAATATCACTCCATGTCTGCGTAAACGAAACCTACCTACAGTTTTACAAGCACCCCCCAAAATGTTTCACAGGCTGCCCAAATTTGCGATTGGCCAGTAAAAGCTGGTTGCAAGAAACAAGAAGAAGGAACCTCTGGTGCGATGGAACCAGAGGTTAGTGGAGGGGAAGACGAAGGCAACAAGGCTATAACTACAACTACGACACCAAAAATCACAACAGAATGGACTTGGCAACCAGACACACAGACCGAATGGTCTTGGACATCAACAACGACTGAAGAGCCTTGGCCTGAGACACCGTATAAGCATCCACTATCAGGTAGTTGTCTATTCTTTATCATTCAATGTTTATTGGTTCCAAAAAAAGTTGATACATATGAACCCGTTTGTTTGAAGGATATTTCAAGGTCGTCTGCTACTTCACCAATTGGGCATGGTATAGGCCGGGCAATGGCAAATATCTTCCAGAGGACATTGACTACGACTTGTGCACGCATATAATTTATGGATTCGCTGTCCTTGATTCTGAACAGCTGACAATTAAGGCTCACGACTCTTGGGCCGATTTCGACAACAGTAAGAAAGAATAGAACTACAGTTAGGGGTATTTCCCTTCACAATGCTGATCATCCAAAATGGCCATTAATATTTTGCAATTTTCAGATTTCTACCAACGAGTAACCTACTTCAGGAGGAAAGGTGTCAAAGTGTTGCTGGCTATTGGCGGGTGGAACGATTCTCAAGGTTTGAAACACAATTTTTGCTATTAACAAGATCGATTTCATAGGCAAAAAACGTTTTCACTCAAACGTCCAAAATATTCCAGATTTTTTTCATGCTTTCAAAAATCGAAATCAAAATTTTAATTACCAACAGGAGATAAATACAGCCGGCTTGTAAACAATCCGAACTCAAGAAAACACTTTATTGACCATGTGGTTCCATTTTTACTCAAATACAAATTCGACGGCCTTGATTTGGACTGGGAGTATCCCAAATGCTGGCAAGTAAGTTAACAAAGAAATTCAGAATTGATAATTTTCCACTTTACCACTCCTATAAATGAAATAAGGATAATGCAGATGTTCATGCCACAAATAACCAAAAAGGCATAGAAAATACCATATAAGCTGTAGACTTAGATTTTCATGGTTCTTTTCCAGACGAACTGCAACCAGGGAAAAGACTCAGACAAGGAAGCATTCGGAAATTGGGTTTCAGAATTGAAAAGCGCATTCAGACAACATGGACTACTCCTTTCAGCAGCTGTGTCTCCGAGTAAAACAATAATTGATGTTGGTGAGTGACAACTACAGCTTATATTTTCAATTCTTCTACTCTTACAGCCAATTCACATCGCACCGTTATTTAAAGGCTACGACTTGAAGGCTCTCGCAGAGAACTTGGACTGGATTTCAGTGATGACATATGATTACCATGGGCAGTGGGACAAGAAAACCGGCCATGTTGCGCCAATGTATGAACACCCAGACGACGAATTTTACTACTTCAACGCGGTAATCACCAACTAATATCTGGGGGTTGTGAGGTGGAGAAAAACCTATGGCTCCACGTCGTCCTGAGGATACCCGAATGGGGGAAAGTGCTCGGCCAGCTAATAAAGAATTGGAGAATGAGTCGCCTGGTTTTTCTCGACCTCACAACCCCCCCAGACATCAAGAAAATCGACAAGAAGGAAAATAATTAATTACCGTGCACCTCTTCGCTGCGTTAAAATTAAGAAATTGCATTCTTACTAAAATTCATCTTGTTATTTTAGAACTATTCCATCAACTATTGGATTCATGGTGGGGTTCCAAGAAGGAAAATTGTCATGGGTATGCCTATGTACGGACAAGGATTTACATTGTCGGATCCCAAGAAGAATGAGCTCAATGCTCCAGCACCAGGTATATAAAAACAACATAAATATTAGCCAACATGGTGTGTGACACGTTGGTATAACTCTTAATGGGGAAAGATGGAATCTAGAGTTGATAATACACATTCAAATATCTCAGCATTTTTCCATGTTCAACAGCACCTGCTCAAGCCGGCGAATTCACAAGAGCAGCTGGATTCTTGGCCTACTACGAGGTAATGTAACGTCCCTCTAACTAAATTTGAAACCAACATGAACAAAACACATAAAATGATTATGTTGAATCAGATTTGCGATAGAGTGAAAAACAGAGGCTGGACTGTGGTTCAAGATGAAGAGAAACGAATGGGACCGTATGCATATCACAGTAACCAATGGGTCGGCTTCGATGATGTTGCTATGATACAGCTCAAGGTACAGTAAAGCTTCAGATGCTTAATCAAAGCTCTAACTAAAGCAGGGTTCACAGGCCTCACAAATGTGCAGATGCGTTCGACCTTATGATTGGCAGTCGAAATTTTAAGGTGGGCATGGTTTTTGCCGCAGATGCAAAAGCATCCGATTATATTTTTCCTGCACTGACGGATCAGCCCTCGCGGGAAAACAACCAGGGATTGTTGATAGCAACAAAAGAGCACATCTGAAAATTTCCTCAAAAGGCACTTAGCAAGGTGTCAGCTGATGCAAAACGCATCAACACATTTGAAGGGGGCCTGCAAACCCTGCTTTACTCACAAGCTCATAATAAAGCAGGGTTCACTGGCACTCCTCAAGGCCGAAGCAGGAACGCTATGCTTGAACCAATCAGGATACAAATCGCACTATCACGATCGATACCTGCGAACCCTGCTTCAGACCATGTTCGAAGATTTGCTGAACTGAAACTTGAGAACGATGATTTGTTGTCACTTTAAGTCGAACTACATTAGAAAAATGGACTTGGGAGGCGGTATGATCTGGGCTTTGGACTTGGACGATTTCAAAAACACATGCGGCGATGGGAAACATCCTTTGTTGTCTACAATCGCTCGAACTTTAGCATCACCAGGTTAGTGAATTCAGCTGAATCTGCATCATGTTATAACACAAAAAGTTTTGGTTTTAATTGTACTCACGTTATTCAAGGCAATGGTGATTTTGAAGTGCCAACTACCACAAAGAGGCCAACAACATCAAAACCACCATCAACCACAAAGAAGCCAAAACCAGCAACCAAGCCAACTGGTAAGCCGACAACAAATGCAACACCTAAACCACCATCAAAGCCACGTCCAACAAGACCGACCTTTACCAGGCCTCCAACCCCACCAAGACCAACTTGGTCAACCTCAGCAAAACCAACAAAACCAGTTACAACTACAACAGTTCAGCCAATGCCAGAAGAAACAACAGAAGGCAATAGTGTTGCTGAAGAAGAAGCAGCTCCTCCTCCTGATGAAACGGCACTTATAGAGGATCTCAAGCCCCAACTTACTGATGATTTCAAGGTCGTCTGCTATTTCACCAATTGGGCTTGGTACAGGTATGCTCCAGACCAATTTTACATCAACTACGTTTTTTAAAACCACAGTAATTAACTGCATAAAGGGCTTTTCATTCATCAGGCAAGGGACAGCAAAATATCTCCCATCAGACATTGATCCATCTTTGTGCACCCATGTAGTTTATGGATTTGCTGTTCTCGATGGCGACCAGCTCACAATCAAACCTCATGATACATGGGCTGACTTTGATAATAGTAAGTGCGGATTTCAAGTTACAATATTTCTTTAAGCTTTGATTGTGTAACTTAATTTTCCATTCTACCAATAATTTTCAGAGTTCTACGAGAAAGTGACTTTGTTAAAAGAAAAAGGAGTCAAAGTGCTAATAGCCATTGGTGGCTGGAACGATTCAGCAGGTTCCAAGTACAGCAAATTAGTGAACAATCCAGCAGCAAGAGCCAATTTCATCAAGCACGTGGTTGACTTTGTTTTGCAGCACAATTTTGACGGCCTCGATCTCGATTGGGAGTATCCCAAATGTTGGCAGGTAAATTACCCAAGGTATCAGTACAAATATCTGTTTTATTTGATGCCTCAAGAATTTATAGCATTGAAAATTCACGGTCCATAGGTGGACTGTAACAAAGGCCCAGATTCGGATAAACAGGCGTTTGCTAATTGGGTAACTGAACTTCGCAACGCTTTTACTCCCCATGGACTTTTGCTCTCAGCTGCTGTTTCCCCAGCAAAAAAAGTCGTCGACAACGGTAAGCTGATTTGTGCACTTTAAGTCATAACAGGCCAACTAATTTTCACATTAAAAAACCACCCGATGAAAGAGATTTTGAAAAATCTTTTGGTGGCCCAGCTAGACCAGAAGGACACTCTATGGGAAGTCCTGCAGTTGAAGGGTGATCTGGAAGATTTCTCAGCTAGCTTAAGGTGGCAACAGGATTAGTGCTGAAACTAACACTGTTTTGATTTTTTGCCAGGATATGACGTGAAAACGTTGTCTGACAATCTTGACTGGATTGCGGTCATGTGCTACGACTATCATGGCCAATGGGACAAAAGAACAGGCCATGTAGCTCCAATGTACGTGCACGATGACGATCTGGATGTCACGTTTAACAGCGTAAGTAAACCTCCTTCACTGAATCTTGATTAAATTTTAAAGTTGTTTTTTTTTCTCTCTCTTTTATTTGTCAAAAAACCTGTATGTGTACAACTGAACACAAATGAATGAAGGAGGGCGTCTTGCTCAGCAGTGAATCTCCCACCTTACGGTTTCAATTCGTTTGTGGACCCGTTGACCGAGTGAATCTATTTCATTGGATCTTGGGCATGCTATAAGCCTGGAAAATCCATCAGATACCTACCAGTACCTATTTTAAGATCATCAGGGCTTCACAACGTGAACTGTTATACTAAACCTGAGAGAGGTCACATCTCAAAGTCTGTAGGCAAGAGGTATAGTCTCCCCCAGTTCCCAAGGCATTTTCTTAGCTCCTCTTCTTAATTTTTGGCACACCAGATCTGTAGCTGGTTTGCAAACTCAGTTGAAAGAGACGCCTAAACTGTTTCACCCACAGAACCCAGCTTTCTGAAAGTTAACTAGATTAACAGTAAGATGGTAGGTCTTGTGAATGAAAATGGATCATCAAGAACAAAAATGAATATTGGTTTTCAGAATTTTACTATGTTCTACTGGCAAAGCCAAGGAGCCGATCCGCGGAAGTTGGTTATGGGCATGCCCATGTACGGACAGAGCTTTTCATTAGCTGAAACCAAAGAGAACGGACTGGATGCACCCACTTATGGAGGTGGTGAAGCTGGAGACGGCACCAGAGCCCGTGGATTTCTATCCTACTACGAGGTGGGTACTAAATATTGCCATTCATCCTACATCACAGTTTTGCAAGCATGTAACTTTACATGCAAGTAACTTTACACGTTTGATGCATTTCTCCGCATCAAGGGACTCTTAAAATGCAGAGATTTTCTTAAAAAGTGCGCCGATGTGATTTTTAACAGATCTGCGACCGTGTGATCAACAAAGGGTGGACTCTTGTACCGGATGAGTCCGGGGCTATGGGTCCATACGCATACAAAGGTGATCAATGGGTCAGCTTCGATGACGCGTCAATGATCAAACACAAATCACAATTCGTCAAGATGAACAATTTCGGCGGAGCAATGATCTGGGCGCTGGATTTGGACGACTTCCGAAATACCTGTGGTAAGAATGAGATTACTAAATTCGAATAGTCTCGTCCGCTGTGGAAACAGTGCGTGTCTCTTGGACATCAACTGCAAGTATGATTACAGAGTGATTTTTTTTTACAGATTGCGAAGAATACCCTCTACTGCGAACAATCAATCGTGTCCTAAGGAACTACCCCAAGGGTCCTCTCTGCTCTTTGAAGCCTTCTGCCACCTTGTACATAGCTGGCAAAGCTGATGGTACGATTTAGCCTAGGTCAACTCTCACGACAACTCCGGTACAGAAGGTGCTTAATTAATTATTGAATACAGATGTAAAATAATACTCAGCTGCGTCAAGTCTTTGATTTCTTTTGAAAGTTGTTTTAAATAAACTAATGATAAAATATAACCTCAAATTGTACGAAATCTAACTGTATTTCAGCATGAACTTCAGCAAAAGACTTCGCCGTCCTGTGGAATGCACCGATAAGCGATAGCTGAGATGTCAGGAAGCGACTCATATAAATACGACTTTTTTTGATTCTGTGAAATAAATATGATGAAACCTATCGAATTGTTTACTTGCCCGAGGAGCAGATTTGATATTGTAGAATTATAGCCCTCGTTCCTCAATATCGTAGAGAAAGGAAGTATCGGACGTATCGGTAGTATAGAAGCTGTAAAATGTAATACGACAAGTGAGAAGCGACAGTTTATGAAGAGGACGAAAAGTCCAATGTCTATTAGCGTCATTAGCGAGTAACAGCGGGTCACCAATGTTGCCAGCCAATAAAAATATTCCATCCAAAAATATAAATCGATTGTCTTTCGTTGTAACTTCTTTGAATTGAAAAAAATCACTTGTTTAAATATGAACTTATTAGGGCTCTATAAATTACACTAATGACTAGACGTTAGTTATCACTCCACAGTACTTAAAGGCTAAATCATTTTGAATTTTTACGAAGATAATAAAAAATTAGAAACATTTCACTGACACAATCTACTTTTCAAGTACCTACCTAATTTTCCTTCAATCCGGGTGCTCGCCAATTTCTTTCGATTATTCACAACATCGATACTTGACGATTGCATAGGTCGTCTCGATGGTAAATGAGTCGATATTTTGTTTTCGTTCAAGGCTTAGGCGGTTAGGCGACATCGCTCCTAATCAGTTTAAAGGGACATTTTGTTTTGAATTTGACCAGCCACTAACGCTGGTATTTTACTTTTCGTATGATATTGTGATCAATAACTGTCTGCCGATGTCGGGCGACTTGTCGTCATTCGTCGTCTCGTCGTACGAGAATCTCTCGGACGAAGAACTTGGTCAACATTTGAAGAAACATTTCGGCCATGATTCGTTCAAGAGCGAACTTCAGAAGAAGGCCGTTCAAGCGGTGCTAAAACGTAAGTGAAAAAACGGAAGGTGAACTTTAATCACATCCGAGGGCGATTACATTCCAAAATGATATTTGAGAAAATCGGTGGAGTGTCATTGGCTAAAATCCATTGAAATTGCCTCAGCGACATCATAGTTACTTCTATCATTCAATAGGTAGTGTAATATTATTTTGAATTGACGTTTTCTCTCATTATGGCCAAATTTGTTTTCAGGCAAGAAAGATGTATTCGTTTCGATGCCGACCGGATCGGGGAAGTCTCTCTGTTTCCAACTGCCGGCCGTCATGAACAGCCGAAAAGTGGCCATCGTATTTTCACCGCTTCTAGCGTTGATGAAAGTGAGTTTATATTAAGTGCAGGTTTTTAGATTTGTTGCAATAAATTCTTCAGTCGAAAGATGTTGCTATGGCTAAACGTAATAAAGCCCATGTTTGATAACGATGCTCTCCCCTCTCATAGGTCCAATCCTTGTTTTGTAAATTTTCCTCATTTTGGCGCTGCTCCTCGGCGAATTTTTCAACTTAACTCGATACTCTTCAGCACTCGTCTTATCACTATTTCCATTGCGTTTCAGGATCAACTTGACCATCTTCGCAAAGAAAATATCCGAGCCGAAACGATCAATTCAAAAATGAACAATGCTGAGAGACAAAGGGTGATCAACGATTTGAAACTCAGAGTTCCTAATACCCGACTCTTGTACGTCACTCCGGAACAAGCGGCCACTCCGACATTCAGGGTTCATAATCTTGCCAGTAATGTGATTTGTCGCTGAGTTTAAATTGGGAATTTCGTAAATTTTTACATTTTTCTGTCACAGAACGTTTTATTTGACTTGTTTCGATACAAGAAACTGTCATATATGATAGTTGATGAAGCACATTGTGTAAGCCAATGGGGACACGACTTTCGACCTGACTATCTGAAATTGGGGTTTCTTCGCAACGGCATACCTGGAATACCGTGGGTAGCTCTAACTGCTACTGCTAGCAAACAGGTATACCAATTTTTGCAGGCTTCATTGTTACTAGATTGGTGTGAAATTGAATTATTTTTTTTTTTATGTTTATTATTCAATAATAAACCATTGTAATTGCCCAAGAAAAAAATTTTTCTAACCCCCTCAAAATTTGATGTTTTACGTTTCAAGGCATGTAGAATCCGAATATCCATTAAAAAAAATTCTGTCCGTCCGCCGTACGCCGTTAGCAGTTTTCCGGCCAAACTATAATAGCGAAATTCTTGAAATTTTCACCAAAAATCAATCTCGGTCATACGACGGCCCAATTCTTGAACCAACTTGCTAGCTCAATTTTAAGGGTATTTTTGGGGGGTTTTGAGGGGGAGAAAATTCATATTTTCCAAGGTTTTTCAGAAAAATGTGTACGTAGTATCAAATTATATAGATTTTTGGACGCTGAATCGAATGAGACCATTGCGGGGTCGATAGCGTCATTGGTTCTCGAGTTATCGCAGCTTTTGTGTCAAATTTGGGAGATTTTCAGAAATTTTACAAGAGGGTATAACTCGAGAGTTCTTCATCAAGCTATAAAAATCGTTCTATACTCATTGGAATGGTCGTCAAACACTCTTTCCAGGTGTGGGGTAAGGCAAAGATTTAGCTTTTAAATAGGAAATTAAGAAAAATAAAATTGATTAAAATTACAATAGTTGCTACAGAGTTTTCCCCTATAGTCATGATCTGTTTTTCGGTGGGATTGTTCAGAAATGTTCGAAATAATTACTATCAAAAATCTATCTATCCTAAATCATTATTGAAGCGAAGGAATAATAAACCACTGTACAATAATTTGCAGCGTTTTTAATTTAGCTAATTACTGAAAATGTCTAACTCTTATGAATAAGGTAGGCAAATCATTTTCGCTTCAGTGTTGGACTACAGAATGCGTCGCGCTTCACTTAATTTGCACTAATAATTCAATCTTCAATATTCCTCTCACTATCCAGGTTGTTGAAGATATTGTGACTCACCTCCGTTTGGATGAGCCGTTGACTTTCAAAACCCCATGTTTCCGCTCTAACCTGTTCTACGACGTCGTCTACGAAGATCTTGTTGAAGATTCGTACACGCATCTGGCTGAATTCGTCCAAGAAACGCTTGATGAAGACCGTAAAAATGAGGGGAAAGAAAACAAGACTGTCGTCAAAGGAAAAGTGAGTATTTAGTTATTCAAAGGCCTGCTGAGTGTAAGGGAAGCTAGAAAAAGGCTACCCTCGATTCGTAATTAAAACAATATCTTTTTACGTAAATGTTTACGTAGTAAATGAAGTATTGAGATCGTCTGAAAAGTCGAATTTGGAACCGAGGTCCAGTTGGAAGAAATTTTCATAGACCTATACTCAGAATTACTTTCTGGACAAGTGTCTGTGTGTCTGTCTGTCTGTTTGTCCATGGTCACAAAATGACATAAATGGCCATTTATCTTCCTGAAAAATGAATGAAATTCAACGACATTTTCAGGAATATTTTCCTAGTGAATGAGCAAAATTCGGTTTTTCAAAATTTTAAAAAACACTGTGCACTTGAAATACAAGGGTTCAAAAATTTTCTGTTTGGATTTTTACGGGCTATAAGAGTCAATATTTTTCTACGTTTGAGGGCTTGAAATGCAGGTTATGGCAAACAGAAAACACCAGTTTTTTTGTGTATTGGGTCTCCCACCGTACCTCCACGTTATGAGCCTTTTTCACGATTTAACTAGTGCATGTTTTGTATTTCGATTTTTACAGGCCCCAAAACTCAATGTATTTGAACGTTCAAGGTCTTAAAATGTTGGGGTCGGCGATTGAATGATGCCTGATTTTTATCAAGTGGGTCACATGCAGTACTTCCACGTTATTTGCATATTGGCAACATTTTGATTTTTACAGACCGCAAATATGAAGATATTTGAACGCTGGGGGGCTTTTGTAATTTTTGGGCACTTTGCTTTAAATATGACCAACTACGACCACATTCAGAACACTTGTTTTGTATTGTTTTGATCACATACCGTACTTCGACCTTAAGCCATTTTTTGCTGTTGAGCTTTTTACAGGCCGCAGAAATCAATATATTTGACGCTAGAGGTATTTAATGTTTGTAATGGCGAGTGAATGACGCCTGATCTTCACCGTTAGGGTCACACGCCGTACATCCGTGCTATCCAGTAGTTTTTTGGATCAGAAATATTCACATTGCCCTACAGTCAATACAGTTGAACGTTTAAAAGGTCATGAAATGTTTTCTTTGGGGGGTGATTGACGATAGATTTTTATCGTTAAACTCACATATTATAATTCCGGGTTATTAAAATATTGTTTGCATCTAGAATGCTTATTGGCCACAAAAATTGTTTGAACACTCAAGGTCTAGTATATAGTATAAGGTAGTATACTATAAGTACGATGGGTTTTCATCTTGATTTGAACTAATCCAACATGCCGTTTTTGTGGAGAATGAAAGTGGATTTATTTTCAGTCATAACATTGTCCTTAGAAAAGTGGAAATTATTTTGTCTGTTTGTTGATTTTTGTATAATTCAACATGGTTTCAAAAGCAGAAAAAATATAAAACCTACAATACATCAATAAATAAGAGGAAGCTGCCTGAGTAGAGGTGTATTCCTTAGAAATCCTCTCTCAACTTTATCTGAAACCATTTCGCGTGCCTGCTCCTAGAGCGCTCTGCTCTCTTTCTGAACAAGTTCTGTGTACGTCCATTTGTTTGTCTGTCAGAGTGTCCGTCTGTCCTCGCGTCCATCTGTCTACAAATATTCCCATATCTCCCAGGAAAATTCTTGACATTTGAGTTGTTGTAAATTAACGTTGCGGCCTTCGTACAATTATTTTAATTTTATTATTGGTAATACCTGTTACCGAATCAAACCTGGAAGTACAGTGTGATCTATGCACACGACTGGTTTTCAAGGCCGGCTATTCGTTAAATGTCTAAACTTCACTTTGGCTCTTTATCTAAGCGATGTTTGTTCCCAGTTAGTATTAAATTTCAATAATATCTTCACTTACTGGAATTTTGTAGGTTGAAAAAGGATGCGGAATAATTTACTGCCGGACAAGAATACTGACTGAAGAAGTTGCAACTGTTCTGAACCGAAAGGGCGTCTCTACAGTGCCTTATCATGCAGGTATTTGGGTATTTTCTCATTTGAATTTTATATAACCACTTGAAAACATCCCTGAAAAATATGGATCACTCTGCTACCATTTTAAAATCTCAAATCGATATTGCTAATTATTTATCTTTACTCAGGCTTACGTGATAAAGAGAGGAAACAGATTCAGGACGATTGGACGTCAGGGAAATACCTCGTTATTGCGGCAACCATTAGTTTTGGAATGGGAGTAGATAAAGCCACTGTGCGGTAAGCTGGTGAATCAGTATTATGCTTTATGCTTTCTGTAATAGAAAATGATCTGTGATTTTTGGGGACATAATTTACTTTGCGACTTCTTAGGTTTGTTGTACATTGGGGCATGGCTCCCAGTATACCAGCCTATTACCAAGAGAGCGGCCGAGCTGGCAGAGATGGCCTTCCTGCGAGGTGCCGCTTATACCATAACAAAGCGACGAGAAAAGCAATAGAATTTATCTTGACGCAAGAAAGAAATTTGGCCAAAACCAAACAAAAGGAAGAGCAATGCAAATCGGCTTTGAAAGCATATAGTGAAATGGTCGATCTACTCGAGACTGCAAGGTACATGATCACCTAAACCCTTTTTTACTGCTTCTGTGTTCTGATATTATGATTTTGTATGAATTTTACTGCAGTCTGATAATTTATTGTATTTCCAGATGTCGCCATTGGAGTCTTGCTATGTACTTCGGCGACGAAAAACCCGACTGCCAGAAGAGTTGCGACGTTTGTTGCAACACAAAGGCCGTCGAACGGGCGATTAGTGATTTTCATAGCGTTCGAGAATACCAAAAATTCGGACTGACCAATTCAACGGACTACATCGAAACCTTTGGCGATTTGTATGGTGAAGGCAGAGGTGGAATTAACAAGTAATTTTTTTCTCTGCAATTTTTCACTGATTGAGGGCAAGAATGTGTATGTTAGACGCGTCACGTACTTTTATTTTCTTCAGAACAGAGAGCTAATTTTCCTCAAAGGAGGCGATTTTCATTATGGCTGGTACTGTATACAGATCTCATTATTGCAGGGACTCAGATGATTACTCTAACGAAGTCTCTGACAAATATGGCAGAGATATGAGCGAGACCAAAGATAAAGATCTAATTAATACCATCAAACAACAGTTTGCACTTAGACGAAACGATATTGACAGTGGTACTGACGATCCTGGGATTAAATATTCAATAGTGAAAGCCCCCGAAGCCACGAAAATCAAAGTTGCAGGACTCAGCATACAGGTTTGCTGCAAGGAAACATTTTCCCTCTCATTGTTGACCGTTTTTACATTTGTTCTAATCGTCGCTCGATTCTTTCAGACGCGAGAAAGCTATGTGAAATATTTCAAAGATCTGTTGAAGAAAAACTGGCTCTCGGCTCACAAGAGGGCCTTTGAATTTACGGATAAGGATTTCGAAGATGCCGCCATCAATATGGAGTATTCTGTTTTCTCCAACAGCCGCGTCAATGCAGTTTACAAGAGGAAAATCGCTAAGGAGGTGAGTTCCTGAGATTCATTGATTTTCCGTGTAGATCAGATGAGAATGTGAAGGAGAATCTAGTATTTTGCAGTACACAAGGGAAAAATCAGTATTTGAAGAAGGAATAGCTTGTAACCCCTTCGAAGGTTTTTACAGGTTACCAATACTTCCATTTATTACATAAACATGGAAGTAAAATGAACCGGATCTGTGTCAGAAAGGTACTTGGCAGGATTTATTTTTAACCGACTTCAAAAGAGAGAGGTTACTGTGGTTGACTTGCGGGTTTTTTTCGGTATGTGTTGTCCTCTGGCGTTCAGCTCCTGTACGTCCAATCGGGTTAATTTTTTTTTTTTTTTTTTTTTTTTTTTTTTTTTTTTTTTTTTGTTTGAAGGGGTTACTATCCAGTTAGGTCCCATAATTTTTTCAACTGAGCCCATCCAGTAGTTACGTCCCCAGGCGCGGAGAAATGCTGGAAAACTTGATTTTCGCGAAAACAGCAAGTTTTGACTTTACGAGCTTATAACATCTAGAAAAATTGCTCGATTGTTTTGTTTTTTATGTAAATTTATCTGCCTATGAGAGCCTAGCTCCAATTTTGTCCGGCATTCTGATACGGCTCGTAGAGAAGAAAGTGTAACAAAAAACGTGATGCCGATTTTCACTTTTTTGAGGTTTTTCGACCACCGTTCTCAACAACGTCGAGAGCAAAAATATGAACACTATCTCACTTGAAAGCACTTAGCAAGAACTTTCCAACGATGGTAAAAAATCAATTTCAGGTGGCATAATAAGGGAGCAATTGGTGTTCTTATGGACCTATGTTTGAGACCTCATAACTTCAAAAGGAAAACGGCTTTTTTATAGTTTGTAAACTTAAATTGTTCAAATTTAAGTCTACTTTACGTGATCAAGAATTGGTATTGATTGGACCTGAAAGTAGTTACTTTTTCGGCCGTATTTCTAAAAAAATTGTTTTTAAATTACGTTTTTTTGGGATATGTATGGTTGTAGAAAAAAAAACTACGTTAGTCATACAATTTTCGTTGAAATATTTGAATTCAGCGTTAAATTATCAAGAAATAATATGGTTTTGAGAGCCGAATAACTTCATTATAGTGCACAAACGTATGGCGAATTTCTGAAATTTTGTTCGGATTCTCTCATTGAGTGGAATTGCGAATAGGCTTATCATTACTTGGAAAATCATTTGAGAAATAAAGAACGAGTAAATTGGTGCATTTCAGTAACCAACAATGGTGTACTCTTCGCTTGGTTGTCGTCGTAACAATGGTGTAGTAGATAATTTGAGTTTTGTAAGGTGGATCAATGGGATCAAAGCATCCGGTATGTTGACCAAGAGTCCCAAATCAGTGGATAGATTATTCCATTTATTCCTAACGTTCAAACTCGCTCTCAATCAACATAATAACATTGAAAGTGTTTAGGTAATCATTATAGTTTAGATCTTCCGTGTGCAACTGATTCATGATTGTTTTTTTGGCCGTTTAAAAGTAAGTAAGTGAGAAAAACACAATAATGAAAGCTTGGGCAAATTTTGTGACGAGAGCTGTCCATAATAAATTGTAAGACACTAAAAAGAGAAAAATGAAAAAACTTCTTAAAAAAACATAAAACCGACTTCAAAATTATCTGCTTATAAAATAAACTTTGAAAAGGAAAAAATAACAAAAATGTGCCAACTTCGCAGCAACTCAACCACCAACTACAAAATTTAATGACTACTTTACTACTTGTATTGACCTGACCACTTCCTGATTGATTGGATCACCACTCCTAATAATATAAAAATTACTATTTCTCATTTCCCAAATGATTAAAAGACTTTCCTTTCACCTCTGAATCACCTCTAGATTGATCATTTTTGGTTTATTATTCAATAATAAACCATTGTAATCGCCCAAGAAAAAAAATTTTATAGCCCCCCCACAAAATTTGATGTTTTTCGTTTCAAGGCATGTAGAATCCGAATATCCAATAAAAAAATTCTGTCCGTCCGCCATACGCCGTACGCCGTCCACCGTACGCCGTACGCCGTTAGCAGTTTTCCGGCCAAACTGTAAGAGCTAAAAATTTGAAATTTTCACCAAAAATCTATCTCGGTCCTACGACGGCCCAATTCTTGAACCAACTGGCTAGCTCACTTTTAAGGGTATTTTTGGGGGGTTTTGAGGGTTTTTCAAAAAAAAAACTTAAAAAAAAAAATAAAATCGACTTCAAAAATTTTGTCTATAAAATACACTCTGAAAAGGAAAAAATAACAAAAATGTCCCAACTTCGCAGCAACTCATTCGCCAACTACACATTTTAAGGACTACTTTACTACTCGTATTGACCTGACCACTTCCTGATTGATTGGATGATCAATCTGGAGGCAATTCAGAGGTGAAAGGAAAATCTTTTAATCATTTGGGAAATGAGAAATAGTAGTTTTTATATTATTAGGGAAGGTGATCCAATCAATCAGGAAGTGGTCAGGTCAATACGAGTAGTAAAGTAGTCCCTTAAATGTGTAGTTGGCGAATGAGTTGCTGCAAAGTTGGGACATTTTTGTTATTTTTTCCTTTTCAGAGTGTAGGTATTTTATAGACAAACTTTTTGAAGTCGGTTTTTTTTAAATTTTTTTTATTTTTCTCTTTTTAGTGACTTTTAATTATGGACAGCTCTCTTTACAGAATTTTCCCAAGCTTTCATTATTGTGTTCTTGTCACTTACTACTAACCGTCCAAACTCAATTCATAAGTCCGTTGAACGTTGAAGTTCTAAAGTATAATGATTACCTAACTATTTTCAATGTTATTATGTTGATTGAGAGTGAGTTTGAACGTTTGGAATAATCCATCCACTGATTTGGGTCTCTTGGTCAACATACCGGATACTTTGATCCCATTGATACACCTATCAAAACTCAAATAATTGTCTACACCATTACTGGTTACTGAATTGCACCAATTCACTCGTTCTTTATTTCTCTAACGATAATAGAGTGATAATTTTCTCAAGCGTACCCGCAATCGCACTGAATGAGAGAATTCGAACAAAATTTCAGAAATTCGCCGAACGTTTGTGCATTAAAATGGAGTTATTTGGCCTTCAAAACCATGTTATTTATTGAAAATTTAACGCCGAATTCAAATCTTCTAACGAGAATGCTATGACTAACGTAGTTTCTTTTTCTACAAGCATAAATAGTCAAAAAAACGTGATTTTGAAACACATTTTTTAGAAATACGGCCTAAAAAGTATCTAATTTCAGTCCAATCAATACCAAATTTGAATCACGTAAACTAGACTCAAATTTGAACAATTTAAGTTTAAAAACGATGGTAAAACAGTTTTGGTTTGGAAGTTATGAGGTCTCAAACACAGGTCTATTAAAACATCAATTGCTCCCTTATTATGCCACCTAAACTTGATTTTTTACCATCGTTAAAAAGCTCTAGCTAAGTGCTTTCAAGCGCAATAGGGTTCTTTTTTTTTTTCTCGACGTGGTTGGGAACGGTGCTCGAAAAACCTCAAAAAAGTGAAAATCGGCATCACGTTTTTTGTTACACTTTCTTCTCTACACGCTATGTTAGAATGCCGAACGAAAAATTGAAGCTAGGCCCTTGTAGGCAGATAAATTATGAACAAAATGACACCAGAAACAAAACAATCGAGCAAGTATTCTAGAAGTTATAGCTTGCAAAGTCAAAACTACCTTTTTTCGCGAAAATCACGTTTTCCGGCGTTTCTCCGCGTCTGGGGACGTAACTACTGGAAGGACTCAATTGAAAAAATTATGGGACCTACCTGGATAGTAACCCTTTTAAACAAAAAAAAAAGTAACCCGATCGGACGTACAGGAGCTGAACGCCGGTGGACAACACATACCGAAAAAAAAAAAAATCCCGCAAGACAACCATAGTAACCTCCTCCTTGTTTGAAGTCGGTTAATAACCTCCTCCTTGTTTGAAGTCGGTTAAAAATGTGTACGTGGTATCAATTTTTATAGATTTTTGGACGCTGAATCGAATGAGACCATCGCCGGGTCGATAGCTTTATTGGTTCTCGAGTTATCGCAGCTTTTGTGCCGAATTTGGGAGATTTTTAGATATTTGACATGAGGGTATAGGTCGAGAGTTCTTGGAGCTATAAAAATCGTTCTATACTCATTGGAATGGTCGTTAAACACTCTCTCCAGCTGTATCGTTAGGCAATAAGTTTATTTTTTAATTAGGAAATTAAGAAAATTAAAATGATTAAAATTACAATAGTTGCTACGGAGTTTTCCCCTATAGTTACCATCTGTTTTTCGGTGGGAACGTTCACAAATGTTCGGAATATTTAAAACGACTAATGGATAGCCTTCTTAAATCAATATTGAAGCAAAATAATAATAAACCACTGTACAATCATTTGCAGCGTTTTTTTTTTTATTGTAGTTCCCGGCATTTGAAGCGAAACTGAACTTTTATTTATTTTATCTTTGCAATTCCAGGTTTCCGAACTGCGGAAAATGACTGAAAATTCAGCCCCTCACCCTCTCATAATGAGTGAGAAAAAATCCAGTGAAGATGAAGAGCCGAAAAGGCTGTCTGAAATTGTCAAAAGTTTAGAAAAACAGCAAGAAGATAAAAGTAAAATGGAAGCCCCAGAGGAAAACAGCAGAGAAGAGAAGAAAGGAAACACAAGCCAGGCTGGTTCAAATACTGGTTTCATGACCGCTAGGGAAATCATGAAAATTTTGAAAAACGCTGAGGATCTGAGTGAGGCGGGTGAAAAACCGGCTGATAATGTTGAAGACTCAGATGAAAAAGATCCGCAAGAGAATGGCACGTGGACTGTAGACAACGTTGGTATGCATTCAATGAGCGAAAGTGAAGATGAAAATGAAGAGATTGTTATTGAAGATTTCTCAAAACTTTCACAGTCTGCACCTAAGACGTCTGACCTAAGAACAATGAGAAGCAATTCGGTCGGCTCTGATTCAATAAATTTGACGTCATTTGATCTGAGAGATAACGTCGACCAGGATTTTGTTTTAATGAAAGATAGTGTCAAAGCTTTGGAAGAAACAGCAGCGAAAAGTTGCAAGGAAGAAAGTGATGATGTTGTTGGGTTGAAACCGACAAATATCTCCGTTTTGCCCAGCCCTGTAACCGCAGCGTCGCCGACTGCATCAATTCTGAACTTATCTCAAGTTCACATACCAACGCCAGTTCCACCGCCAAAGTTTCCTATCAATGGTGTAAAAACGGACTTGAACTCCTCCTTGAAGAGGAAATATAGCACCCTGTTCGGCAACGATAGTGATGAAGGATCAAATGACGCCATTCTCCTCAACGATGAAAAGGTATAGCAGCTTTAATCTGTTGGAATAACCAGTAGGTGGATCGGTATGATAATGTCTAAGCTGCTATATTATTTTGAACTTGAGATATCAAGCTGGAAAGGGGAGGACTCTTCACAAGAGCTTGGTATGAACAAAAATATTGTTTACACTAATCGTCTGCTGTAATTATTAATCGAGTCAGCGAAGCCTAGTAATTAGGGCATTGGTTTATAATGCACATTTTTTAGTTCAAATCCTGAGATGACCGCATTAGTTTTTTGTCTATTGGTCGCCTCCGTTCAATTAATATTGGGTTGAGGAGGATTTTACTTCAGTACAATACCACTTTTGATTAGTAAAAACGATAGCATAGTTCAAGTTGTACGTAAGAAGCAAAATAAACATGGATAGGACTCTCTTATCCGTATGAACTGGGATTCCCCAATCTCAGTGCAAGTGATTTAGTAAAAAAAAAGCAGAATGAATTTTAGTAATAAAATTTGATTGCTTTAAATGCAAAGCATCTGTTCGTGCCATATGCTCTTCTTTTTTTCTTTTTGAGTTGAAGGTTTGCAGTGTGCAAGATTCCCAGGTATTATAGGCGCCAGCGAATTTAAAACAGTAGCCAGTATATGAGCGTCCGTCCGACATGAACCAAACTTTGTAGCGGCTATCCAGTGCTGATTTCCATAACAGTTGTTAAATTGATTTAGAATACTTTTGGCATGCATTATATCTGGTTGAGTATGTAAGAGCTCTAATAAGCTTTTGTAATGGGTATTGCGTCGATGATTTGTCTTTATTTTCAAACTTCAGTCCTGTAGTGATAGGAGATCGAACTGGGCCACAGTCTTCCATCTGGAATTTTTGGATAATCGATATACTTTGTTTGAGAAAGTAAGATCCTGCCATCTTTGAGGTCAAATACGATGCCTAAGAGGAGGCCCCAAGTCTCTCATTTCAAAATAATTTTTTAACTCTTCTTTAAGTCCCAAGTCAAGTTCATTTTTTTTATGTAATCATCAGATTATCAACATGAACTTAAATAAGCGTTTTTCTCCCCTTGGCGTTTGGAAGTTCATGCAAGGATCGTCGCTTGATCACACAAATCCTCTTTACTTGAAGCTTTGCGTCGAATTTTAAATACCACTGGCGTCCTGGCTGTTTTAGTCTTTTCTCCGTTTTTCGAGTTCAAGTCACGCAGCATTTTTTGTGTTTTGTAAAGAAGAGCTTTACTACTAAACAAAATCAATAACTTTTTGAATTAGTACGTATATGAAGTGAGCTTTTCAGTAGAGGTTGAATTTTAGTACTAAGCAAGTTGAATGTCGAATGGACTCGCACCTACTGTTTTTCCTCCTTCCATTTTCAATTATTTATGATGATAGTTGAAATTTTTAGTCATTTTATGAAAATTGGTTGGAATTAGCCAATTGTAACGGCATCATATTCAACTATAAATTCCAAGAGCCCGAACGCTCCCAGGGAACTCTTTGCTAACCACTGTGTCGACTGTTCCTAAGCTCTTATCGTCTCTTCTTCCAACTCCTAAGAATTGTGAGCTTCCACGTGAATATTTATAAAACTTGAGGACTTACAAAGTGATACTATTCATGGAGTACAAATTGACAAAAGAAGGAACTGATAATCGCTTCAAATTATCACTCTCTTGGTCTAACGTGAATTATGTATTCTAGGGGTCGAATGAACCTAATTATGATGCCAAAGAAAAAGAAAAATCAAGCGAACGCAAGAGGTGGAAACTATCTTCGAAAGAAAGTGCAAAAAGCAAAGCGGCGGTGAAAAAGTCAAAACACGACAAACCCAAGGCGATCGAGACAAAGAAAAAGGCATTTTCCGACGTCATCGTCAAATACTTAATGCCTTACTATAAGCAGAAGCGCATCCCGTCCAAAGATTGCTTTAAAGTGTTGGCTCGCAAAATCGTCCACACTCTCCTGCCTAAAGAAAACGTTTACGGTGGGTTTCTTCTCTTTTGCATGAAGTAACAGCTGATTTTCATGAATGCCCCTTTCATTTTGGACAACTTTGTTCACCTTGTAGTCATTACCTCCTGTTTTTTCAACATGGCGTTGTCCACTTAACGCTCCGTACTCATTCTCATTTCAGGTGAACCGGAAATCAAAACTTACATACATTCGATCTATAAAAAAGGTTTATTCAAAAGAAGTATACTCGACATTGAAAAAAGCGAGTTGAAAGCCTGAAATCGGAAGTTTTTTTCTTTTACGAATTTTCCTTTTTCTTGTCCGTGCTCCAAATTTCAACAAAGCCTATGACTGATTGTGATCAAGTATGATTTCCTTATTGCGCATTGTTCATTTGTTATAATAGTGTATAGGAATTTCAACTGGCAGACGCCCTACATTGTTCATTGTATATAAACGTTTTTTGACATTATTTGCCTTTTTTCTCCCCAAATAACAGGAAGGTTTTTTGGTTTATTATTCAATCATAAACCATTGTGATCGCCCAAGAAAAAATTGTTCTAACACCCTCAAAATTTATGTTTTACGTTTCAAGGCATGTAGAATCCTATTACCTAATTTAAAAAATTCTGTCCGTCCGTCGTCAACACTTTTCTGGCGGAACTATATTAGCAAAATTCTTGAAATTTTCGCCAAATTGCTGCCTCAATTGTGAGGCTATTTCTGGGGGTTTTGAGGGGGAGAAGATTTTTATTTGTCAACGTTGTTCAGAAAAAGGTGAATTTGGTATCAATTTCTCATCAAATGAGAATGACACCATCGCAGGCTCGATAGCTTTAACTGATCTTGAGAGCTTTTCTGTAGAATTGGGAGATTTTCAGAAATTTGGCATGAGGCAATAGCTTGACAATTTTCGGAGCTAAAAAATCGTTCTATACTTGTTGGAATAGTCATCAAACACTCTCCAGCAGTACTGTTAGACAAATAATTTAGCTTTTAATTCAAAAAATTAATTTTCTCTTATAGTTACCAATCTGTTGGGTGGAAACAGTTATGTTTGGACTATTTATGGTAGTTTTAAATGTATGGTCTTCTTGCATAATTATTGAAGCACAATAATAATAAACCACTGTACAATCTTGCAAATTTGCAGCGTTTTTTATTATTTTTTTTTAATTGCATGATGAATGTTTACTTTCGCATGTAAAATTCCCAAGTGGAGAAGTTTTATTTTCTAATGAGCGTGCATGAAACGAAAAAAAACAAAAGAATGAAATACATACCAGAATGAATTGGTTCATGAATTGTCAATATTTTGATAGAGATTTCTGAATTTTGATATTGACAAGAATCTCTAAATACTAAAGAATATAAGCTAAGAGTTGAGTCAGTTGGGGCCTAAACAGAAACTCCCGTAATAACGTTTTGAAAAATTACCACTGAAAAAGCAGATACATTTATGAATCAAAAGCTGAAATATAGAAGAGGATCTATGCCTGTAGTTGGTTACTGCACTAATAAATATTGGATAACGGAACACATCACTTGACTCATTGTACAGCGCCTGAGAATTGGGTCGGCAACTATGGCATTTCATTGGTGAAGACACGAAATGACTGTTCAGCAGGTGGAAATGAGGTCAAGCTCGCCATACATCTACAAGAGCTTTAGAACAGATTATCGGCCAACTACGGTTAACTAGTGCCTAGCTTCACATCCATTAGTATAAATAGCGTACCAGAGTAGCTCACCATCAGTGCAAAAGTTTGGTGATTCACTTCTAAGCTGTAGTAATTTTCAGAAGTTGATTTCGATATAAAGCGTATTAATGATCTATGTCACAATAGACTTGTGCCTCATGTGTGTGTGTTTTTTTTTTTTTTTTTTTTTTTTCTCAGAGACCCAAGCTTTTTTTTTACTAGTTATTATTATAATTTATTGTTGGGGTGGGGCGGATATAAACACAGTGACTCTTTCTCCGTCGTTTCTTTTATTTGCCGAGATCTTTCATCCATTCCAGGATTTTCAGGGCTACACAGGTCCACCAGGTACCTATGACCTAAATGGGCAAAAGATCTTGGCGAATGAAAGAAACAATGGAGAAAGAGTTGCTGTGTTTATCTCCGCCTCACCCCAACAATTACCAAAAAAATGTGTCAAACAAAAGAATTTTATGATGATGGTTGTTGAACATTTTTAGGTCTTATATTATGAAAATTGGGGAAATTAATTTCAACCAAGCGTAACCTCATACTAGGAAATATTCCGCCTGTTGGATGCTCCTCATGAAATACACCATCAAGCTGCGTTCCCAGGGGGCGAAAATACGAAATCGTGCCACTCTCTCGTACTCACTGTCTTGGCTCACGACTGGAGTAGCGAACCAGCTGAGTGTCGTGGGCTGTTCACACACAGTCACATTCACGATTCAGTTTTCCTTGCAAAGCCGACTGCGATGAACGAGCTCCTAGTTGAAAGTAGTTGGCAACTGTCGTGTTCACGCTTCAAAATCAAACACGTTTGATATGGAGCGTGAGCGGTCGTGGACTCTCCACGCTTCCAGAGGCTACTGAGGCAAACTCACTACACATCGTTCACACGGGTCGTCTTCCACGAATGCGTGAGGCACGCCAGCGTGCCACGCCCCGTGGGAACGCGGTTTTATATGACAGAGCCGAGTGTGCAGCTGACACTACCTCTGAGTACCAATGAAGTGTTTTTTGCCTATGAAATCTGGAGAGAGGCTAATTCAGGCGAAAGAGTTGAAACAATTAACAACAGTCGCGTTGTCACTCTTCTCAACATAATTGGAGACACCTTGTGACCAAATTCAATCACTTTTAGGGATAACAGGTCAGTATAATAGTTCCACTTCACGCTGGCTATAGCAAACCGAGAAGGGAAATCGAAGCTGGTATGCATCTGTCTGCAAAATACAAAAGTTTTGAGCTACTTTCTTTTCTTTTTTTTTAAATTGATATTAGCTAGGCAATTAATTGACTCACTCAAACAGCACGTTCTCCGCCCTCGTCAGATTGCCGTTCATTGATGACTTTCCAAAAAAGAAGAACATGGTTTTCCGAACATTCGGCTAAAATGTAATTTAAAGTCGGGCGACTAACGATGAGGAAAACATTGCTACAATAGCTCTCGATTGAATCCTGAAGTACGACGTCAGAATTATCATCTTGCGATGTAGCGGACGAATCCAGCCCATTACCTGAAAGAAGAAAATTTAATTTTAGAATATTCTGCAGGTTGGTGATGCTGTCAAGAACCTTACTTAGTAGGCTTACTTACTTGGATTTTGGTAGAGAACGTTCAACACTTCAAGTAGTCTTTTAAGAACAGTTCCGTTGAAGTAGATTTTGATTATCACTTCCAATAGGTTGACAGTTGCGATCAAAATGGCATCAAAACATTCAACAGGTCGAAGGGCGATACGCATCAAGATATGTCCCAAGTCAATACCATTTTCCCCTGGTTCCACAGATAATTTATTGTTAGTTGTTTTTTTTTCTTTTTGCTTAAGATGACCAAAAAAGATACCAAGAATCAAGCGCTCACAAACAAGATCTCGCCCATGTTCATGGCCTGAAAATGCTACGAGTACAGTGGTCCAATGAGCAGCAGCTTTGGTCAATTGCTTGCTTGGAAATTCATCTTCTGGATTCCAATCGCTGAAAAGCTGATGCCAAGCGTCGGTCATTCCACTGATCATTTCTAAAAACAGAGGTATCCATTTATTCCTGCGGTTTCCCTTTGGGTTAAAGGGGAGAGACTATACTAATTTATTCAATTTTATCTTTTGATGAGAGTTTTCGCCTCTTTGGGCAGCATCTGAGTGGTTCAAGTTTGATTCCATACATTAATATGTATGGAGTTGAACTTGAACACCATAGACCATGAAATGAGTCAATCACATATATCTTGGTAGCCAATGAGTCTCAGGATTTTTTCAGAACTTGATTGCAGGAGTGAGGGGGGTGAACTTGGGGACTCTTTCTCCATTATTTTCTTTATTGGCCAAGATCTTTCAGGCATCTTCAGGGCAACATAGGTCTCCGTCGTAGGGACGTCAAGTTCATCTCCTCCTCACTCCACCAATCACATGGAAAATGCGACAAGCATCAGTATAAATATGAAAGAAGGAAAATGTCAATACACTACCTGACGTGCAGAAGAATTGGCTGAAGTCTTTGTCGTTCACTTCCAAGCTGCACATGGTGTTCAAAAATTCGAGTACCACACAAATCAGTTCCTCTGGAGACAAAAGAATTCGAGTAAATTCGTGTATATAAGTCAAATTTAAGAAAGGAATCATAGTAAACTATAGAATTACCATTTGTAGAGCTTTTCAATATGAACGCGAATATAGTGTTAAGCTGTCCGCAAGTTATTGGCTCTTCTAGCCAGTGTTGCAGCTGGGGAGAGCTTGAGTCATTGATAAGGTCCCATACGCAACTATGGAAAAACCTTATAAGTTGGATCAGCACGAGAGGATCGGGATCATCAAGCAGGGAGATCAGCTGATAGACGAGTTCTCCATGTTTGGGAAGCTCCGATCTGACTTTTTTGTGGCAACATAGGTTGCTAACAATGCCAACCAAGATTTCCTAAAAGAAAAAAAGAAGCCGTTTATTAAGTGTTTCTCTTCTTCCAGCTAGCACTTCTACTTGTAGAAGATCAAAGGGAAAATAATCCACACTAACAGTGAGCCTCGAGTTGTTTTTCCGACTAGTCGGCCTAAGCGCACAGCCTGCTATTGACAGGAAATTGTGGCTCAACAAAAAATCAGCTATATCCTTTTCAACAGTCGAGTCCCATAATGAGCAGAATTCGGCTTCCAAATCGTCGTCCCAGTCTGTTTCGAAAAGCTGAAAATACGTTACGTCAATATTAAATCTTAGAGTTGGTTGTTATTGCTATTTGAAGAGCTCAACTTTCAGAATTTTCTACTTATTCTGCTGACAACCGAAAAGCACATTTGGCTATTAAATAATCCTGGGTCCCAGCCTAGGCAATTTTAAAATTGATATTCGCCCCATAGGTTGCCAACCAACTACCAAAATCATGAAGCATATCGAGCCCAATTAACACATTCAGTGCAGCCGTCCAAGATCCGAACCACCTTCTATTTTTGTTATAAGCTTGTGCGACGTTCCTGCACCGGTTATCAATTTTGTTTTAATTGTCAGGGGGGCTGGCGGTGCCTACCTCTGGGCTTCTCAGATGGAATCTTTTTTTGAAAGAGTGAGTTTGGCAGACAGTTGACAGGTCCAGGATTTGTCTCAGTTGCCCTTCACAAGAAGGGATGCGACTCGAGTTTTCGCTTCAGAGAGTTGAGCAAAGGACAGGTTGCGGATTGACAAATCTTCATTCAATGAGTACCATCAAATCATCAGTCTGATTAACTACTCCGCTCAACATCTAAGCTTCGACATTCCGCTGCATTTCAAACGCCTAATATGCGAAATTCTACTGGCAAGCGATGATTTCTCTTGTTTGAATGTTTTCTGTGCTCAAGTTAAGTTTAATTCTCTTGAGCCTCGTTCAATTTGTTATGTATCCAACTGGGATAATAGTTTTCTCTTTATTTGCAACTGCAGAATATTTCAAGGTGATAGGCTAAAATATTTCAACAATGAATTCATGTTCAATTATTTCTTTTGATTATTGACCCGTTGTCCGAGTCGGAGTGCAGAACTTTTCTCTTATTTGATGCTGCAGTGGCACAATCTATGTGCTGATAGGTAATTTATAAATTCCTCTCTTATTAATTATTTGTTTGGTTGTCGTCGCATTTGTTGTAGTAGAGGGGTTGCGAGGGGGAGATAATCCAGGCGACTTTTTCTCCGGATCTTTAATGGCTGGTCGAGCACTTTCACCCATTTGGGCATCTTCAGGGCGACGTGGAACCATGAGGGGCTACCTATCAGCACATAGACAATGCCACTGCAGCAGTCCAACTCGGACAACGGGTCAATAATCTTAAGAAATAATTGATCCCCCCACAACCCCTCTACCTTATTAATTATTGTTAACTGAAAAAGTGGAAAAGTCTGAATTCTAGAAAATACTTTGATGTACTATTTTGATGTTTTGACCAACTTTTGTGAGAACACAATAAATCCTGGAAAAAACCTTGGTAAATTTGATGAGAGTCTGGAGAACCCATCTTTCGCTATACATTGTATCGCCGATCGCATCCCCTTTCATCTTCTCCAAATACTCGGCACCCACATCATCCTCCGACGGATTGACGCAGGCTTCTTTCCTGAAACGTCACGTGAATAGAATTATTTTATATTCATACTAAATCCCTCGCGCTATCGTTTTGATCCCGTACTGTGGAATCCCATTTCACAAGAAGAAGAGACGAACTAATTCCACTAATTTTAAGTGACATAATATTTTTATATCAATTTAGGCGTTTAGGCCATCATCAGTAACAATCTTACAACTGTAAGATTGTCAGAATCTTACAGTTGTTGTAAGATTGTTACTAATGATGGCCTAAACGCCTAAAGCGATATAACTTATTAATGGAAATCGTGATTATCTCTTCTTCTCCAATTCTTGTTAACAAATTAGGTTTAGGTTGACACAGCCCGGCAGAAATTTGCGGACAATACCATTAAAAATGATAAAAATGACTAAGCGTGCTGAAAACAGGCGGTTTTACAATATGTTTAAGGCCATTCAAATTAAAATGAAATAGATGGGGAAAATAAAGTGCGTAGATGCAGTACACATTTGATAAAATAGTACGTTCAAAACAGCAAAAATCTAGAGGGTAGTTGGAAGTAAATAAGTTGAACTAACATTATACAGATTTACTTACTCAGGGCTGTTTTCAGTTATCATACTTTGATTTTTTCGAAAGGAGATACTTTTAATTGTACCTAACTATGATGTAATTAGTTACAATTGATGTACAGTGTTTTTTTGATCTCATTATATTTCAAATAATTAAAATTACACTCCAACAGAGGAATAAAATAAACACGATCCAAACAATCAAAATGAAATCAGTCCTTGGTCTCTAATAATGTTGTTATCAATGTTATCATTACTTGTATCTGCACTACAATCGATTGTATCTCCACCTGATCGATTATTTTTGGTGACAGGCCTTTGACCATAGTCGAGGTCAGAGAAAATTTGCAGTAGCCAGTCCCAGTAGTAGGTAAGTCAGTGCAAAAGTCAGATCAATGAAATGCTGTCAAAGTCAGCGAAATTGTGTAAAATATGGCCTAAGTTAATTTTTCGGTTTTCTGCAGTAAGGTTTTCGCTAAATATTGGAATGGAAGGGCATACAAATTTGCGTCGAATTTAACTGGTACCTACAATATTTATGTTAAAACGCTAGTTCTCCAAGTGGAAATTTGTCTTGGCTCATGCCACAATATGCTGTCAATTTCGCCGTTTAAAATTTTTCATTCAGGATACACTCAGAATGCTCTTTCAATTTTCCCGATTTGGAGCATCACGGTTTTCCTCCGGAACTTTTTGTAGAGCCTCGTGCACCGATGGCATTTTTATCCTTTCAGTGCAGCGCTCCTATTGTTTGACAACTGATAACCGTTCGGTATTATTTGCTTGAAACTGAGATAAAACATTTCCTGAGGAAACACCGTATCCTTTTGATATAATATATTTCCTACAGAAGCTCAGTCCTAGATTGCAATGGAGTCTAAACTCATCATCACCCTGGTGTCATTTTTTACTGTCATTCGAGGTAAGGAAACTTTTTTTTTTTGACAGGGTGGTACATAGTCCGTATATTAATAAAGAACTTTAAATTTGCATACTGTAGTGGAGCAAGAATTACGCTATGTTAAGAACAATAATTGCATGCTAACTTTGAATTGCTCGTAAAGCATACAATTTGATGATTTGCTAGCTTTAGAACAGAAATTTTATTAGGTATTGTTAAAATTTTTAATAGAAGATTTTCTTCATATAACTGTTTTGTTCGATCACAGAGCTTTGAATAAGCCTTATAAAAGCACAAATTGCAGTTAACTTCCACTCAAGAGGGAATTTAATTTAATCGAGGTGTATTCATTTTTTACAGGCTCATCTGGACATTACCAAAGTTGCGAGCGAATAACTACCTACAATTACCACTACACGCCAACGTTCGACATGACTGAGATGGATGCTGGAGGAGATGCTCCGGGTATTGTGTTCAATTTTTCGGTCAGAGCTGTTAGTGACGGACATTTGAAACTGTCAGCCACTCCGGATCCAAAGCAGTCGTTGGTCACTCTAGAAATCATCATCGGCGCAGGAGCTAACACGTTTTCTGCTGTGAGGCGGCGCCCAAAAAAGACTGTTTCAGATTTTACCGTCAACACCAATCGCATATTGTCTGACAAAGAGATGCGGCATTTCTCGGTAACAATGTTTCTCACATTTCGTCAACAATATTCATTAAGGAGAGTTCACAGTAGGTGTTGATTCGTTCTTCAATTGCTATCAGAGCAGGGGGAAGTAAACCTACGATATCTCTCAAGTAGATCTGTTAGGTATCTATGTAAGATATTTTATCTAAAATAATAGAAGTTCAGTTGGGTTTCAGCTTTCAATAGTCTCTCACTTATACTACTACAATATACATATTCTACTACATATTCATTTAACTGAGTTTACTGTTCCAGCAGACGTCGATTCGTTCTATTATTGTTGGATGATTAATTTTACAGTTGACGTTGACTAGTGACTTTATGGAGCTGTATTCAAACACAAGCAATACTATCGTGTTTCATTATGAGGATTCGTCAATTTCAGACATGCGATATATTGCCTTTGGTGCATGGAACAACATTGGAGTTGAATGGTCCTTCAATTGCAAAAGTGAGCTAAACCACTGAATTTTACATGGTATGAGAAGCTGTTCAAGACCTTCTTTGCACGGGGAGCACACGAATGCAAGATTTGAGCTTATAAGATTTAAGATTTTTTCATTTAACTGGGTAAGCCCAGAAAACAATAGTTTTTTCCCACAAGAAAAGTGTATATAATTTTCTTGCTCTTGGAACTCAACCATTCATTTTTGGTGCCGAAACCTGGGATTAGTAGCTGGTTTTTTGAGGAATAAACGAAAAAACTTGGTACTGTGATCCGATGGAATATGCCTTCAAATGCTAACTGGCGTCGGTGGGCGGAGAATCCCAAAAAACAGTACTCGACTATAAAATGGCCACACAGTCAGATAAGTTTAGTTTTCAAAAATCAACTGATTTTGGAATTTTGTTTGGTAGCTTAGTATTAAGTAACAAAAACACAATAAAGAAAGCTTGGGCAAATTCTGTGAAGAAAGATGCGAGAATTGTAAGACACTAAAAAGAGGAAAATAAAACTAAAAAAAAAAAACTGACTTCAAAATTATCTGCCTATAAATTAACTCTGAAAAAGAAAAAATTAACAAAAATGTTCCAACTTCGCAGCAACTCATTCACTTCAGTCACTCATTCAGGTGACTTATTCTCCAGATCTTTAATGGCTGGCCGAGCACTTTCGCCCATTCAGGGCGACGTGGAACCATGGGCTGTGGACCTTTTTACTTTTAAATATTTTTTATCAATGCTGATAATGATAATATCAACATTTCTAAAGGAAATTTTCCTTATTACAGAAATTATGGTTGAAATTTTGTCAAATTTGTAGTTTTTTATATGCTTTTTTTGCCATTTAACTTTGTCTCCAGACGCTCAAATGGCTGAACCGGCTATCAACGATTCTTTGTACCGTTTAAAGTATGACTACTGGGCTCACTACGACCCATTCAATCCTCCAGTCTTGGACAACAATACTTTGACCATCGACGTAACCCTAGCCATTAGCTATATCAACCTAGTAAGTACCTGGTCCTATTAATTGTCATAATATTACTTCCGTGCTTGCGTAGTAAATGGAAGTATTGTGGTCGTTTGAAAAGTCGAACTCAGAATGGAGGTCCTATTGGAAGAAATTTTCACAGTACTGTACGGAGAATCACTTTCTGAGCAAATGTGTATCAGTCTGTCCGTCAATCCGCTTGTATGTGGTCACCAAGTTACATATAAATCACCTTATCTCCCTGTAAATGAATGAAACTCAATGAAACCATTTTTAACCGACTACAAAGAAGGAGGAGGTTACTATGGTCGTCTTGCGGGATTTTTTTTTCGGTATGTGTTGTCCACCGGCGTTCAGCTCCTGTACCTACGTCTGATCGGGTTACTTTTTTTTTTTTGTTTGAAAGGGTTACTATCCAGGTAGGTCCCATAATTTTTTCAATTGAGTCCATCCAGTAGTTACGTCTCCGGACGCGGAGAAACGCCGGAAAACGTGATTTTCGCGAAAAAAGGAAGTTTTGATTTTGCAAGCTTATAACTTCTAGAATACTTGCTCGATTGTTTTGTTTCTGATGTCATTTTGTTCATAATTTATCTGCCTACAAGGGCCTAGCTTCAATTTTTCGTTCGGCATTCTCATATGGCGTGTAGAGAAGAAAGTGTAACAAAAAACGTGATGCCGATTTTCACTTTTTTGAGGTTTTTCGAGCACCTTCCCAACCACGTCGAGAAAAAAAATATGAACCCTATTGCGCTTGAAAGCACTTAGCTAGAGCTTTCTAACGATGGTAAAAAATCAAGTTTAGGTGGCATAATAAGGGAGCAATCGATGTTTTAATGGACCTGTGTTTCAGGCCTTATAACTTCCAAACCAAAACTGTTTTTCCATAGTTTTTAAACTTGAATTGTTCAAATTTGAGTCCAGTTTACGTGATCCTAATTTGGTATTGATTGGACTAAAAACAGATACGTTTCAGGCCGTAATATAGCGTGTAGAGAAGAAAGTGTAACAAAAAACGTGATGCCGGTTTTCACTTTTTTGAGGTTTTTCGAGCACCGTTCCCAACCACGTCGAGAAAAAAAAAAAGAACCCTATTGCGCTTGAAAGCACTTAGCTAGAGCTTTCTAACGATGGTAAAAAATCAAGTTTAGGTGGCATAACAAGGGAGCAATTGATGTTTTAATGGACCTGTGTTTGAGACCTCATAACTTCCAAACGAAAACTGTTTTTCCATCGTTTTTGAACTTAAATTGTTCAAATTTGAGTCTAGTTTACGTGATTCAAATTTGGTATTGATTGGACTGAAATTAGATACTTTTTAGGCCGTATTTCTAAAAAATGTGTTTCAAAATCACGTTTTTTTGACTATTTATGCTTGTAGAAAAAGAAACTACGTTAGTCATAGCATTCTCGTTAGAAGATTTGAATTCGGCGTTAAATTTTCAATAAATAACATGGTTTTGAAGGCCAAATAACTCCATTTTAATGCACAAACGTTCGGCGAATTTCTGAAATTTTGTTCGAATTCTCTCATTCAGTGCGATTGCGGGTACGCTTGAGAAAATTATCACTCTATTATCGTTAGAGAAATAAAGAACGAGTGAATTGGTGCAATTCAGTAACCAGTAATGGTGTAGACAATTATTTGAGTTTTGATAGGTGTATCAATGGGATCAAAGTATCCGGTATGTTGACCAAGAGACCCAAATCAGTGGATGGATTATTCCAAACGTTCAAACTCACTCTCAATCAACATAATAACATTGAAAATAGTTAGGTAATCATTATACTTTAGAACTTCAACGTTCAACGGACTTATGAATTGAGTTTGGACGGTTAGTAGTAAGTGACAAGAACACAATAATGAAAGCTTGGGAAAATTCTGTAAAGAGAGCTGTCCATAATTGTAAGTCACTAAAAAGAGAAAAATAAAAAAAACTTTAAAAAAAAAAATAAAACCGACTTCAAAAACTTTGTCTATAAAATACACTCTGAAAAGGAAAAAATAACAAAAATGCCCCAACTTCGCAGCAACTCATTCGCCAACTACACATTTTAAGGACTACTTTACTACTCGTATTGACCTGACCACTTCCTGATTGATTGGATCACCTTCCCTAATAATATAAAAATTACTATTTCTCATTTCCCAAATGATTAAAAGATTTTCCTTTCACCTCTGAATTGCCTCCAGATTTATCATCTTTTGGAGTCGGCGCCTCTCTGGCAAAATAACCGATGGTTACAAATAAATATGAATTTACGATAAATTAGTAGGTGCCAGGTAATAAGTCTGGGTCTGGACCTAAAGATTCTTAGAGAAATCTGAAATGGTTTTTAGGAAAAGGCGTGAATAGTCACGTTCAAATCGATATTGTTAATAATCAGTTCCCATAAATGCTGATGTGCTCTGTTCAAGAATAGGGAAAACTCATGATATTTATATTCTTACTAATTCGGAATCTATAGGCTTCTTCAATACAATATAAGAGAGGCGCCGACTCCAAAACATGATCAATCTGGAGGCAATTCAGAGGTGAAAGGAAAATCTTTTAATCATTTGGGAAATGAGAAATAGTAATTTTTATATTATTAGGGAAGGTGATCCAATCAATCAGGAAGTGGTCAGATCAATACGAGTAGTAAAGTAGTCCTTAAAATGTGTAGTTGGCGAATGAGTTGCTGCGAAGTTGGGACATTTTTGTTATTTTTTCCTTTTCAGAGTGTATTTTATAGACCAAGTTTTTGAATCGGTTTTATTTTTTTTTTTTATCTGTTTTGATTTTTACAGGCTATTTTCACAGAGTCAATGTTTTTAAATGTCAGCGGTGTTAAAATGTTTAAATATGGCGAGCAGATGATGGTTTATTTTTAGTATATTGGGTCAAACACCGTACCTCCACATTAAGAGCTTTTTTCACAATTTCCAAAGATTTTCCTGATTTCAGGAAAACTACGAAAACGACTATATTTAAACGCTGGGGGACTAGAAAAGTTTCTTCATGTCAGCTGATGGTCGACTGATTTTTATTATTAATCACACACACCGTACTTCCTCGTAATTCGCATTTTCAGTTATTTTATTTGTGCACTTTCTGATATTTGGGTCTTCTTGCCTTAAAAATGACTACATCTCATAAAACTTGTTATGTATCGATTGAATCACACACCGAATTTCTGACTTATGCGGTATATTATTTAGATTTTTACAGGCCGTAAGAAATCATTATCTTTGACTCTGGAGGTTCATAGAAATGATCCCATTCTACAAAACTTGGCTTCAATCGTTACGTTAGGATCACATATTTACTGCACTTCCGCATTATTAACCTAGTTGGTGAGTTTTTCTATTTTCGGGTCCTCCTAGCTAGTTTTTTAATATCAGTTGTAGAGCAATGAAGTTGCACCCTTAATAGGAGCTTTCTTGATTCTATAATTGGTTATTCCAGTTACCAACTCAAACATGGAAGTACTGTGTGATCTATGCACACCACTGGTTTCAAGTTATATTAATTGCCACCTTGGTTCAAACCTCTAATTGAATTTCTTTTCCCAGAACGTTAAGGATGCGCTATTCGAGATGCGAGCTAACTTTGAATTAGTAAGTACTCTCGTTCATTGATAAATTTATAGTACTGCATTCCCTTCTGTAATATGTGATTATGATTTAGAAATGGAAAGATCAGAAACTGCAGTGGAGTCCAAAAGAATACGGGAATATAACCAACATGACATTTAAACATCGAGTGATTTGGATGCCTGACTTGGTGTTGTTGAAGTAAGTTCAATAAAACTAAAAATGGTAGCTAAGCCGGCTGGATATTACTTGTTCCAGCTTACTTCGACCAGCTGGTCCATCACAACTCTGAATAAGTTCAATAATGTAAACGTCAAGTAAATGCTTGCTTTGGCCTACACCATAGGTGTGTTAATGAATTTTTTCATTAATGTTCAACCGACTGATTCAAGCTCTCCCAAATCAAACAACATGGTATTATCTGATACATCGGTCACCTTAGACTGCAGTGGAGTGGCTAGATGGAAATCGCAGGGGAATATTGCAACGTGGTGCGGAGATGATGTTTCAGCATGGCCAGCCGACGTTCACGTGTGTGAAGTTCACATTGGCTTGCATTCAAATCCAAACAATGTATGGGTAAACCTCAGCAACTCCGATGGGTTACCGGTGAGAATTGACACTGTTAGGCAAAACCTTAATTGAGGTAAATGAAGATCCTTGAAGATGACCTTCACTATCAGTCACTTCCAGAAAACATTTTTCACGGCATTCGAGGCCAACCACAAAATACTCCTTGTTTGCTGTGAATCTATAAATTCAAATGAACGTTTAGTCTGCATTATTCTTCATGGACTATGTGATCAATTAATGAGCCAACTTGTTTTTATTTGGCTCTTACTTTCAGAAGACATTGGAGCCAGGTCTTGAATGGGAGATCGTTTCCATAGTATCCGAGGAGGCAAAAATTCTGGATCCAGAATTTCAGGATGATGAAGGAGGAGCTCAATCTTTTACTGTCATTATCAAGATTAGGCGAATCAATTCGCCTTATGTACTCCTATTTATCGTACCTCTTTCTGGTAAATTATTATTTGCCTTAAAAATTTTCTTGTCTCTTAGAATAGGGTGTCATAGTCTGCAGAGTAATCTTGATGATGCAGTAGTCACTTGTTGAAAGACAATTGGTTCCGGTGAACATGAAATGCAGAAATGTTTAGAATTGAGAAAAGAACAACCCCATGAACTTTGAGGACCAGTAACCTTTTTATACCAGTTTAACCAGTAATTGTGCTTCTTGGTTGAGTCGTCGCATCTCTCATCGTACTGGGTTGGTGAGGGGGAGAAGAACCAGGCGACATGTTCTCCGATTTTTTATTCACAGCCATGGCTGTGGTAACCTATGGTTCCACATCACCCTGAGGATGCCCGAAGGGGCGAAAGTACTCGGCCAGCAAATAAAAAATCGGAGAACATGTCGCCTGGTTCTTCTCCCCCTCACCAACCCAGTACGAGTAATTGTGCTGTTTTGTTGAACTACAGAGCCGAACTAAGTCTAGCCAATCCTACCTTTTGCAGTGTTATACTTGGTATTGATGTCAACTTTCATTATTGAACCTTGCTACAGCAGTCGACTCACTCTTGTTTCAACTGCTGTTGTCGTTTTATACATCCTCCTACTATTAGAAGAGAATGAGCTGCCTGCACTTCCTCGAAACACCCCTCGAATAAGTGAGTACTAAGACTGTAAATTAATGCAATTTTTGCATATTAGAAGGCCATGGGTGGAAACCTACTACCTCTGACTACTCGTTTTTGGTTCCAGTCAAAACTACTAGCAGCCTCTTCATACTGGCTATCATACAACTGCTATTTCACGGTTTCAACGTTCATATCGCCGCTTTCAATTTCCCGGCCCCTAAGTTTGTAAGAAACTCGTTGAAAAGGCCATGGATGAAATACTTGCACAAGGTGAATGTTTTTATAAATAAACAATTTTCTAATCTCATGCTAAATTAGGATTATCCAATGTATTATCAATTGAAAATGTTTGCAGGCCACGTACCAATCGTATGTACAAAATGAGAATCAGTTCAACAATGTGACAGAAGAAGCCAATTCAATAGTGACGGCTAAATGGAAGGATGCACCTGAAAGCCATTTCACCAACAAATACCACTGGACCCTCTTATCACGGGCTCTTGATGCCATTATTTTTCTACTTTTGTTCTTGATCGTTCCGTCGATAGTTCTATCTGATTAAATCTATAGGTAATTTATTGTGTAAATTGATTAATTTTCGAATCAATCAATCGTTAAAAAAACCTCAGCCAAGTACGTGAATGTAAATGTTGACCCTTTTTAACCGTCTTCAAAAGGTTGAGGAGGTTACTCTAGTTAATTTGCAGGTTTTTTGTATTAATAACTTGAAGAAAAAACATCTTCACATGGCCAAAAACATTTAATAAAACGATTGACGAACAACCAAAATGTTACTTGCTATTTGAGTAAAAAAAAGGTTGGACTTAGTTATTTGTACAGAGTATTCCTTCGCTGTTTGTTCACAGGAATCTGCTCCCTTATCTCGTTACACACCTTCATATCTGCAAAAGAGAAGAAAAAACAACAAAAATAACGGTGTGCATAGATTACACAGTACCTCCATGTTTGAGTCAGTAACAGGTATAACCTATAACATCAAGAAACTCATACAATGGCTGTAACACATTAGCGCACTACAACTGTTATTTGAAAAAATGCATGAAAATAGAAAAACGTACAAATGCTGCCTCTCTGGCAGAATGACTACCGGATTGTTACAAATAAATATGAATTCAAGATACATTAGAAGATGCCAGGTAATAAGACTGGATCTGGACGTGAAGATCCATAGAGAAAATGGGAAATGATTTTTAGGAAAATGAGAAACAGTAATTTTTATATTATTAGGGGAGGTTATCCAATCATCAGGAAGTGGTCAGGTCAATGCGAGTTGTAAAGTAGTCCTAAAAATGTGTAGTTGGTGAATGAGTTGCTGCGAAGTTGGGACATTTTTGTTATTTTTTCCTGTTCAGAGTTTATTTTATTGGCTGATAAATTTGAAGTCGGTTTTATCTTTTTAAAAGTTTTTTTAAATTTGTTTCTGCCAAACATTGGAAAATACACATTTTCTCCTCCTCAAACCCCCAAAAAATATCCTTAAAACTGAGGTAACGATTTGGTTAAAGAATTGAGCCGTTGTCAGGTCAAGATTGATTTTTGGTGACAATTTCACGAATGGAGCTTTTATAGTTTCGTCAGAAGAGTAATAACCGCATAAGGTGGAAGGTACTGTGTGTAATCCAAAAAATACAAGTTTTTCTGAATGTTGGTCATTTTTAAAGCAAAGACACTCAAAAATACAGAAGTGCTCAAATAAAATAATTGGTAATGCGATTCACAAGAATGACTCGGAAGTAATGTATGTGACCCACGCAATAAAAATCAGGTATCATTATTTCGCCCTCCCAAACATTCTGAGACTTTAAGCGTTCAACAATATAGATTTTTGCAGCCTGTAAAAATCTGAATACGCACTAGCAAAACAGCGTGGAAATACGATATGTAGATAGTGTGTGAATAGATTTCAAAAACCGTCAAGTGTCGTCTGCTCGTCATTGCAGACATTTTCAGACCTCAAAACTGGAAAAAATTACTCCTATAGCCTGTAAAAATCGAAATAGAAAAAACTTAGACGATTGACTGATTATATCAAATGCCCACTGCGTTATACAAAATTCAATAAAAGCGAGTTTTGCACATTGAGTGGGAGAACATTTCCTGAAACTTTCATTGAGTTTCATTCATTTTTGAGAGAGATGTGGCGATTTATGTCGTTTTTTGACCACCGACAGACGGATGGACTGAGAGACACTTGTTCAGAACTTGATTCTGAGTATAGTACTATGAAAATTTCTTCCAACAGGACCTCTGTTCTGAATTCGACTTTTGGAAAACATGGAAGAAAAATGTCAGTTACACAATGCCCGTCATAAAATATAGAAATTCATGGGTTTTTCTACTCTTGTAATATTATGGCTATAGATTAGATATTTTCACATACCAATGGTATGGTAAAGGATCGTCTCTTTCTCGTCAGCCTCGACGACCACTCGGCCCCAAGGATCGACCAACAGTGAGTGGCCCCAAGAGACGTAACTGGCCTTTGTATCTCTAGCTCCGCAAACACCGGCCACGTACATCTACAAAAATAAACCATGGATATAAATTATGACTAGATTTAACGATAGAAATGAAGAGAGAAAATAATCAAGAGAGAACTAGTTGAACAGTGCACAAAAATTGGGTTTAATCGCCAAAACCAATGGTTCAATGGTTAAGTTTCTTCACTGTCGAATCAATTTTCTCGTTTTACTTCAATCCAAGTTGAAAGATTGCCCAGCGAGTAATTTACCCTTCCCAGGGAGTGGCTTAAAATTCCGCTTTTAAGTGTGAAACTGATCGGCCCTAGCTAGATTAGTAATTATGGTCATGGTTGGTTGGTCACATCCGGGAACTACGCACTTTTGAGTAGGAAATCGCTCGCTTTTTTTCAATTTTCATGAATTATTCAATTAACACCCGCAGATTTTTTCCATCTATCTAACCTATTTGGATAATTGAAATAAATAATAAACTATCCGATTCGTGAAACGCCGTTCCAGCATTCTTTCCTCAGGAGTCCCACATTTGTTTTCAATCATTCTGTACTCATTGGAATGGTCGTGGAACACTCTCTTCAACTGCAGCGTTAGGCTAAAAATTTAGCTGTTTAATTGGAAATTAACAAAAATAAAAATGATTAAAGATGCAATAGTTGCTATGGAGTTTTCCCTGATAGTTACCGATCTGTTTTTCGGAGGGAATGTAAAGTCGGCGGTCCCTTGCTCCTTACAATTGCGCTCACCATTGGATAGCCTTCTTAAATCAGTATTGAAGCGAAGGAATAATAAACTACTGTACAATTCTTGCAGCGTTTTTAATGATTGATCACCAGAACTAGTTCTTCTAATCGTTAGCATAGCTATTGCAGAAACGCATTACCTGATTGTCTAACGCTCTCGATCTGAGAAGGAGATCCCAGTGCATAGGTCCAGTGTATGTATCAAAAGCACCGGGGTAAATCATTAGGCTGACACCTAGAAAAAAATTTTTTATTGCAAAGCTGACAAAAAAAGAGGCGTGTAAGGTCGCAAAATTCTGTGATTCTAAAAAAGCAATTCTGTGATTTTGCAAATATAATTATTCGGTTTTACAAAACAAAAAAATTACGTGAATTTCAAAAACAAAATCTGTAACTTGTGATAAGAATTTTTATTTCAACCTAGAAAGAAACCCGTCCGTTTTCAAAAATAAATTCTATGATTAATTTTCTCAAATTTCAAGTATTATAGAGAGTAACCAAACAGGAACCAGGAATAATTTTTCAACCTTGATCTCGGTGCATGGCGGCCCATTCTGGGAATCTTAAGTCGTAGCAAATCGCCACTCCTACTTTGAAGTTACCCATGTCAAAAACTGTCGTTTTATCGCCGGGTGTAAAAGCTTCGGACTCAAAGAACGTGCATTTTCCAGGGATGTCCATGTTGAAGAGATGGACCTAAAAAAAACCAGTGGTGTGCATAGATCACCCAGTACTTCCATGTTTGAGTCGGTAACAGGTATAACCAATCATAAAATCAAGAAAATCGTACAAAGGCCGAACCATTAATTTACAACAGCTGTTATGGAAAAACGAGCCAGGAGACCCAAAAATAGAAAAACGCACGACTTGGGTTGACAATGCTTCCGCAGTATGTGAGCCTTACAATGAAAGCCAAGTTTTGTAAAATGGGATCATTTTTATAGCAACAACACCTAAAAATGTGTCATTAAGTATAATATGTCTATCACTCATCGTTACAAACATTCAAAAACCTCCAGCGTTCAAATATATTCAACTTATAATGTAGTAGAAGATAGCCACAACAACAGCTCATGATATGATAGTAAACGGTGTACTCTAGCAATCTGCTTGCCATGAAGAATGACACTTGATAAAAATCAGGCATCATTCAATCGCCGACCCCAACATTTTAAGACCTTGAACGTTCAAATACATTGAGTTTTGGGGCCTGTAAAAATCAGAATACAAAACATGCACTAGTGAAATTGTGAAAGAGGCCCATAACATGGAGGTACGGTGAGTGACCCAATATATAAAAAATCTGGTGTTTTCTGCTTGCCATAACCAACATTTCAAGCCCTCAAACGTAGAAAAATATTCACTCTTATAGCCTGTAAAAATCGAAACAGAAATAACTTTGAACCCTTATATTTCAAACAAAAATGCACAGTGTGTTTTCAAATTTTGAAAAACCTAATTTTGCTCATTCACTAGGAAAATATTTCCTGAAAATGTCGTTGAATTTCATTCATTTTTCAGGAAGATATGGCCATTTATGTCATTTTGTGACCACGGACAGACGGACACACAGACACTTCTTGTTCAGAAAGTGTTTCTGAGTATAGGTACTACTATGAAGATTTCTTCCATCAGGACCTCGGTTCCGAATTAGACTTTTCAGACGATCTCAATACTTCCATTTACTACGTAAACATGGAAGTAAACCAGTGGTGTGCATAGATCACACAGTACTTCCATGTTTGAGTCGGTAACTGGTATAACCAATTATAAAATCGAGAAAATCGTACGAAGGCCGAAACGTGACCCTAGCGGTAAAGATCAGGCGTCATTCACTCGCCATTACAAATATTTAATACCTCTAGCGTCAAATGTATTGATTTTTGCACCCTGTAAAAAGCTCAACAGCGATAAACGGCGTAGGGCTGAAGTACGGTATGTGATCAAAACAAAACAAAACATGATCGTTGTTGGTCACATTTACAGCAGAGACCCGAAAGTTACAAGAGCGCTAGAATGAAATAACTGAAATCGCGTTTAACGAGGAAGTACTGCATGTGACCCCGATAATGAAAATCAAGCATAATTCAACTGTCATAAAGAAAAATTTGAATTCTAAAGTATATTCACTCTTGTGGTCAATAAAAATCTCTAATGCAAAAAAACGGCATAAGGCGGAAGTACTGTGTGTTATCCAAACTATACAAAACAAGTTCTGTGAACGTGGTCAGAGTTGGTCAAATATATAGCAAAGAGC
This sequence comes from Tupiocoris notatus, assembly GCA_037159825.1. NCBI lineage: Eukaryota > Metazoa > Arthropoda > Insecta > Hemiptera > Miridae > Tupiocoris > Tupiocoris notatus. The sequence continues at coordinate 231,659 of JASJUZ010000407.1, read as the reverse complement.
CCCAAAAAGTACAGTAACTGAAAATGCGTTTTGCGAGGAAGTACTGCAGGTGACCCCAATAATAAAAAACAAGCAATATTCAGCTATCATATTGAAAATTTAAAGTCTAATGTATATTCACTCTTGCGGTCTATTAAAATCTCAACAGTTAAAAAATGGCATATTGCGGAAGTACTGTGTGTTATCCAAACTATGCAAAACAAGTTTTGTGAACGAGGTCAAAGTTGGTCACATTTAAAGCAAAGAGACCCAAAAAATACAATTAAAATCACTGAAAATGCGTTTTACGAGGAGGTACTGCATGTGACCCCAATAATAAAAATCTAGCGATATTCAACTGTCATAAAGAAAAATTTTAAGTCCTCCAGCGTTCAAATATATTCATTTTTGTGGTCTATAAAAATCAAAATGTAGCAAATGTGCAAATAACGCGGAAGTACTGCATGTGACCCATTTGATAAAAATCAGGCATCATTCAATCGCCGACCCCATCATTTTAAGACCTTGAACGTTCAAATACATTGAGTTTTGCAGCCTGTAAAAATCAAAATACAAAACATGCACTAGTGAAAAGGTGAAAAACGCTCATAACGTGGAGGCATTGTATGTGACCCACTATACAAAAAATCTAGTGTTTTCTGCTTGCCATAACCGACATTTCAAGCCCTCAAACGTAGAAAAAGATTGACTCTCATAGCCTGTAAAAATCGAAAAAGAAAAAACTTTGAACGCTTATATCTCGGAAGTACTGTGTGTAATTCAAAATTCGGAAAAACCTAATTTTGCACAATCACCGGGAAAACATTCCCTTAAAATTTCATAGGGTTTTATCAATTTTTCAGGGAGATATGGCGATTTATGTCAGTTTGTGACCACAGACAGACGGACAGACGGACACACAGACACACAGACACTTGTTCAGAAAGTGTTTCTGAGTATACTAATATGAAAATTTCTTCCATCAGGACCTCGGTTCCGAATTCGACTTTTCAGACGATCTCAATACTTCCATTTACTACGTAAACATGGAAGTAAAAATGAATTTAACTTGGGACTTAAAGAAGAGTTAAAAAATTATTTTGAAATGAGAGACTTGGGGCCTCCTCTTAGGCATCGTATTTGACCTCAAAGATGGCAGGATCTTACTTTCTCAAACAAAGTATATCGATTATCCAAAAATTCCAGATGGAAGACTGTGGCCCAGTTCGATCTTCTATCACTACAGGACTGAAGTTTGAAAATAAAGACAAATCATCGACGCAATACCCATTACAAAAGCTTATTAGAGCTCTTACATACTCAACCAGATATAATGCATGCCAAAAGTATTCTAAATCAATTTAACAACTGTTATGGAAAGCAGCACTGGATAGCCGCTACAAAGTTTGGTTCATGTCGGACGGACGCTCATATACTGGCTACTGTTTTAAATTCGCTGGCGCCTATAATACCTGGGAATCTTGCACACTGCAAACCTTCAATTCAAAAAGAAGAGCATACGGCACTAACAGATGCTTTGCATCTAAAGCAATCAAATGCTATCAATGGGGAAGACGCCTATTTTTCATTTTCGTTCCTAATGGCCTGAATTCTGCTGTTTGGTGTCAGCCGAAGAGGGAATGACCAATTTTTCATGAAAATTGTGAGTTTCCACGGGGAAAGGAGCGGTTTGAGGAAAATCAGCGGTTTGAATAAACCCGGAGATGTGACTCCAACCGATTGATGTGACTTCCTAGAGCGCTCTGCAGACGGCTGTAAGACAGACAGTAACAACAAGACGGTCTTCAAGACTGGAGTCATGCTAAATCGAGTAAGTGACGATAACTTCACTGCTACTTGTTATATTTTTTTAATCGCCGAGTTAGTACCGCCCGAAATGCCTCGTAAAGCAAATAAATTGCTGAGGGGGGTTTGGTAATCTCACAGCAACCTCAAATTATAGCTCCCAATATTAGTTTATTCTCCGAGGATACAAGCTAAGGAAAGTCAGCGGTTTGAATAAACCCGGAGATGTGACTCCAACCGATTGATGTGACTTCCTAGAGCGCTCTGCAGACGGCTGTAAGACAGACAGTAACAACAAGACGGTCTTCAAGACTGGAGTCATGCTAAATCGAGTAAGTGACGATAACTTCACTGCTACTTGTTATATTTTTTTAATCGCCGAGTTAGTACCGCCCGAAATGCCTCGTAAAGCAAATAAATTGCTGAGGGGGGTTTGGTAATCTCACAGCAACCTCAAATTATAGCTCCCAATATTAGTTTATTCTCCGAGGATACAAGCGCTAGTATCAATATTCACGTTCAACGGACTAGTTATGACGTAATAACTATTCATTTTTCGTTCAAAATCATCGGTTTTCATTAGCGATTTTCTCCGCGGAAACTCACAATTTTCATGAAAAATTGGTCATTCCGTCTTCAGCTGACACCAAATAACAGAATTCTGGCCATTAGGAGCGAAAATAAACCAGTGGTGTGCATAGATCACACAGTACTTCCATGTTTGAGTCGGTAACTGGTATAACCAATTATAAAATCGAGAAAATCGTACGAAGGCCGAATCGTGACACTAGCGGTAAAGATCAGGCGTCATTCACTCGCCATTACAAATATTTAATACCTCTAGCGTCAAATGTATTGATTTTTGCACCCTGTAAAAAGCTCAACAGCGATAAACGGCGTAAGGCGGAAGTACGGTGTGTGATCAAAACAAGGATTTTGAACATGGTTGAAGTTGGTCATATTTAAAGCAAAGAGGCGCGAAAGTTACAAAAGCGCTAGAATAAAATAACTGAAAATGCGTTTTACGAGGAAGTAATGCAGCTGCATGTGACCCCGATAATAAAAATCAAACAATATTCAACTGTCGTAAAGAAAAATTTAAAGTCTAAAGTATATTCACTCTTGCAGCCTACGAAAATCTCTAAAGCAAAAAAACGGCATGAGGCGGAAGTACTGTGTGTTATCCCAACTATACAAAACAAGTTTTGTGAACTTGGTCAAAGTTGGTCGTATATAGAGCAAGGAGACCCAAAAGTACTATAAGGCTTGAATAAAATAACTGAAAATGCGTTTTACGAGGAAGTACTGCATGTGACCCGGAAATTAAAACTCAAGCAATATGCAGCTTTCATATACAATAATTTAAAGTCTCCCAGCCTTCATATATATTCACTCTTCCGGTCTATAAAAATCTCTTAAGCAAAAGAACGGCATGCGGCGGAAGTACTGTGTGTTATCCAAACTATACAAAACAAGTTCTGTGAACGTGGTCAGAGCTGGTCAAATATAGAGCAAACAGCCCCAAAAAGTCCAATAACAGAAAATGCGTTTTACCAGGAAGTACTGCATGTGACGCTGATAATAAAAATCAAGCAATATATTCAGCTGTCATGTAGAAAAATTTAAAGTCTAAAGTATATTCACTCTTGAGGTTTATACTTACTCTCAAAAGTCAATAAACGGCATGAAGCGGAAGTACTGTGTGTTACCCAAATGCAAAACAAGTTTTGAGAACGAGGTCAAAGTTGGTCATATTTAAAGCAAAGAGACCCAAAAAGTACAATAACGCTTAATAAAATAACTGAAAATCGTTTTACGAGGAAATACTGCATGTGACCCTGATAATAAAAATCAAGCGATATTCGGCTATCATATAAAAAACTTGAGGTCTAAAGTATTCGCTCTTTCGGTTTATATTAGTCCCAAATGCCGAAAAATGTCATGAAGAGGAAGTACTGTGTGTTACCCAAACTATACAAAACAAGTTTTGTGAACAAGTTCAAAGTTGGTAATATTTATAGCAAAGAGACCCTAAAAGTACAATAACGCTTAATAAAATAACTGAAAATTCGTTTTAAGAGGAGGTACTGCAGGTGACCCCGATAATAAAAATCAAGCAATATTCAGCTGTCATATAGAAAATTTAAAGTATAATGTATGTTCACTTTTGCGGTCTATTAAAATCTCAAAAGTTAAAAAATGGCATACTGCGGAAGTACTGTGTGTTATCCAAACTATGCAAAACAAGTTTTGTGAACGAGGTCAAAGTTGGTCACATTTAAAGCAAAGAGACCCAAAAAATACAAATAAAGTAACTGAAAATGCGTTTTACGAGGAGGTACTGCATGTGACCCCAATAACAAAAATCAAGCGATTTTCAACTGTCATATAGAAAGATTTTAAGTCCTCCAGCGTTCAAATATATTCATTTTTGTGGTCTATAAAAATCAAAATGTGGCAAATGTGCAAATAACGCGGAAGTACTGCATGTGACCCATTTGATAAAAATCAGGCATCATTCAATCGCCGACCCCATCATTTTAAGACCTTGAGCGTTCAAATACATTGAGTTTTGCGGCCTGTAAAAATCAAAATACAAAACATGCACTAGTGAAATCGTGAAAAACGCTGATAACGTGGAGGCATTGTATGTGACCCACTATACAAAAAATCTAGTGTTTTCTGCTTGCCACAACCGACATTTCAAGCCCTCAAACGTAGAAAAATATTGACTCTCATAGCCTGTAAAAATCGAAACAGAAAAAACTTTGAACGCTTATATCTCGGAAGTACTGTGTGTAATTCAAAATCCGGAAAAACCTAATTTTGCAGAACCACTGGGAAAACATTCCCTTAAAATTTCATAAGGTTTCATCCATTTTTCAGGGAGATATGGCGATTTATGTCAGTTTGTGACCACAGACAGACGGACACACAGACACACAGACACACAGACACACAGACACTTGTTCAGAAAGTGTTTCTGAGTATACTACTATGAAAATTTCTTCCATCAGGACCTCGGTTCCGAATTCGACTTTTCGGACGATCTCAATACTTCCATTTACTACGTAAACATGGAAGTAAAAATAGGCGTCTTCCCCATTGGATCATCATAAGGTGCCCGTCCTGGTTTCGTTGAGTCTAGTCGTTGGATCATGGCCCCTGGCGGCTCATGAAGGCAATGCACATCAGTTGTAAAATGTATACAAGGCTACAGTATACCTGAGACTGTGTATAGGGCACAGCAATATAATAATTTGATGGTGTCAACCTAAAATTGCTTCTAGACGAATAGCACATTATATAGGTAGCAGACTCAAGACGTTGTGTACTCCCTGAACACAAATACCCCTTATACAGAGATTATCGACTCCTTACTTTGCGATGAAGAGCAACTAGCTTGCCGTTAGGATCAAATACGGGGCACGAGTTGTACAACTTGCCAGACGATTTTTCAGGAATGGAACCGCCGACTAAATAGACGCCGTTCTCTTTGGCCATTGTGCTCATGGCAAGGCTCGATGGTCCGTTGGGAATTTCTTCCGCATACTTATTAAAAGTACCTGTTTCACAAAAATTATTGAATTAGCGCCAGGTTTTTATTTTTAACTACAAAATAGTTTTGCGAAATGCAAGATTACGAGTGTCGTAAGGGCTGTTGAAGCATTCAGGTAGAATAACAAGGTAAGCGCCGTTCTTCTTTGCCTCTTCAATTTTATTGGCAGCAGTAGCTAGGTTTTGATCCTTGTTCGGCCCAATGGCCATTTGGACCAGGGCAATTTTGAATGGTGCTAGAAGGGAAAATAACATTACTCAAAGTGCCACTAGGAACCAATAAAACAGTATTGTCCAAGCAAAATTATATTTGGTCCAAATTGGATCCTTACGGAACTCCAAGAAGCCAAGTATTTTACAAAAATCTCAAAGTCACCACTGCTCGCCCTCACAAACATAATTTTTATTACTGTGCGACATTGATTTGCCTGATCTATATGAAAACGAACGCGATACTGTAAAACCTCAGGGCACATAAATACTTTTCTACACCAACTTACATATATATTGTTTTACTTCCTTGTTTACGTAATAAATGGAAGTAATGTGATTGTCCAAAAAGTCGAATTCGGAACGGAGGTGAATTTGGAAGAAATTTTTATACTATGTACCATAATACTCAGAAACACTTTATGAACAAGTGTCTGTGGTCAAAAAATTACATAAATCGTCATACCCATGAAAAATGAATACAATTTTAATAGAATATTTTCCCAGTAATTGTGCAAAATTAGCCGTTTCCGGATTTTGGATAACACACAGTACTTCTGAGATATAAGCGTTCAACGTTTTTTCTATTTTGATTTTTACAGGCTATATTTTTCTCTGTTTGAGGTCTTAGAATGTTCGCTATGGCGAGCAGATGCCGCTTCTTTTTTATGATATTGGGTCACATACTGCTGTACCTCCACGTTATGAGCCTTTTTCAAGATTTCACTAGTGCGTGTTTTCTATTTTGACTATTACAGGCCGCAAAACTCAATGTATTTGAACGTTCGAGGTCTTGAAATGTTGAGTCGGTGATTGAACGATACCTGATTTTTATCAAGTGGGTCACATAAAGTACTTCCGCGTAATTCTCATATTGACAATATATATCGATTTTTACAGACCGCAAAAATGAATATAATTATATTGAACGCTGGGGGACTTTTAATGTTTCTATATGACAGCTGAATATCGCTACATTTTTATTATTGGGGTCACACACAGTACATCTACATAAAACGCATTTCACGTTATTTTATTCGAGCGCTTGGGTAATTTTCGGGTCTATTTGCTTTAAATAATATTACCAACATTGACCACGTTCAGAAAACTTGTTATGTATAATCTTGATCGCACACAGTACTTCGTTTGAGGTACTCGTTGATATTTTTAAAGGCTGTAAAAATCAATTTTCAATGTATATATCTCCACAAAAAATGAAACAACTCAATGAAATTTTCAGAGAATGTTTTCCTATGGAAAGAGCAATATTAGCCATTTCCGGATTTTGGATAACACACAGTTCTTCCGTGATAAAACCGTTCAAAGTTTTTTCTGTCATGATTTTTACAGGCTAAAAGAGTAGATATTTTTAAAAGTTTGTGGTCTGCAGTCTTTCCAGACTGCAAAAACAATTAGGTATATTTAAACGCTGGGGGACGAGAAATGATTCTTTATGTCAGCTGAATGTCGATTGATTATTATTATTAGTGCCACACACCATACTTTCTCGTAATTCGCATTTTCAGTTATTTTATTTGTGTTCTTTTGTATACTTGGGTCTTCTTGCCTTGTAAATGACTCCATTTCCCAGAACTTGTGATACATATCGATTGCATCACACACCGTTCTTCCGCCTTATGCTGTTTATTGAGTATTTAGATTTTACAGGCCATGAAAAGATCAATATTTTTGACAATGAAGGTTCATAGAAATTATCCCATTTCACAAAACCAGGCTTGAGTCGTTATTTTAGGATCACATACTGCACTTCTGAATTGTAGATTAATAGAATTAAAGCATCCAGTATGTTGACCAAGAGTCCCAAATCAGCGTATAGGTTTTCCATTTATTCCTAACGTTCAAACTCACTCTCAATCAACATAATAACATTGAAAGTAGTTAGGTACCTAATCATTATAGTTTAGAACTTGTGTTCAACTGATTTGTGAATTTTGTTTGGTCGGTTAGTAGTGACAAAAACCCAATAAAGAATGATTGGGCAAGTTCTGTGAAGAGAGATGTCCAGAGTTGTTTGACACTAAAAAGAGAGAAAAAAAAAAACGTTTTCAACAAAAAATAAAAAGGAAAAATAACAATAATGTCCCTACTTCACAGAAACTCATTCACCAACTAAATATTTTAAGGACTACTACGTCTGGACGTGAAGATTCATAGAGGAATTTGAAACGGTTTAAGTACAGGAAAAGGCGTGAATAGTCATCGTAAAATTGATATTGTTATAAATCGGCTCTCATAAATGCCGACTTACTCTGTTCAAGTATCATGAAAACTTATGACATAGCTGAAACTTATGATATTCACATTCATTACTTATGATACTCACATTCTTACTAATTCGGATTCTACAGGCCTCTCCAAGACATTATAAGAGAGGCGCCGACTTCAAAAAGTGAACAATCTGGAAGCGATTCAAAGGTGAAAGGAAAGTCTTTCAATCATTTTGGAAATAAGAAATAGTAATTTTTATATTATTAGGGGAGGTGTAGTCCTTAGAATGTTTAGTTGGTGAATGAGTTGCTGTGAGGTTGGGACATTTTTGTTATTTTTTCCTTGTCAGACAGAGTAAGTATATAGGCAAATAATTTTGAAATCGGTTTTAATTTAGAAAAAAGTTTTTTTTGGTTACCGATTCAAACATGGACTTACTGTATAATCTATATGTACACCACTGGTTTTTTTACGATTATGATGAAATTTGTTTTATAAAATAACGGTATAATAATAAATTATGATATTCCGTATTTTCGCCTTGAAATTTAATTTCGAGCGGTTGAGTCCCCTGAATGCAACACAATTCTAATCAACACTTCACAATAATGATTTTCCAATGAATAACAATAAATCTAAATTATTTTACCCATTTCGTAATCGAGAAATTTTTCATAAGCTAAAAATCTAGGTACTTACTTCATTCAACCAATTCTAATAAGCTCCCATACAATTAAAATGTGTTTCAACAAACAAGCTCATTTTGACTAAGAATTAAAACTCATTTACCTTGTTGCTGCGTGGATGCCATTGTTGAGTTTGATCGAAAACTAGTTTTTCCTCGTCGATATATTTATACGAGATGTAATGAAGGGTCTCATTCTCCCACTTGATGCTCTAAAAAACCGGCTTGCTCGCAAATGAGTGCAATGAAGATTATTGAAACGTTTTTAGAAACTCTCTTTACTTTACATAATTTATCATAAAATACGAACCTAAATTTTTTTCAATTGGTAGTTCAGGAAAAAAATTATAATTTTAATCAATGTGACACTGTATCTAGTTGAAGGATTATCCCAAGGTTATCGATGCGATTTTTCTACACGCTCATCAGGTTCAGACGAGGTCGCAACGAGGATAAACGTGGACATTTTTTTATACGACGCTCATAATAGGGATTCAATTGATATTATACAGACGCAAGTTTCCTCTTCCGGATAGCGTGATATTCATGATTGAATTCTCGATCGTGTTCCTATCGAACGATTAAGCATTTCTTTAATTTGCTTAGATTTACGCTCTAATATTCGGGAAACAGGGAGAAATAAATTTGTACGTCCTCCAAGGATTCCTTCTAGGGATATTTCCATACCAGTCCTTATCTATAAGCGTGCGATAATTATGTTGTAATGTTATGATAATATTTGTATACCACCGGTCCCGTTACCTGTCGAACTGTAGTGGAACGTGCGGTGTAAGTTAAAACGCTGGCGTGTTATTATTTGGTTACATTTTTTTTTGTAACATAAAAACACAACTTAGAACCATCTTTTCATGTGCTGACATATTCAACAGTTGTTTTTTCAACATATTCAACAGTGATTTTTTTGTATAGGTACCAAAGCGAGAACTACGAGTTCTATCTGCGTTATTCTAATGAACCCCAAATAATCTACAGCTATGTTTAGTTCTGCATTTATGTTTGCAAATTAGTTTTAAAAAATCAGAAGGTTAACTGCTAGCTAGAAGGTTTCTTTAGACGATTCGTCAGTTTGAATTTCGAATTATAATGGCCTCTAGGGGAGAAAACCCCAAGAAGATATTAATATTCAGCGGAAAACGCAAGTCCGGCAAGGATTACATCACAGACAAATTGTACGGAAAATTGAACGCTTCCGAAACCGCCCTCATTCGTCTCTCGGCTCCGCTGAAAACCGAATGGGGAAAAGCACGAGGATTAGACGTTGCTGCACTGCTTAGCTCCTCTGAGTACAAGGAGCGCTACAGGTTTGTAACATTCGTCGTAAGCTTCCATTATTTTCTTTCTGTAGGTTGAGGGGGAGAAAAACGAGGCGACCTCTTCTCCATTTTTTATTCAGCCGAGTACTTTCGCCCGTTCGGGCTTCTTCAGGGCATTCTATCACAGATTTTAAACAACTGTTAGGGAGGTACAGGTTTGAACATTATTTTGATCATGTATATTTAGCACTTACATAGGACCAAGGGTACCTATGGCCGAGCCTGGCGTTCGCTGATTTTACGTTTTCTTCACAGTCCTGTTAGGATTACAGTCAGGTACTACATTAACACATACTTAAGCCTATTGACATTATTTTTACTTACATTTATCTTGATGGGTTGATGGGACCATCAAGATAAATGTAAGTAAAAATAATGTCAATAGGCTTAAGTATGTGTTAATGTAGTACCTGACTTATCAAACCTGACTGCGATCCTAACAGGACTGGGAAGAAAACGTAAAGTCAGCGAACGCCAGGCTCGGCCATAGGTACCTTTGGTCCTATGTAAGTGCTAAATATACAGGATCAAAATAATGTTCTAACCTGTACCTCCCTAACAGTTGTTTAAAATCTGTGATAGAATGCCCTGAAGAAGCCCGAACGGGCGAAAGAATAAAAAATGGAGAAGAGGTCGCCTCGTTTTTCTCCCCCTCAACCTACAGAAAGAAGTAATCCGACCACCTGGAGAAGAAAAATTATTTTCTTTGTAGATTTGTCTCACAAAATGGCCAAAAATTGGGTTAGCGTGAAAACGTATGCTTTAATTGTCACCAGATAAATTCGGGAACTCTGCTGGTTCGAACGTTTTATGTAGGTACCACCATAAGTAGGGTTGTCTCATTTCATCCTTGCGGCTTGTTACCCGTTTCAATTGTTGGCTGTTACCTTTGGAGATTAAAATTTCTACATTCCCCATAGATGAGTTTTCAGAATAGATGCTGTGGCTAAGCTTTTTTGTTGGTGAAGTTTTTTCAAACCTGTAGATAGTGAATGAATTTTGTTCTGAACTAATTTTGTCATTAGCTAAGATCTCTGGAATAATCCGTTTTAAAGCCGTGGAAATTCGTCTTTTCAAAATCTGCAAAATCAATGACGTATAATCAGAACAAAACAATCTAAATTATTCCAACCAGAAATGCTACTGTGTTTCAGGGCGGAAATGGTTGTCTGGGGTGCGGAAATTCGGCAATCCGACCCAGGTTATTTCGCCCGCGCTGCTATCGACATGAGCAAAGGCCAAGACAAACCGTTTTGGATAATTGGCGACGCGAGGCGCAAAAGCGATATTCAGTGGTTCATAGACAACTATGGCGACAAAGTATGCACAGTGAGAATTTGCAGCGACGATAATGTCAGAGCTGATCGCGGATGGAAATTCACTAAGTGCATTGATGACGCGGAAACTGAATGTGATTTGGACGATTATTTGCAATGGAATTTAGTAATAAACAATAACGGACATGATTTGACAGAGACGATCGAAACACTTATTCAAACATTGACAAACTAGAGCTCACTTGGTATATCAATTGTTGTGGCACAGTAATAATTAACTTTTCACTGAGGAGGGCTTAACTTAGTCTTTCTAGACGAAAATGATCGTCACTAATGAAGTTAATTATATTTTTGTCAAATTTTCATTAAAAAAAGTTACAGTATGTAGTTTTCTGTTAACATTATTCCACGGCTTGTGCATTATTTTTATCCTGGGATTTCCATTTGGCTCAGGCGAAGGATGAAATCGAGGAGGCGAATTTGGATTTGGATCTTCACCGGATCGTCAGTCACTTCAAACCCAGGCACTCCAGCTTTTTCCAAAAATTTTTGCTGATCGTAAAGCTGGAAAACAAGGGAAATCATCGTATAAAAACGCTGCAAATAATATCACTGTGGTTAATTATTCCTGGCTTCAGTTATGATTTAAGAAGAGAATCCACTAGTAACTACCCCGAACATTTGCGAATGTTTACACCTAACAACAGATTGGTAACCATAAAGGACAACTCGTTAGCAACTAACGTAATTCTAATTTGGTCAGGATGAGGGAGAGATTCAGATTGCGACTTTTTCTCCATATTTTTATTTCTCGGCCGAGATCTTTCGCCCATTTGGTCGGAAAAGTGTTGACGGCTTACGAACAGAATATTTTTTATTGGATATTCGGAATCTACATGCCTTGAAACGTCAAACATCAAATTTTGAGGAGGTTTGAAAAATATTTCTTAGGCGATAACAATGGTTCAATATTGAATAATAAACCAAAAAAATTCTGTCCGTCCGCTGTCAACACTTTTCCAACCTAACTACAATAGCTACATTCTTGAAATTTTCACCAAAAATCAATCTCAGTCTCACAACGGCCCAATTCTTGAACCACACTGCTAGCTCAATTTTAAGGGTATTTCGGGAGTTTTGAGGGGGAGAAAACTCGCATTTTCGAATGTTTTTCAGAAAAAGGTGTATTCTAGAGTTTAGGACGCTGAATCGAATAGGGCCATCGCTGGGTCGATAGCTTTATTGGTTCTCGAGTTATCACAGCTTTTGTGTTGAATTTGGTGGTTCTTCAGAAATTTGGCGTGAGGGTACAACTCGAGAGCTCTTAAGGCTATTGAAATCGTGCTATACCTACTCGTTGGAATGCTCGTCAAACACTCTCTTTAACTATATCGTAAGGCGAAAAATTCTCATTTTAATTTGGAATGTGAGAAATATAAAAATGATTCAAATTACAGTAGTTGCTACGGAGTTTCCCCCTGAAGTTAACAATCTGTTTTTCGGTGGGAACGTTCACAAATGTTCCGTCATTTTTATCACAAATGGATAATCTTCGTAAATCATCATTGAAGCGAATGTATAATGAACCACTGTCCAATAATTTGCAGCGTTCTATTGGATATTCAGATTTTACATATCTTGAAATGAAAACATCAAATTTTAAAAAGGGGTTAGAAATAAAATTTTCTTGGGCGATTACAATGTTTTCTTATTGAATAAAATTAACAAATCAAGCTTTTTTAAAGCTTTAGCAGCGAACTTAGAAAATGAGATGGAGGTGCTTCAATGGGACCGACGGCTGACTTGGCATATTTCATGATATTTATTCGAACTTAATAATGCACCTAATTAAGAATTACTCTTGTAGTTCAATAAATTATTGCTTTTTTATGCCGGCTTATTGTCAACACAAGAACAACCCTTTTCTCCAAACCTTCCATAAGTGGTCAGTTGATGAAATTGAATAATAAATTTAAAAAAGAAGTTAAATTATGCATTATTACCTAATGGGCCAATTGTCGAAAATCAATCACTCTCTCCAGCTGTATCGTTAGGCAATAAGTTTAGCTTTTAATTAAGAAAAATAAAAATGATTAAAATTACAATAGTTGCCACGGAGTTTTCCCCTATAGTTACCATCTGTTTTTCCGTGGGATTGTTCAGAAATGTTCGAAATAATTACTATCACAAATGGACAGTCTTCCTAAATCATTATTGAAGCGAAGGAATAATAAACCACTGTACAATCATTTGCAGCGTTTTTTTTCTTGGGGGATTACAATGTTTTATTATTGAATAATAAACCAATATATAGTTTTGAGGATGTGTTAGAATTTGTTTTCATCATGCGATTACAATAGTTTTGTCATTGAGTAATAAATTAAAATGAGCTATAGTTACTGCTTGCTGGGCAATAGAATGTGAATAATTTCAGTGGGATAAGGGATAATTTCTCACTTTTGGGACTTAGGCGTCCAGAATGATGGTATAATATCATAGTAAATTATATAAAAATTTCGACAGCTCAATGCTACCTTTTCATCCAGTGTCAATATGCAGCCCTTGTCGAATTCCTTCAGTTGCATTTTATGTTTCAACTTCAACGTCTCAGTGTTTGCGTATAGAACAGCGGGATCTTCGTGATTTCTTTCCATTTCAGCCAGTTCTTCTTTAAGGCAGAAATTAAAGGAAACAGATGACCGGATTAAATAAATTACTCACTAGCGTAGTGGTATTTAAATTGGTACAGCTAATTTTAGAAACTAGAAAATGAATATAAAAAAGTACGAAAACGTACTTAGCATCTCTACTGCATCTTGATAACAATTTTTTCACTGATTCTACTGTACTTATTATTCAATCAGCACTAACCTGACGAAAATTAGAACATGTCAACCTCATAAAGAATATAATATAGCCCATATTTTTTAAAGTGGTGAATCACCTTTGTGGTTCGTAATAAGAGCATTCCGCTGATTGAATAGTTGCTTCTCCAGTACATGTTGTATGTCCATCAGTGTATTTACGATTTTGAAAACGGTATTATCAATCAGAGCTGTCGCAAGGTCGCTGAGGAGCTCGTTCGGTATTCTGTGTTGATCTTTGCTACAAAAACAACAATAGAAAAATATGACATTCCAGTCACTCGATTGTACCGATTATTTTCAACACAATCAATATCACATTTACATGGGAAGGTCTCGAGCCATTTTTTGAAGCTGCTCAGTCAGAAAATAGAGTTTTCTCTGGAGCGCTAACGGATCTTGGAGGCGTTCAGGAAGCTCCATGATGGTTGAATTGCTATCCTCTCCGTCTGAAGGTGTATCTACTGACGATACGGCCATGCGGGTATTTCAAACTACGTTCCAACCTGCGTGTTTAGATAGTACCTGAATTAATGGGATAGTCATTACAGCATAAATCCACTGGCAGAGGTGAACTGGATTCATTAAAAAGAAATCTCTTTTTCTAATTCCTGTGTTTATTTGGTCGGCACCATTTCTGCACCAGGTCTGAAATTTCGGTCGTGAAGATTTGAAAAACAGACTGAAATTTCAAGATGTCGAATGCTATACCATGATGTTGACACGAGCGAAAAAATAACCACGTTTCCAAACAAACTGCACGTTATTCTTACGATTGAACGGGTATGGGAACTAAAATCTAATCCATCAGTAAATAATGTTGTGTTCGGTCTACTAACTGAAAACAACAAGGACAAGTGAAATACCATCTCACTAAAATATTACCCAAATCTAGAGCAAGTTTTGTGGGGACTTCATGCGACACGAAGCAGATTCCATTCAAATGGCGCGTACCTAACTCTTCGAAAATCAGATTCTCACTGTTCAGCAAATGCGAATAAATATTCATTCTTTCATACTTCAACTTCACAGAACACAGAACTTATGAAGTTTCATTTTGGGGGAAAGTCAGTGCTCTTTACAATCTTGTTGTTGTTTTATTCACTGATGCTACTTCATCTTGTTCCTATAGCCATAATATATTATATTATAAATATATTTACTTACGAATCTTGATCGTATGTTTCAATTAAAGTGAATTAATGTGAATAGATTAATTTTCCTTGTAATGCGACCCAGAATAAATATAAAGCAGCGTATCATTGTGAGTATTCATCTTATCATCAACTAAGCGAACACTCTTAGAACGATAACCCAGTCATATAGTTGGTGTAAATGTTGGGCTGAATGCTGAATAGTTGCTAAACAAGAGGTTAACTAAGTACTTTTGTTTCAAACATTATTCTGTTATTAAACAGAGATCAAACATAAAAAATTCACCGCTTACTTTCTGTCCCGAAGGCAAGCTCGTATGAGTCTATGTACAAGAAACGCATGTGGCGGTACAGCGCCATTGTGAAAATGTCATCAGCGCCCCAAGCAGCAGCAAATACTTATACGTATTGTATTGTTTTCCATTGCTCAATGACGTTATCAGTTTTGACCCGCGTAAATTGAGATAATTTGTAACCGTCGAATTTCTCGTGTAAAAAAAATTCGTTCTCCGCAGTTTCTCTCGCGCTAGTCATATTCGGAATATTTAATGAAAATCGTTATTTGTCAAAGTTTAATTATCGTTGTTTAATAATAAATAGTGAATCAAAATTAGCAGTGTCGGTTGTCAGTTGATTTCAACTTATATATCCGCTAAATTGGTGACCCAGACGCGATTTTTTTTAGTGTTGATTCGCGCGCGCAACGACTGACTCTCGACAATGAACGATTTGCCTAACCCGGATAACCCGGCCGCGAAAAGTGACGAACAGAAAAATCCTCCTGATACGATCCAAGGCGCCGACGGGGATGAAATCGCTAAGATTACACCTAAGATTCCTCCGTTTTGGAAGCAAAACCCAGCGCTTTGGTTCATACAAGTCGAGGCAAATTTTCGCACGGCCAAGGTGAGCAGAGATCAAACGAAATTTGACATTATAGGCGGGAACTTGGACGGAGATGTTTTGACAACGATCAGTGACCTTGTTATCGCACCCCCGGAGGTGGATAAATACCCAGCGATCAAAAGACGTATTATTGAGCGTTTTTCCTTATCTCAGCGACAGAAAATCCGTCAATTACTGAGTAAATTGGAGCTTGGGGATGAGAGGCCATCCGATTTGCTAAGGCGAATGCGTGAACTCGCCGGCTCGTCAATTTCCAACGAAATTTTGCGCGATTTGTGGATGGAACGTCTTCCAGAGGAGGCGCAGAAAATTCTTACAACTTTGGAAATCGACATTGACAAGTTGGCCGCAACCGCCGATCGAATATGCGAATTTGCACCGTCCGTAAATGCCATCGCCAATTCCAATCGCAATCGATCTGTTGTAACCCCCGCCGCCAACAGGAATGACGAACCCGAATTATACAAGCTGGTTCAACAGTTGACAGAAGCTGTGACGGCCCTGTCTAGCCAAGTTTCCGCCATCGGCCACCAGGATCGTCGCTCTCGTTCTCATCCTCGTTCCGGCAGCCTGAATCGCTCGAAATCTCGACGTCGCGATGGCTCACAGAATAATTCAGAGACGATCTGCTGGTACCATCGCTTATTTAAAGAGAATGCTCGCACTTGCCGTCCCCCGTGCGCGAAGGCAAGCATCAATCAGGGAAACTAATGTGGCCGAACATGGAAGCGACGCATGTATCGAGCCGCTTGACGAGTCGCCTTTTCATTCATTGTAAGACTGCTAATCAAAAGTTCCTAATCGACTCAGGATCCGAAATTTCAGTCGTGCCACCCACACACGCTGAAAAACTTAATACCTGCGCTCGCGTTTTACATGCTGCCAATGGCTCGAAAATTAAAACGCACGGTTACCGAAACATATCACTTAGCTTGAATCTACCTCGCAAGTTCACGTGGAAGTTTACAGTCGCGGACGTCACTTATTCGATCGTAGGTGCCGACCTGCTGCTCTACCACGGACTACTTCTCGATTTTAAAGATAGGAAATTAATCGACAGACATCACCACGCGACCGTCGCATCCATCGCCGATGTCCCATCTCTCGGACTATAATCTATTAACAAAAAGTCACCATTTTGGGAGTTGTTGTCTTCATACCCTACCTTGCTGTCAGACGAACCAGTGGCTAATGTGAAGCATAACACGGTGCATTTTATCGAAACGAAAGGGCCGCCTGTCACTGCTACACCACGCCGCCTGTCGCTGGAAAAATTAAATGCAGCCAAGAAAGAATTCGAGGCACTTCAACGGCTTGGACTCGTCAGACCATCGCGAAGCAACTACGCTAGCCCCATCCATATGGTCCGGAAAAAGAACGGCGCATGGAGAATTTGTGGTGACTATAGGAGACTCAACAGTATTACCACCCCCGACCGCTATCCGATTCCGCACCTCCACGATTGTAACCACATACTGCACGGAACCAACATCTACAGCTCCATCGATCTCCGCCGAGCCTATCAGCAGATTCCAGTGCACGAATCCGACATCGCCAAGACTGCTGTGATAACACCATTTGGACTCTACGAGTATCCGTTTATGCCATTCGGACTCCGAGGGAGCTCGGCAACCTTCCAACGCTTCATCCATGAAGTTACACGAGGGCTAGATTTCGTGTACGCATTTTTGGATGACGTTTTAATTGCTTCGACATCTGTGGAACAGCACTTGGAACATTTGAAAATACTGTTTGACCGTCTTCAGCAGTATGGTTTAAAAGTTAACCAGGAAAAATGTGTACTTGGAGTGGATCGTCTACTGTTTCTTGGACACGAAGTTTCAGCGCAAGGACTTCAACCCAGTCCCGAGCGTGTCAAACCGCTTATGGAGTATCCGGTCCCGAAAACCTCAACCGACTTGAGAAGATTCTTGGGCATGGTGAATTTCTACTTCAGGTTTATTCCAAAAGCCGCGGAACTACAGATTTCACTTCAACAAGCTGTTGCCGGCCGTCCCAAAAAGGACAAGAAACCGCTCAAGTGGACTCCATTGTTACAAGCTGACTTCACCGCACTGAAGACAGCACTTTCTCGGGCCACCATTCTCGCTCATCCATCGCTCCAAGCGCCCCTCTCGCCATGTACTGACGCATCCGGATTGGCCATGGGTGGAGTTGTCCATCAACTAAACGACGGAAGAAAAGAACCGCTCGGTTTTTTCTTGCGCAAACTGAAGCCGACCCAGCTTGCTTATAGTACATACGACCGAGAACTTCTTGCGATCTACGAGTCAATCAGGCACTTTCGACACCTGTTGGAGGCCAGGGAATTCGTAGTCTATACGGACCACGAGCCCCTCTGCAGCGCCATGGAGAAACGAACCGACGGAAGTCCAATGCAGGTGCGATGGCTCTCATACATCAGCCAGTTTACCACCCGAATAGTACATATTCGAGGCGAGCAAAATGTAGTGGCCGATGCGATGTCCCGTGTAGAAGCCATAACTCTGCCATCCACCGTCGATTTTGGACGTATGGCAAGACTTCAAGACATCGATGATAAGTTGCCTACTGTCAAAGCTGACTCCAGCCTCAAGCTGATCAAGAGTGTACCCATCGGTGGATCCTCCGAACTCTACTGCGACATCTCCACGAAGTTCATCCGACCCTACGTTCCAGCTCCGATGAGGAGAGAGGTTTTCGGTGCCATCCACGACCAGGTACATCCTAGCATCCGTGCAACCGTCCGCATGGTTACGCAACGTTACGTATGGCCTAACATCAAACGTGACTGCACGACTTGGGCTCAGTCTTGCATCGCCTGTCAACGAGCCAAGGTTGGACGCCATACATCAAGCCCGCTGTTGCCGATACCTCTTCCTAGTCAGAGGTTTGACCACTGCCATATTGACATTGTTGGTCCGCTGGAGCCCTCACAGGGCAATCGCTATGTACTCACCTGCATTGACCGATTCTCGCGTTGGCCGGAGGCTTATCCAATGCCAGACATGACTGCCGAAACCGTCGCGCACACATTCGTCAATGGTTGGATCTCCCGTTTCGGAATTCCAGTGAAGCTGTCGTCGGACGAGGGACGACATTCGAGTCCCGACTGTTCAATGAGCTGGCGAACCTGCTTGGTTTCGAAAGGATCAGGACCACACCCTACCATCCGCAGGCAAATGGTCTTATTGAGCGCTGGCACCGCACGTTGAAAGCCGCAATCATGTGTCAGAAAACTGGATGGACCTCAGCACTGCCACTGGTCTTGCTCGGTTTACGCTCGGCACTGAAAGAAGACATCGGTTTCTCGCCAGCCGAGATGGTTTACGGCCAAACGCTCCGCCTGCCCGCCGACTTCATAGATTCCACACCAGGTCCAGCAGCTGACGCTCATGAGTTCGTAGTGAAGCTAAAGGAGCAAATGCAGCAGATCCGCCCTGCTCAAGTAACTCGGCATGGAGAATCTAGAACGTTCATACCAACCCATCTACCCACTACAACACATGTTTTCATACGGACGGACGCAGTCAGAAAATCCCTGCAGCCACCGTATGAAGGTCCTTACGAGGTTGTGCAGCGAGGAGAGAAAACTTTCACTGTTCTCATGTCTGGGAAAAAGTCAGTAATCGCCATAGACTGTCTGAAACCTGCCTTTGTTCTACCCAAGGATGACCCGGCATGTCCAATGCCTTCAAATAAAGCCACAACCTTTCTACCAGATACTCCGACCGCACCTAAAACTGCTGTTAAACCTGCTGCTATTCCGCCTCTGTCTGCAGCACCAACTGGAATTCTTCGTTCCGGAGCTCCAAGGACCACATCTTCAGGTCGCAAAGTACATTTTCCACGCAACCTGAATAGTTTCCACTGCTGATCGGGAAACTCATCAGGAGGGGAGTACTGTGGCGGTACAGCGCCATTGTGAAAATGTCATCAGCGCCCCAAGCAGCAGCAAATACTTATACGTATTGTATTGTTTTCCATTGCTCAATGACGTTATCAGTTTTGACCCGCGTAAATTGAGATAATTTGTAACCGTCGAATTTCTCGTGTAAAAAAAATTCGTTCTCCGCAGTTTCTCTCGCGCTAGTCATATTCGGAATATTTAATGAAAATCGTTATTTGTCAAAGTTTAATTATCGTTGTTTAATAATAAATAGTGAATCAAAATTAGCAGTGTCGGTTGTCAGTTGATTTCAACCTATATATCCGCTAAACGCACAAGCTACGAAAGCTTTATTATATTATGCTCGTATTTGAGTCTGTGTACAGTGGCTTGATAGATATATCTATCAAGCCACTGTAAGTCTGTGGCGGTGTGAGCTACCCCTAGCGGACGCCCTCTCAACTGTTCCCTGAACATTTTCCATCTTACCTCGTTGGTGCGCACGCCCCCGGTAACCGTGAGATTCCAAAAACTCGGTTCACGCAAGAACGCGTATTTATTACTTTGTAACCTGCCAGTATAATATCTTGTTTTATATAATAGATTCCCACGTTGGTACGGAGTGTTTATTAATTTCGATCAAACCCCAAAAGTCTATAAACAAAAAACGCGTTGGGTCAGTTGCATGCTTCCAAGTTTAGATATTCGGAATGATTACTATCACTAATGGATAATCTTTTTAAATAATTATTGAAGCGAAGGAATAATAAACCACTGTGCAGTCATTTGCAGCGTTTTTGGTATATTATTCAATAATAAACCAATGTACCTACCTAATCGCCAAAAAAAAATTTTCTAACGCCCTCAAAATTTGATGTTTTACCTACGTTTCAGGTAGGTAAGTAATGTTGAACCCAAATATCCAATTTAAAAAAAAGCTGCAAATTAATGACTGTACAGTGGTTTATTATTCCTACGCTTCAATATTGATTTAAGAAGACTATCCATTTGTGATAGTAATTATTTCGAACATTTCTGAACAATCCCACCGAAAAACAGATGGTAACTATAGGGGAAAACTCCGTAGCAACTATTGTACTTTTAATCATTTTTATTTTTCTTAATTTCTTAATTGAAAGCTGAACTTACTGCCCATCGATACAGCTGGAGAGTGTTTGACACCATTCCGATGAGTATAGAACGATTTTTATAGCTCCAAGAACTCTCGAGTTATACCCACATCCCAAATTTCTGAAAATCACCCAAATTCGACACAAAATCTGCGATAAATCGAGAACCAATAAAACTATCGAAAACGCGATGGCCTCATTCGATTCAGCATCCAAGAATCTATATAAAATTTAATAACTACCAAATACGCATTTTTCTGAAAAACCCTGGAAAATATGAATTTTCTCCCCCTCAAAACCCCCAAAAGATACCCTTAAAATTGAGCTAGCAATGTGGTTCAATTATTGGGCCGTCGTAGGACCGAGATCGATTTTTGGTGAAAATTTCAAAAATGCAGCGTTTTTTTTTTATCGGATATTCTGATTCTACGTGCCTTAAAACGTAATTCATCAAGTTTTGAGGGGGGTAGAAAAATTTTTTTCTTGGGCGATTACAATGGTTTATTATTGATAATAAACCAAAAATTCTGTAGTTTCTGTGTGTTTTAGTAGGATATTTGGACGCTGGAGGTGTTTGAATGTTTGTAAAGATGAGTGAATGACACATTATTTTTCATTCTGCAGATGCATTACAACCTAACTCGTGCATTTTTTATTCTTGGGTCTCCCGGCTCGTTTCAATAACAGTTGTTGTAAATTAACGTTACCGCCTTCGTACGATTTTCTTAATTTTATAATTGGTTATACCCGTTACAGACTCATACATGGAAGTACTGTGTGATCCATGCACACTACTGGTTTTAGAAAAGGTGTATTATTTGGTATCAGTGTCTATAGAATTTTGGACGGTGAATTGAATGAGACCGTTGCGGGGTCGATAGCTTTATTGGTTCTCGAACTATTGCAGCTTTTGTGTCAAATTTGGGAGATTTTCAGAAATTCGGCATGAGGGTAAAACTCGAGAGTTCTTGGAGCTATAAAAATCGTTATTATATAATCGTTGCAATGATCGTGGAACGCTCTCTTCAACTATACCAAGTTGTTGTTTTTCAGTTCCCAAGCTGTTTTTCGGTGGGAAGGTTCACAAATGGTCGAAATAATTGCTATCACAAATGGATAATGTTCTTAAATCATTATTGAACCGAAGGAATAATAAACCACTGTACAATCATTTGCCGCGTATATTAGGGGAGGTGATTTAATTGATCAGGTAGTGGTCAGGTCAATACGAGTAGTTAAGTAGTCCTTAAAATGTTAAGTTGGTGAATGAGTTGCTGCGAAGCTAGGACCTTTCTGTTGTTTTTTCCTTTTCAGTTTTTTTATTTTTTTATATTTTTTATAGGCATATGATTTTTTGAAGTCGGTTTTATTATCTTCTAAAAGTTTTTTTTCCTTTTCAGAGTTCATTTTATAGCCAAATAAATTTGAAGTCGGGTTTTTAATTTTTTATTTTTTTAAATTTTATATATAGATATATTTTTTTTTGTTCAGATTTGACATGCCTTGAAATGTAAAACATAAAATTTTGTGGGGGTTAGAAAACTTTTTACGTGGGCGATGACATTGGTTTTGTTATTGAATAATGAACCAAAACAGATGCTGTTCAAATTAAAGCATGCTTAAGGTCGATCCACACATATCCGTGACGTGACGCGACGTGACGTACCGTACAGGGACCTTCAGTGGAAAAAAAATATCGGCAGACGAAATTCTTAGTAAACTTAAGGGGAAAGACGGAGCGTGTTCAGACGTGAACGGCACAGTGACGCTCCGCCGCTCACAGTGCTCTTCCGGCGACGCCCGTGTTTACAAGAAATACGGCCTCGCCGATATTTTTCTGCTATACCGGACGTGAAAACAAGTTCGCTCTCTGAAAATTAAGATCACTCGAGCAGACATGCTTGATCACTGAAGAACACTGACACGGAAAGGTACGGTACCTACTGTGTGAATGGCAGTGAAAAATTTATCACGGATGTCACTGGAGGATACTGAACACGGAGTAGAGGGCAACGGTGCCGTCACGTCACGGATATGTGTGGATCGACCTTAATAGGGGAATGATTACGATTGATCAATTCTTTAATACTTCTTGGTTGAGTCGTCGCATCTCTCATCGTACTGGGTTGGTGAGGGGGAGAATAACCAGGCGACATGTTCTCCGATTTTGGTTTATTATTCAATAATAAACCATTGTAATCGCCCAAGAAAAAAAAATTCATAACCCCCCTCAAAATTTGATGTTTTACGTTTCAAGGCATGTAGAATCCGAATATCCAATAAAAAAATTTCTGTCCGTCCGCCGTACGCCGTACGCCGTCCGCCGTACGCCGTTAGCAGTTTTCCGGCCAAACTGTAAGAGCTAAAAATTTGAAATTTTCACCAAAAATCAATCTCGGTCCTACGACGGCCCAATTCTTGAACCAACTTGCTAGCTCAATTTTAAGGGTGTTTTTGGGGGGTTTTGAGGGGGAGAAAATTCATATTTTCCAACGTTTTTCAGAGAAATGTGTACGTGGTATCAAATTATATAGATTTTTGGACGCTGAATCGAATGAGACCATCGCCGGGTCGATAGCTTTATTGGTTCTCGAGTTATAGCAGCTTTTGTGAAAAATTTGGGAGATTTTCAGAAATTTGACACGAGGGTATAACTCGAGAGTTCTTGGAGCTATAAAAATCGTTCTATACTCATTGGAATGGTCGTTAAACACTCTCTCCTGCTGTATCGTTAGGCAACAGGTTTAGTTTTTAATTAGGAAATTAAGAAAAATAAAAATTATTAAAATTACAATAGTTGCTAAGGATTTTTCTTCTATAGTTACCATCTGTTTTTCGGTGGGAACGTTCACAAATTTTCGGAATATTTAAAATGACAAATGGATGGTCTTCTTAAATCAATATTGAAGCGAAATAATAATAAACCACTGTACAATCATTTGCAGCGTTTTTTATTTACTCGCCGAGTACTTTCGCCCCTTCGGGCATCCTCAGGGCTGTGGTAACCTATGGTTCCACATCGCCCTGAGGATGCCCGAAGGGGCGAAAGTACTCGGCCAGTAAATAAAAAATCGGAAAACATGTCGCCTGGTTCTTTTCCCCCTCACCAACCCAGTACGAATTCTTTAATAGTTTATTTCATCGGACGTGCCTCGTGAAATAAATGTTTTATTGATGGTATAATGTTCCTTCATGCAAAACCGGACTCCAAAGCATTATTCGTTTTCTATCTTGTCGCCGAGTAGGACGTGAAAAAAAATCGATTTGACTGCGGGATTAAAAAAGCTCAACAGCTGATGAAATAAATAAGACGGTTTGGGCCGGTGCACTTTATACGCTATCGCTCGGCAAATTAATGAGTAAATATTTTCCTGACCACTTAGGAAGCTGTTATCTTGGGATAATCTTTCGAAAGATGAGCGGGTAGCGAAGAAAAAATAATTATTTATGGCATCAATACGCGAAACATAGATGCAGCCTCAGGCAATCAACTGAGGGAAATAAGTCGCCTTTTCACGTTTTGGCTCACGACGGACTGCTCTTGCCTCGAGACTCCACTATGAAGTATAGTATAAAATTATTACTTTATCAAGCAGTTTGACAGTCCATTAAAGGTAAATCGACGATACTCCATCCTTGTCCTTATTTGAACGCAATTTCCACCGCATTTCGGTGTTCGGTTGAACATATAATATATGTGTTCGAATTTTATCTACATGAAAAATCGAATTGAGCTGGAAGTATTCGAACATGACAATCGCGACGGTCTGACAAATAGGCTGGACGAGGGATATAGCGCAACGAAGCCGTGTCAAGTTAATTGTCACGATTTACGGAGATAATTATGACCATTTATGTAATTTTTTACCACAAACACTTGGTAGTAAAACACATACCTACCTACTACACATTAGCCTGATATTTTTTTAATCAAAATATTTTTGAAAAGTGAAAGTCATGATTGTATGTGAACCAATGACCAGAATGAATATTTTAGAAACAGCTTCTAGAAGTATCTCAAGAAATCACTAAGGAAGTGTCTCAAGGTTCATTTCGGCCTCATGTCGAGAGTCACATCTGGAAGTATCTCAAGTTATATTTTTTTGTAGAACCTACCTACTTTTGCTTTGTCATCACTGAAACAATGAGGCCAAAGTTTCTCTTCTTTCAACTTGGTTTCAATACTTTGTTGCGACGCAATATTTTTTCCGGGAATATTTTTTTAATAAAAAACTAAACATAATTAATATGGCAACTAAAAACTTCTAACCTTTTCGGGGAGTGAAAACAAAATTAAAATTATGACCAAGTTCAGAGAGATGGCAGCAGACAAATCACAGCGAAACACAACATTCTCTGTGAAATTTGAATTACAAAATGTATGAACCATTTAGCTCGTCAGGAAAAAAATAAATTTAAAATAAAAGGTAGCCACATACATCCTTGCACTGAAAGTCAAGATTATCAATTTGCTGAGAATGACACATAATATGATAAACGTATAAAATTTGATTCATGATTATTCTATTATGCTACGCTGAACACTAAGACGGTGGTTGGTACACATAAAATATAAATATGTAAATAAATGAATTAATAATATAAAATATAGATATATTACATTGAACGAAGAGGTCATCATTGTGAAACATCCTTCTTTCCCACTACAACAATCGGTGCACACCATTCCGTGCCATCTTCAACTTTGTTGATGATGTTGTTGGCTTCCATTCTGGCAAGCTCGTCTTTCACAGCTGATATCAATGCAAGAGGGATACGACGTGGAGCTGTAATAGCATAGGGAACTGTGTCCTGTTTCAGTTTTATTCTCTAAGGTTCTCCAGACATTTCTCCTGGTAGTGCAGAAAAAAGTTTAGGAAAGTTATCTTCTACGTTGATATTTAGTGAATCTATAGGATGTAGATTTGTTGGAGGTTTATTGAAAAACAGAACTTGAAGTTGGTTGATAGACGATCTCCCCAACAGTGGCCGTCCCAATTCTTTGATGACAAAAAGTTTATCAGTGATGATTTTCGTACCCCACTGGAGAGTGGCTGTGAAGGTTCCTAAGCAGGTTAAAGAGCCTTGACCGGCGTGTGAAATCAAACCTCTGTGTGGTGTTAAACTGAGCTGAGAAACCTGAATAACTTCTAGTACCGTTGGAGAAATGCAGGTAAAATCTGCACCGGTGTCAATTTTGAATTCAATTGTATGTCCATTCAGTATCAAAGACAAGGAGTAAGGAACTGAGCTATTTTTATTATCACAATTAATCGAATCTAACTGAACCGCAGAAAAACACTCTTCGGCTACCACCTCCTTGACAGAGTTTTTCTTCTTAAAACAGCAAGCTTCGTAATGACCGATGATGTTACAAAACTTGCAGCGAACATTTTGAGCGGGGCAGTCTCCTAGCTTATGTAATGGAGTTCGACCACAGCGGAAGCAAGTCTTGGAGGATGCTTCGAGTTTTCTTGGGATGTAGCTATTTTTAGGGGCTTGTGTCCCTACAACAAAAAGTTCCCGTCCTTCTCTAATTGTACTTTGTTGACTTTTGACCAGTTCGGCTTGTTTAGCATGAGCAATTGCAGAATCGAGAGTCAAATCGGCGTTCATCTGTAATTGTTCTGAAAGGCAGTGGTCGCCTATACCAATAATAATTTGGTCTCGAATCATTTCGTCGGTTAGTAGACCGTAACTGCAATTTTTCACTAACTTGTGAAGTCTAGTCAAAAAGTTTTCAAATGGCTCTCCAATTTGTTGTACGCATTTTCTGAAGCGAACACGTTCAAAAACAACGTTGATCTTTTTTTCATAGTACTTACGAAAGCACTCGATGACACTTGAATAGTCTACGCTAGAAAGACGGAATGAATCTAAAATGTCCTCACCGTCACTTCCAAGACAAGTCATCAACACGTTGATTTTCATTTGGTCTGATTCTTTATCCAGGCCGGACGAAAAGTAGTACCTTTCGTATCGCCGATACCACTTGCTCCAGTCTTCTGATTTGGAGTCAAATTTTTCTGGAGGGGGACCAGAGAATCTGAAGGTCGGTTTGTTCGTTGTGTCATTATTAGACCGATCACTATCAGAATCGACGACTTCCCTTCTCTTTTTTGATTTTTTCGTCCGCAGCGCCATGTGAAATATTACTTCAATGAATTCAGAACGATAAGTGAAGATTTATTATGAAACTGTTTACAACTCTCTATGTATAAGGCATGACAACATGTATCATGACAATCATAACTTCCATGTTTACGTAGTAACTGGAAGTATAATAGTGATCGTCCGAAAAGTCAAATTCGGAATAGAGGTGAACTTGGGGGAAATTTATGAACTTCTATACTCAGAATAACTTTCTGAACAAGTTCGGAGATCGTCATATTATCTCCATAAAAAACGAATGAAACTAAATCAAATTTTCTGAGAATCACTTTTGGGCAAGTGTCTGTGTGTCTGTCTGTCCGACTGTCCGTCTTTCTGTGGTCACAAACTAACATAAATGACCATAATATATCTCCCTGAAAAATGAACGAAATCCAATGACATTTTCAGGAAATGTTTTCCTAGTGAATGAGCAAAATTAGCTTTTACTGAATGTTTGTTATGGCAAGCAGAAAACACTAGATTTTTTGTATATTGGGTCACAAACAGTACCTTCTCGTTATGAAACTTTTTCACGATTTCACTAGTGCGTATTTCGTATGTTGATTTTTGCAGGCCATAAAACTCAATTCATTTGAACGTTCAAGGTCTTAAAATGTTTGAGACTGCGATTGAATGATGCCTGATTTTCACCAAATGGGTAGCATACAGTACTTCCGCGTAATTTTCATATTGGCTACATTTTGATTTTTATAGACCGCAAAAATGAATATATTTGAACGCTGGAGGGCTTCAAATGTTCCTATACGACAGCTAAATATCGCTTGATTTCCAGTTACCGACTCTTAACATCGACGTGATCTATGCACACCACTGGGTTCGATTACCAAGACGCGATGGTCGTAAATGCAGTTAAAATAAGTCTATGCGCCCGTTCACCTCCTAACCTCCAAAGCCACCCCGTTGCAGGATTGACGCCTCCGACTTTAGTTCAACCGCCTCCGACTCGGCCGAACTATGTTCCACGTCTGGGGAGAGCAGGTAAGAAATCGCGAACCGGATTGTTCATTTTGGTTTGTTCGTTGTAAAACGATCAGGTGAGCTCCAATAAAAAAATTCTGTCCGTCCGCCGTACGCCGTTAGCAGTTTTCCGGCCAAACTATAATAGCTACATTCTTGACATTTTCACCAAAAATCAATCTCGGTCCTACGACGGCCCAATTCATGAACCAACTTGCTAGCTCAATTTTAAAGGTAGTTTTGGGGGGTTTTGAGGTGGGAAAATTTATATTTTCCAGGGTTTTTCAGAAAAATGTGTATTTGTTATCAAATTGTATAGATTTGTGGACGCTGAATCGAATGAGACTATCGCGGGGTCGATATCTTTATTGGTTCTCAAGCAATCGCCGCTTTTGTGTCGAATTTGGGAGATTTTCAGAAATTTGACATGAGGGTATAACTCAAGAGTTCTTGGAGCTATAAAAATCGTTCTATACTCATTGGAATGGTCGTCAAACACTCTCTCCTGCTGTACGGTAGGGCAAAAAATTTAGTTTTTAATTTGGAAATTAAGAAAAATAAAATAGATTAAAATTACAATAGTTGCTACGGAATTTTCTCCGATAGTTACCAATCTGTTTTTGGTTGAAATGTTCACACATGTTCTGA
Source organism: Tupiocoris notatus (assembly GCA_037159825.1). Lineage (NCBI taxonomy): Eukaryota > Metazoa > Arthropoda > Insecta > Hemiptera > Miridae > Tupiocoris > Tupiocoris notatus. The sequence goes on along the minus strand of JASJUZ010000407.1, from coordinate 202,859 downwards.
ATAATGACTATCTGAAATGGATAGTCTTATTAAATCAATATTGAAGCGAAATAATAATAAACCACTGTACAATCATTTGCAGCGTTTTTTATTGGATATTCAGACTCTACATGCTTCGAAACGTAAAACATCAAATTTTGAGGGGTGTTAGAAAATTTTTTTTCTTGGGCGATTACAATGGTTTATTATTGAATAATAAACCAAAATGGATAGTCTTCCTAAATCATTTTTGAGCGTAGTAATAGTAAACCACTGTACAATAATTTGCAGAGTTTTTATTTTTGTTAGCTTCCAAGTCAAGAGCTAAATTTTTTGCCTAACGGTACAGCTGGAGTTTCGCAAACATTCCAACGAGTATAGAACGATTTTTATCGCTCAAAGAACTCTCTAGTGAGAACCTTCATGTCAAATTACTGAAAATCTCCCAAATTCGACACAAAAGCAGCAACAACTCGAGCAAGTATTATGACTTTAACCATTTTTATTTTTAAATTGTTTACATCGTAGCAACTATCATAATTCTAATAATTTTTATTTTTCTTAATTTCCAAATTAAAAGCTAAAGTTTTTGCTTAACGGTACAGCTGAAGTACGGTACAGCGGTTTTGACGACCACTCCAACGAGTATAAAGCGATATATTATTATAGCGATATAATTATAGCTCCAAGAACTCTCGAGTTGCCCAATTTGTTTAAATCTCCCAAATTCTACACAAAAGCTGCGATAATTCGACAAAAAATAAAGCTATCGACCCCGCGATGGCCTCATTCTATTCAGTGTCCAAAAATGTAGAAAAATTGACAACAATTAGGACACCGTTTCTGAAAAACGTTAGATAATAAGAATTTTCTCCCACTAAAATTGATGTAGCGATTTGGCTAAAAAATTGAGCCTTTGTCAGGCCAAGATTGATTTTCGGTGAAAATGTCAAGAATTTAGCTTTTATAGTTTCGTCAGAAAAGTGTTGACGGCGTACAATTTTTTTTAAACTGGATATTCGGATTTGCCATGCGATGGAACGTAAAACATCAAATTTAGAGGAGTGGTTAGAAAATCTTTTTCTTGGTCGATTGCAATGGTTTATTATTGAATAACAAACTAAAATCGATATTTCAGTTCGTATATAATTATATAGGTATGTTATGTTAATCGGTATTTCTTTCTGATACATATTACTCTCCGTAAATTGAAGTCCACTAACGTCCGAATAAATCAATCGTCAATCCAGTCCAATCAAAAGAAATAATTATATTCAAATCAGTGCGTGGACCAGGAACGGTAATTGGAACGGGGAAACTAGCGAGGACTTGTATAAAATGCCAGCAACCGTGCTAATCCGACTCTCGGAAACTTCACTTATTAAATTTTTGCAATTGTCTGCTCAATAAACTGTTCATTTTAATTGAACGGAATAACCTTCAATTGAAATATTGTCAGAAATGTGTTTATTGAAATTATGAATTAAGAATTATCATCAATGATAATCTACATCCGTATAGGTACTCAATATTCAAAGGCATAAAAATGACTACGGCACATACAACAAAATTGAAGTATTCCCCATTTCTCTTCTGTTCATCTTGCTCGTAAAAACGACTACAATGTCTAGCCCTCGGGATAACCTACTCCGGCGGAAAATTGAAAACTTCCGCTCTGTCGAGTGTGATATTTCATCTAAACGACCTTCCTGTCGCTTTTCTCGTTGAACAGTCCAGAGCGATCTGGTCTGAGACAGACGTACGACTTCGGCGCCATTTATTGTAAAATTATTTATAGTATAAAATGGCGAAAGCATTCAAAAACAACTACAGCCAATATTTAAAGCTACATAATATAAATAAAAATTTTCGTTTTCTCCCCAAAAACTTAACTGAGTTGAGCAGATAATTAAATAATCTTCAATGGATATCAGAACCATTTCATTCCCACTGTTCAAGATAATGATATCTATTTCATCACTTTGAAAATATTGTTCTTCCAATAAAGACAATAAAGTAACAAAAGTAGCTTGTGAAGACAACACTATCAACTGCAAATAAAAACTTTAAAAAAAAAAAAAATAAATAAATAAAACCGATAAAACCAAAATTTTTTATTTAATTTTATTTTTTTTTTGTCACTTACAACTAACCAACCAAATAAAACTCATTAATAAGTTGAACACTGAAGATCTAAACTATACCTAATGATTACCTAACCACTTTCAATGTTATTATGTTGATTGAGAGCGAGATTGAACGTTTGGAATAGTCCATCCATTGATTTGGGACTCTAAAACATACCGGATGCTTTGATCCCATTGATCCACCTTACAAAACTCAAATAAGTTACTGCACCATTGTTGGTTATTGAAATGCACCAATTTACTCGTTCATTATTTCTCTAACGATAATAGAGTGATAATTTTCTCAAGCGTACCCGCAATCGCACTGAATGAGAGAATCCGAACAAAATTTCAGAATTTGGCCTTTAAAACCATGTTATTTATTGAAAATTTAAAGCTGAGTTCAAATCTTCTAACGAATATGCTATGGCTTGTGTATTTTTTTTCTACAAGCATAAATGCTCCAAAAAACGTGATTTCGAGACAATTTTTTCAGAAATACGGCCTAAAAAATATCTACTTTCAGTCCAATTATTACGAAACTTTGATCGCGCCAACTAGATTCAAATTTGAACAATTGAAGTCGACAAACTATGAAAAAATAGTTTTTGTTCAGAAGTAATGAGGTCTCAAACATAGGACCATATAAAAAAAACTTAAAAAAAAAAAAATAAAACCGACTTCAAAAAGTTTGTCTATAAAATACACTCTGAAAAGGAAAAAATAACAAAAATGTCCCAACTTCGCAGCAACTCATTCGCCAACTACACATTTTAAGGACTACTTTACTACTCGTATTGACCTGACCACTTCCTGATTGATTGGATCACCTTCCCTAATAATATAAAAATTACTATTTCTCATTTCCCAAATGATTAAAAGATTTTCCTTTCACCTCTGAATTGCCTCCAGATTGATCATCTTTTGGAGTCGGCGCCTCCCTTATATTATATTGGAGAAGCCTATAGATTCCGAATTACCAGTAGTATGAATATAAATATAATGAGTTTTCACGATTCTTAAACAGAGCAAATCAGCATTTATGAGAACTGATTATTAACAATATCGATTTGAAGGTGATTATTCACGCCTTTTCCTAAAAACCATTTCAGATTTCTCTAAGAATCTTTACGTCCAGACCCAGACTTATTACCTGGCACCTACTAATTTATCGTAAAATCATATTTATTTGTAACCATCGGGTAGTCATTTTGCCAGAGAGGCGCCGACTCCAAAAGATGATCAATCTGGAGGCAATTCAGAGGTGAAAGGAAAATCTTTTAATCATTTGGGAAATGAGAAATAGTAATTTTTATATTATTAGGGAAGGTGATCCAATCAATCAGGAAGTGGTCAGGTCAATACGAGTAAAAAAGTAGTCCTTAAAATGTGTAGTTGGCGAATGAGTTGCTGCGAAGTTGGGACATTCTTGTTATTTTTTCCTTTTCAGAGTGTATTTTATAGACAAACTTTTTGAAGTCGGTTTTATTATTTTTTTTAAAAGTTTTTTTTATTTTTCTCTTTTTAGTGACTTACAATAATGGACAGCTCTCTTTACAGAATTGTCCCAAGCTTTCATTATTGTGTTCTTGTCACTTACTACTAACCGTCCAAACTCAATTCATAAGTCAGTTGAACGTTGAAGGTCTAAAGTATAATGATTACCTAACTATTTTCAATGTTATTATGTTGATTGAGAGTGAGTTTGAACGTTTGGAATAATCCATCCACTGATTTGGGTCTCTTGGCCAACATATAGGATACTTTGATCTCATTGATACACCTTACAAAACTCAAATAATTGTCTACACCATTGCTGGTTACTGAACTGTCTGTGTGTCCGTCTGTCCGTCCGTCTGTGGTCACAAACTGACATAAATCGCCATATATCTCCCTGAAAAATGGATGAAACCCTATGAAATTTTAAGGGAATGTTTTCCCAGTGATTGTGCAAAATTAGGTTTTCCGGATTTTGAATTACACACAGTACTTCCGAGATATAAGCGTTCAAAGTTTTTTCTGTCTCGATTTTTACAGGCTATGAGAGTCAATATTTTTCTACGTTTGAGGGCTTGAAATGTCGGTTATGACAAGCAGAAAACACTAGATTTTTTGTATAGTGGGTCACATACAATGCCTCCACGTTATGAGCGTTTTTCACGATTTCACAAGTGCATGTTTCGTATTTTGATTTTTACAGGCCGCAAAACTCAATGTATTTGAATGTTTGAGGTCTTAAAATGTTGGGGTTGGCGATTGAATGATGCCTGATTTTTATCAAATGGGTCACATGCAGTACATCCGCGTTATTTGCACATTTGCTACATTTTGATTTTTATAGACCACAAAAATGAATATATTTGAACGCTGGAGGACTTAAAATTTTTCTACATGACAGTTGAATATCGCTTGATTTTTATTATTGGGGTCACATGCAGTACCTCCTCGTAAAACGCATTTTCAGTTGTTTAATTTGTATTTTTTGGGTTTCTTTGCTTTAAATATGACCAACTTTGACCTCGTTCACAAAACTTGTTTTGCATAGTTTGGATAACACACAGTACTTCCGCATTATGCCTTTTTTTAACTTTTGAGATTTTAATAGACCGCAAGAGTGAGTATACATTAGACTCTGAATTTTCTATATGACAGCCTAATATTGCTTGATTTTTATTATTGGGGTCACCTGCAGTACTTCCTCGCAAAACGCATTTTCAGTTACTGTACTTTTTGAGGCTCTTTGCTATATATTTGACCAACTCTGACCACGTTCACAGAACTTGTTTTGTATAGTTTGGATAACACACAGTACTTCCGCCGTATGCCGTTTTTTTGCATTAGAGATTTTTATAGACCACAAGAGTAAATATACTTTAGACTTTGAATTTTTCTTTACGACAGTTGAATTTTGCTTGATTTTTATTATCGGGGTCACGTGCAGTACTTCCTCGTTAAACGCGATTCAGTTATTTCATTCTAGCGCTGTTGTAACTTTCGGGTCTCTGCTTTAAATGTGACCAACAACGATCATGTTTTTTCTTTTTATCACATACCGTACTTCCGCCCTACGCCGTTTATCGCTGTTGAGCTTTTTACAGGGTGCAAAAATTAATACGTTCGACGCTAGAGGTATTAATATTTGTAATGGCGAGTGAATGACGCCTGATCTTTACCGCTAGGGTCATACGTTTCGGCCTTCGTACGATTTTCTCGATTTTATAATTGGTTATACCAGTTATTTATTATTGGGGTCACCTGCAGTACTTCCTCGCAAAACGCATTTTCAGTTACTGTAATTTTTGGGGCTCTTTGCTATATTGTTGACCAACTCTGACCACGTTCACAGAACTTGTTTTGTATAGTTTGGATAACACACAGTACTTCCGCCTTATGCCGTTTTTTTGCATTAGAGATTTTTATAGACCACAAGAGTGAATATACTTTAGACTTTAAATTTTTCTTTATGACAGATGAATGTTGCTTGATTTTCATTATCGGGGTCACCTGCAGTACTTCCTTGTTAAACGCAATTTCAGTTATTCACTTAGCGCTTTTGTAACTTTCGGGTCTCTTTGCTTTAAATGTGACCTACAACGACCATGTTTTGTTTTGTTTTGATCACATACCGTACTTCCGACCTACGCCGTTTATCGCTGTTGAGCTTTTTACAGGGTGCAAAAATCAATACATTTGACGCTAAAGGTATGAAATATTTGTAATGGCGAGTGAATGACGCCTGATCTTTACCGCTAGGGTCACGTTTCGGCCTTCGTACGATTTTCTCGATTTTATAATTGGTTATACCAGTTACCGACTCAAACATGGAAGTACTGTGTGATCTATGCACACCACTGGTTTTAACATCGAAAAGATTTCAAGATGGAAAGATGCGAGGAAACATTGTTTTCAAAATTTTAAATAAATCTTCACCGAGAAATTCATTCGACAACTCTTTTGTCATTTGTCGTGCTCGACCAAGCTATTGTCTTACTTGTGACAGATAGATGAGGTCAGAACGTCATCCACCTTCTCTCCAGGCATTTGCCTGAGCGCAATAATCGGCGAGTAGACTGGGAATTCGCGGCATGCCTTTAAATCATCGCGCTTCCCCCATTAAAGACGCCATCGTCCGTATCGCTCATCTTCACGCGAGCTTCTATGCATTACAATGTAGACTAAGCTGTTAAATATTTCAATAACGAGGGAAGATTGTCAAAAGAATTATAATGAAACTCTAGATTTTCTGAGCTTAGGCATTCGTGTAGGGCAATGACCGCCAAATGTAGACACGAAGAATGCCATTATTAGCTGTAAACTTTTTCTGTAGGAAAAAATTGTAAAGTATTCTTTGGGTAATTTTTTATTTTGAAAAATTGAAGAGAAAAGATATTAGTCCGTACGTTGGTGCATTATAATGAAGTTATTTGGCCTTCAAAACCATGTTATTTATTGAAAATTTAACGCTGAATTCAAATCTTCTAACGACAATGCTATGGCTAACGTAGTTTTTTTTCTACAACCATAAATAGTCCAAAAAACGTGATTTTGAAACAATTTTTTTAGTAATGCGGCCTAAAAAGTATTTACTTTTAGTCCAATCAATACCAAATTTAGATCACGTAAATTAGACTCAAATTTGGATAATTTAAATATACAAACTATGAAAAGAAGTTTTAGTTTAGAAGTTATGAGGTCTCAAACATGGGTTCATAAAAACATCAATTGCTCCCTTATTATGCCATCTAAGATTGATTTTTACCAACTTTAAAAAGCTCTTGCTAACTACGTCCAAATGTAATACTGTTCATATTTTTTTTTCGTCGACGTGGTTGGGAACGGTGCTCAAAAACCTCTAAAAAGTGAAAATCGGCATCACTTTTTTGTTACACTTTCTTCTCTCCACGCCATATCAGAATGCCGGAGAAATAAGTTGGAGCTCGGCCCTATAGGCAGATAATTTATGAACAAAATGACACCAAAAACAAAACAATCGAGCAATTTTTTCAGAAGTTATAAGCTTGCACAAAGCAAAAGCAAAGTCAAAACTTCCTCTTTTCGCGAAAATCACGTTTTCCGGGATTTCTCCGCGTCCGGGGACGTACTTAACTACTCAATGGACTCAATTGAAAAAATTATGGGACCTACCTGCATAGTAGCCTTTTCAAAGAAGAAAAAAAGTAACGAGATCGGACGTACAGGAGCTGAACGCCAGCGGACAACACCACACAAAAAAAACCGCAAGTCAACCACAGCAACCTCCTCCTTTTGAAGTCGGTTATAAAGATATGAGTAAATAAGGACTAACTGACTTCCCCGATGTATACATAATTTCTCATACATTTTTTAAAATAAACTTCTAAAATAAAAATCGCCAAAACCGGTCAATGGCTTAGTTTCTTTACTCTCGAATCAATTTTCTCGTTTTACTTCAATCTGTAATATTACGTGAATGACTCTGTACAATAAGTTCAGTAGGTAACGCAAAGAGTAGAATGAATTTATTCAAGAGGAAACTAAGTTATTAAACAACCAGTCGACACCTAGGAAACCGAACGATGACAACCTAATTGTTATTGGAGGCTGTCGGCACATCCTTCCGTTCCGAATCAGGCTGGTACGGCACTGATGGAAAACGGCAAGATCGGGTAAGCATCCTGCTAGGCGGTTTTGAATTGCTCTCCTTGGGCTTCGATGATGGAAGTTTTGCCAAACCGAATCTGTTCCTTCGGTGATGACCTCCGTCTGTAGTACGGACGACGTACGACCTAGGAGACGAGTGAATGTCCACCACCCGGCCTTCCCTCTTCAGGTCTCTCACGAAGACGCCCTGGCCAATAGGCAACGCAGCCTCTTTGTTCTGAACGCGGTGTCTTCTGTCAAAATTGGCCTTCTGTTGGTTTCTTCTTTCTTCCTCGCGAATCCTGACCCGTTCAAAATCAGGAAGTCTTGGTCGGAGGTTCGTTTTGAGAATGGGAACGGTCGTTCTCACCCTTCGCCCCATCAAGAGTTCACAAGGCGCATAGCCATCCTCAAGGGGAGATGAGTTATATGAGAGCAAGCCAAGTTTCCAATTTGGGCATTTCAAAATCAATTGTTTTGCCGTGCGGACTGCCGATTCTGCTAGCCCATTGGATTGAGGAAAACGAGGGCTGCTCGTTATGATGTCCATCCCCCAATCTTTAGCAAAAGACCGGAATTGATTGGAATCGAATTGGGGTCCATTATCGCAACGTATTATATTAGGCACTCCATGACGGGCAAATATGGTTTCAAGAGCTCTGATGACAACTTGTGAAGTGGTCGGTTTGAGTTGGGCTATTTCCAGGAAGCGAGAAAAATAGTCTTGGATCACCAAGAAATCTGAGCCATCAACGTGGAGTAAGTCACACCCTACCATAGACCACGGCAGTTCTGGGAACGGGGTAGGAAGAAGAGGGTCCGGACGTGGTATCCTATGTACTGCACATACGTAACAGTCGCGCACTTTCTTCTCAATGTCGTGATTGATTGCTGGCCACCAAACCGTGTTTTGAGCCAATCGACGACACTTCGTAATACCAAGATGTCCTGAGTGCAATCTCTCGAGGACCAGTGGACGAAGCTTCCGAGGAACTACTACTCTATTCGATAAAAGCAGTATCTGCCCATCCCAAGAAAGCGAATTCCTGTGCTGGTAAAATTGAGATGATGAGGGGGTCGGAGAATCAGCCGTTATTTGTTTCCAACCATTACTGAGAAACTTTTTGATTGTTTCTATTTCCTGGTCAGTTTGCGTGTGCTTAATTATGTCTGCCATGATAGCATCGGATATTGGTAGGTACTTCTGTGACAATTTAACTGTACTCTCCAAAATTGAACAAAGTTGGGAGTCTTTTTTGTCGCATGATAATCCTTCTGCTCGAGACAATGTATCAGGGACGTAAAAATTTTTCCCTGATATATGGTGAATGTCATAGTCGAAATTTAGGAGTCTTATTCTGAATCTTTGAATTCTGGGGGAAAGCTCGTAAATAGGCTTGTTCCCTAGTAATGATACCAACGGCTTATGATCCGTGAGAATTGAAAAATGTAGCCCTCGCAAATACATAGATAGACGCTCACAAGCCCATGAAATGCCGAGAGCTTCTTTTTCAATTTGCGCGTATGCTCTTTCGGCAGGTAAAAGAGCTCTAGAAACATAAACCACAGAATGAAACGAGACTGAACCAGTTTCTTTCTGCTCCAGAACGGCTCCCAAAGAAAAGGATGATGCGTCGGCTGAAAGTCTTGTCTCTAGATTGGGATCAAATGGTTTAAGAATAGGTGCTGATGTTAATACCTTTTTCATATTGTCGAATGCACGTTTTTGATCAGGACCCCAAATAAACTCTGTATCGCTTTTTAGTAATTCTCGAAGAGGCTGAGAAATTTCCGAAGAATTTTTGACGAATTTTGTCAAATAATTATACATTCCAAAGAACCGTTTTAGTTCCGTGGTGTTGGTAGGTTCTGGTAATTCTAACACCGCCTTGATTTTGTTACGATCAGCTTTGATTCCTGAACCTGTAATTTCATGTCCTAGAAATGTGACGGACGACTGTTTTATTTCACATTTTTCCAAATTCAAAGTAAAGTTGAACTTTTGAAGTCGGGCGAGAACCGCCTCAAGCCTAGCATCGTGGTCATCTTCACTATCTGCAAAGATGAGGATATCGTCCATCATATTCAAGCATCCATCTAGACCCTGAAGGACAGTTTGAAGTCTTCTCTGATAATGCTCGGGTGCCGAGGAAACTCCAAATGGTAGTCTTTTGAAACAATAGCGGCCAAAGGGCGTGATAAATGTGGTTAACTTCCAGGAATCTTTGGCTAGAGGAATTTGCCAAAAGCCCATACGGCAATCCAACTTGGAAAAAAATTTTGCTCTACCAATTTTGGTTTATTATTCAATAATAAACCATTGTAATCGCCCAAGAAAAAAAAATTCATAACCCCCCTCAAAATTTGATGTTTTACGTTTCAAGGCATGTAGAATCCGAATATCCAATAAAAAAAATTCTGTCCGTCCGCCGTACGCCGTTAGCAGTTTTCCGGCCAAACTGTAAGAGCTAAAAATTTGAAATTTTCACCAAAAATCAATCTCGGTCCTACGACGGCCCAATTCTTGAACCAACTTGCTAGCTCAATTTTAAGGGTATTTTTGGGGGGTTTTGAGGGGGGGAAAATTCATATTTTCCAAGGTTTTTCAGAAAAATGTGTACAGGGTATCAAATTATATAGATTTTTGGACGCTGAATCGAATGAGACCATCGCCGGGTCGATAGCTTTATTGGTTCGCGAGTTATCGCAGCTTTTGTGCCGAATTTGGGAGATTTTCAGAAATTTGACATGAGGGTATAACTCGAGAGTTCTTGGAGCTATAAAAATCGTTCTATGCTCATTGGAATGGTCGTCAAACACTCTCTCCAGCTGTATCGTTAGGCAATAAGTTTAGCTTTTAATTAGGAAATTAAGAAAAATAAAAATGATTAAAATTACAATAGTTGCTACGGAGTTTTCCCCTATAGTTACCATCTGTTTTTTGGTGGGAACGTTAAAAAATGTTCGGAATATTTAAAATGACAAATGGATAGTCTTCTTAAATCAATATTGAAGCGAAATAATAATAAACCACTGTACAATCATTTGCAGCGTTTTGATAGACATTCTTCCGTCGTCGGCAAAATAAGGCGTTCCCTAATGACGTACTTATTGAGTTGCGTAAAGTCAACGCAAAGACGCAGTGACCCATTCTTCTTCGAAGCCGCAACTATGGGAAAACACCACTCAGTAGCCTCTTGAACTTCGGTGATGATATCTAGTTGTAACATTCGATCTAGTTCGTTTCTAACTTTGTCGTAGAGAGGCAACGGGAGGCGTCTCGGGGAAGAAATCGCATATGGGACCGCGTCTTGTTTCAATTTGATTTCGTATGGAGGGCAAGAAAGTAAGCCCGGATTAGGAGAGAATAATGAATGGTATTTTGGATCGATTTTATCGAGTGATAATATTTCGTTAGTTTGATGTTGAAAACCGGATGCAAATGAGAGTAGTGATGAGGACATTATGGCCTTTCGGCCCAAAAGCGGTTGTTTTATTTCATCAATAACGTGAATGACCTCCTCACAAGAACTATGACCATGAAAGTGAAGTTTAGTTCTGAAGATGCCAATGCAACTCAATGCTTGACGTCCTGCGTGTTCAATTTTGCCAGTAAATGGACTAAGTATAGGTTTTCCCAGCATTTTTGACCAAGTAGAAGTAGGGACGCATGTTACGTCAGCTCCCGTATCTATTTTAAACTTGACAGGGACAGAATTCACTTGCAACTCAACCATCAACGGAGGAGTGTTGTGTCTGTCTGTTACGTTCATGCTAGCCAACTCAACCGTTTCTAGAAAAGCGTCGTCTGAACTTTCGGGCTCTAATTCATCAACTTGTCGTGCTTCTCTTTTGAAGGATTTTTTCCTACAACAACGTTCAAAGTGACCCATAATGTTGCAAAATTTACACCTAGACAATCGCGCTTTACAATCCTCTTGCCGATGAAAAGTTTGATCGCCGCATCGGTAACAGACAAAGCTATTATTCGATCGCTGATTTCCGTTAGAGCTTTTTGTGTTTGGTCTCGAGGCGCGTTTTGAGTTAGTAGTCGATAAGGAATCTACTCCTATACAATTTTGTTGTCTCGAACCTTCCCGAATTGTTTTCTGTTGTTGTTCGACGGATTCCTTTAATTTAATTTTAAATATAGCGCCTTCAAGTGTGAGTGTTGGATCCATTTGAAGATCTTCAGATAATTTCTCGTCTCGGATTCCCACCACTAGTCTATCTCTTAGTAGCTCGTCTTTCAGAGGACCATAGTTGCAAGTTTTTATCAACTGATACAAACTCAAGATGAAATTTTCGGCAGGCTCGCCCTCAAGTTGTAACCGTTTATTAAATTTGGCTCTCTCGTAAATCACATTCACCGTTTTCCCAAAGAATAAGTCAAAACATGCAATGACCGTGTCATAATCTGGTGAATTTAAATCAAATGACTCAAAAATATCTTCCGACTCGTCACCCATACTGAGTAACAGAACGCTAATTTGCACCTCATCTGGCTCGTAAATGAGCCTAGAAGTTAACCGATACCTTGTGAAACGCTTGAGCCAGGACTGCCAATCGCTACCATTATTCTTACTGAAATATTTCTCGAAAGGAGGCGAAGAAAAGGAGAAATGTGATGGCTGCCTCAGTGATTCATCCGGATCCTTGCTTTGTCGAGTTTTCCCAACTTTCGGCATGATTCTATACTTCTGACACCATGTAATATTACGTGAATGACTCTGTACAATTGAAAGATTGCCCAGCGAGTAATTTACCCTTCCCAGGGAGTGGCTTAAAATTCCGCTTTCAAGTGTAAAACCGATCGGCCCTCGCTAGATTAGTAATTATGGTCATGGTTGGTTGGTCACATCCGGGAACTACGCACTTTTGAGTAGGAAATTGCTCCCTTTTTTTCAATCTTCTTGAATCGTTTAATTAGCAACCGCAAATTTTTTCCGTCTATCTCACTTATTTGGATAATTGAAACAAATAATAAAACTATCCGATACGTGAAAAGCCGTTCCAGCATTCTTTCCTCTGTTCGAATTCCTCCGGAGTCCCACATTTGTTTTCAGTCCATTCAGTCATCCCAGCATCGCCGCTATATCGCCAAGTCTAATAAAAAGATGACCTTGGAATTCCCGCTTTTCCATTATTGCCAGAAACTCTCCACGGGGTTTGCACCTTCTCATCCCCTTCATTTTCAGGAATTGGAACGGGCCTATAACCCGTCGAGTTTATATCGCGAATCGAATTGATCCGTTCTCCGAACCCGTGGAAGAATGGGGAGCGAATTCTAAGCGCATATTTTCCCATGGTGAATATTCGGTTGATTTTATGTCAAATTTCTTTACTACTAGGGATTTCCTGATCGAGTTGGGGAATTTCAATTCCCTGCATTTTCGAATAGAGTAGTGAAACTGCGGCACTACCTCATAAACAGTAATAAACCAAAGAAACTGCAGCTTCTCGTATCAAAATGATGTTGAATCAGCCAAAGCTTAGGTGAGCGCCATAAAAGACCTGCTTTTCGCCGGTGCCCCGCGTGAAATCCTCGTAAAACGGGTTTCACCCAGTGGTTTCACCTCGGCAAAACAGGAGAAATTATGTGAAACCGTCAGAGCACGAATCGAAGTAGTCAACATTGAAGAAATCTTCACAACCATGATGAATTTTCCTTCCCATCACAACGGTGAGATTTTTAGTTCCTCTAAAATTCCTATTAATTCTCAAAATTGCATAGTAGTACATCAATTTAATATTTTGTGTGAATTACTTTAGTGCTCTAATGAATAAAACATTAGAACGGTGAAAGTTGCTCAAAAATACCTTCAAAATTTAACATTGAAGCGCCTAACTTCACTTGGAAGAAAAACTACGTTTATTAAAAAAAAGAGAAAAAAAACCGTATTGTGTTTAGGAAATAAGAGATTGAATTTATTACCAAAACATAACTGATCAACTTGTAAAAATTCCGGCTTAATCATCCCAAAACGGGGGCAATACTGATATGTTGAACTACTAACCGTTTTAATTTGTCACAAACAATAAATTGCTTTCTTTTTAACCGACATCATAAGGAGGAGATTACTATGGTTAACTTGCGGTAGTGTTTTCGGTATGTGTTGTCTGCCGGCGTTCAGCTCCTGTGAGTCCGATCGTGTCACCTTTTTTTGTTTGAAAATGTTACTGTCCAGGTAGTTCCTATAATTTTTCTAAGTGAGTCCATCCAGTAGTTATGCCCCACATCCAGAGAAATGCCGAAAAACGTGATTTTCGCGAAAACAGCAAGTTTTTCTTTGTGACCTTATAAATTTTAGAAAAATTGCTTGACTGTTTTGTTTTTGATGTAATTTTTTTCATCATTGATCTGTGGTATAGTTGAGGAGAGTGTTCGACGAGCATTCCAAAGATTGTAGAACCATTTTTATAGCTCCAAGAACGCTCAGTTATAAACTCAGGCCAAAGTTCTGAAAACCTCCCAAATTTGACACAAAAGCTGCGATAACTCGATAACCAATAAAGCTATCGACCCCACGAAGGTCTCATTCGATTCAGCGTCCAAAAATCTATGGAAATTGATACCAAATACCCTTTTTTTCTGAAAAACCTTGAAAATGATGAATTTCTCATACTCAAACATCTAAAAATAACCTTGAAATTGAGCTAGCAATGTGATTCGAAAATTGGGCCGATGTGAGGCCGAGATTGGTTGTAGATGAAAATTTCAAGGTTGTAGCTATTATAGTTTGGCCGGAAAAGTGTTGACGGCGTACAGACAGAATTTTGGTTTATTATTCGATAGTAAACCATTGTAATCGCCCAAGAAAAAAAGTTCTAATAGCCCTCAAAATTTGATGTTTTACGTTCCAAGGCGTGTAGAATCTAAATATCCAATAAACCAGTGGTGTGCATAGATCACACAGTACTTCCATGTTTGAGTCGGTAACCGGTATAAATAACCAATTATAAAATTAAGAATACCGTACGAAGGCCGCCAAGTTAATTTACATCAACTGTTATTGAAAAACGAGCTAAAGACTAAAAATAGAAAAATGCACGATGCTGCTCCCATAGTATGTTAGCCTTACAAATAAAAGCCAAGTTTTGTAAAATGAGATCATTTTTATACAAACGACACCTAAAAATGTTTCATTCACTCATCGTTATTAAAAAACACTGGAAACGTTCAAATATATTGATTTTTGAAGCCGGTAGAATATACCCACTAATAGCTCCTAAGCTGGAACTACTAGGATATGGCAATATTTGTCACTTAGGCCATAGACAGATGAACGTAAAGCCCGTATCACACGACAGACACTTCTCCCCAACAGCCCCCAAACCGGCACGTCGACATGGACGCGGTTGAGAGAGGGGCGAACGGATCAGCCAATCAGAGTGGCTCGAGTTGTACTCGGCTCTCCCACCAACTGCAACGTACAAAAGATCTCTCGGAGGAATCTTTTTGCTGTGCCGGCGTAACGGGAGGAAGTGTCTGTCGTGTGATACGGCCTTAAGGACAGACGGACACTCTGACAGACATACATAATGGACACACAGACACTGGTTCAGAAAATGAGCAGAGCGCTCTAGGAGCAGGCGCGCGGAACGTTCAAATAAAACTGGCAGAGGATTTCCAAGGAATAGGTATATACCTCTACTCAGGCAGTAGCCTCTTATCTAACAATATATTGTGGTTTTTCTATTTTGGTTTATTATTCAATAATAAACCATTGTAATCGCCCAAGAAAAAAAAATTTCTAACCCCCCCTCAAAATTTGATGTTTTACGTTTCAAGGCCTGTAGAATCCGAATATCCAATAAAAAAATTTCTGTCCGTCCGCCGTACGCCGTCCGCCGTACGCCGTACGCCGTACGCCGTCCGCCGTACGCCGTTAGCAGTTTTCCGGCCAAACTGTAAGAGCTAAAAACTTGAAATTTTCACCAAAAATCAATCTCGGTCCTACGACGGCCCAATTCTTGAACCAACTTGCTAGCTCAATTCTAAGGGTATTTTTGGGGGGTTTTGAGGGGGAGAAAATTCATATTTTCCAAGGTTTTTCAGAGAAATGTGTACGTGGTATCAAATTATATAGATTTTTGGACGCTGAATCGAATGAGACCATCGCCGGGTCGATAGCTTTATTGGTTCTCGAGTTATCGCAGCTTTTGTGAAAAATTTGGGAGATTTTCAGAAATTTGACACGAGGGTATAACTCGAGAGTTCTTGGAGCTATAAAAATCGTTCTATACTCATTGGAATGGACGTTAAACACTCTCTCCAGCTGTATCGTTAGGCAACAGGTTTAGTTTTTAATTAGGAAATTAAGAAAAATAAAAATGATTAAAATTACAATAGTTGCTACGGAGTTTTCCCCTATAGTTACCATCTGTTTTTCGGTGGGAACGTCAAATTTTTGGAATATTTAAAATGACAAATGGATGGTCTTCTTAAATCAATATTTGAAGCGAAATAATAATAAACCACTGTACAATCATTTGCAGAGTTTTTTTCTTTCCAAACCTTGTTGAACTATACATAAATCAACTAACTGACGAAATAATCTCCACTGTTCTATGGACGATGTTATGATTGAAAATAAATCCATTTTCATTCTCCACAAAACGTTTGCGACATGTTGGATTAGTTCAAATCAAGATGAAAACCCATCGTATTCATAGTATACTACCTTATACTATATACCAGACCTTGAGCGTTCAAACAATTATTGTGGCCAAAAAGAATTCTAGATGCACACAATATTTTAATTGCGTGGAATTTCGTTATGTGACTTTAACGATAAAAATCTATCGTCATTCACCTGCCAAAGAAAACATTTCATCACCTTTTAAACGTTCAACTATATTGACTTAAAGTCAATGTGAATATTTCTATCCAAAAAAACTACTGGAAGCGTGGATGTACGGCGTCTGACCCAAGATGTGAGGATCAGACGTCATTCACTCGCCATTACATATAATAAAAACCTCTAGCGTCAAATATATTCTTGGTTGAGTCGTCGCATCTCTCATCGTACAGGGTTGGTGAGGGGGAGAAGAACCAGGCGACATGTTCTCCGATTTTTTATTTACTGGCCGAGTACTTTCGCCCCTTCGGGCATCCTCAGGGCGATGTGGAACCATAGGTTACCACAGCCATAGCCATAGGGCTGGCTTACATTAGTCGCTATGGGGTTTTCTCTTATAGTTACCAATCTGTTTTTTTCGGTTGGAACGTGAAGCTATAATGGCTACATTCTTAAAATGTTCAACAAAAATCAATCCCGGCCTCACAATGGCCCAATCTAGAGATCTACAGTCTCATAAAATTTTATCGCCTTGTGAGAATTTTTCGAAAAAATCGCGATCAACTGCGGAAAAACGTGGTTTTGAAAAAGGTCAAAATTTTACATAAACCTTCCTCAAGAAAAATCAAGGTCAAAAATCAACAAAGTACGATTTAACTGAATCAGGAATTTTGATTTCATTGACGAAATTGTCATAAAAAAAACCGACTTCAAAAAGTTTGTCTATAAAATACACTCTGAAAAGGAAAAAATAACAAAAATGTCCCAACTTCGCAGCAACTCATTCGCCAACTACACATTTTATGGACTACTTAACTACCTGACCACTTCCTGATTGATTGGATCACCTTCCCTAATAATATAAAAATTACTATTTCTCATTTCTCGAATGATTAAAAGATTTTCCTTTCACCTCTGAATTGCCTCCAGATTTATCATCTTTTGGAGTCGGCGCCTCTCTTATATTATATTGGAGAAGCCTATAGATTCCGAATTAGTAGAAATATAAATATCATAAGTTTTCACGATTCTTGAACAGAGCACATCAGCATTTATGAGAACTGATTATTAACAATATCGATTTGAAGGTGACAATTCACGCCTTTTCCTAAAAACCATTTCAGATTTCTCTAAGAATCTTTACGTCCAGACCCAGACTTACCTATTACCTGGCACCTACTAATTTATCGTAAATTCATATTTATTTGTAACCATCGGTTATTTTGCCAGAGAGGCGCCGACTCCAAAAGATGATAAATCTGGAGGCAATTCAGAGGTGAAAGGAAAATCTTTTAATCATTCGAGAAATGAGAAATAGTAATTTTTATATTATTAGGGAAGGTGATCCAATCAATCAGGAAGTGGTCAGGTAGTTAAGTAGTCCTTAAAATGTGTAGTTGGCGAATGAGTTGCTGCGAAGTTGGGACATTTTTGTTATTTTTTCCTTTTCAGAGTGTATTTTATAGACAAACTTTTTGAAGTCGGTTTTTTTTTTTAATTTTTCTCTTTTTAGTGACTTACAATTATGGACAGCTCTCTTTACAGAATTTTCCCAAGCTTTCATTATTGTGTTCTTGTCACTTACTACTAACCGTCCAAACTCAATTCATAGGTCCGTTGAACGTTGAAGTTCTAAAGTATAATGATTACCTAACTATTTTCAATGTTATTATGTTGATTGAGAGTTAGTTTGAACGTTTGGAATAATCCATCCACTGATTTGGGTCTCTTGGTCAACATACCGGATACTTTGATCCCATTGATACACCTTAGAAAACTCAAATAATTGTCTACACCATTGCTGGTTACTAAATTGCACCAATTCACTCGTTCTGTATTTCTCTAACGATAATAGAGTGATAATTTTCTCAAGCGTACCCGCAATCACACTGAATGAGAGATTTCGAACAAAATTTCAGAAATTCGCCAAACGTTTGTGCATTAAAATTGAGTTATTTGGCCTTCAAAACCATGTTATTTATTGAAAATTTAACGCCGAATTCAAATCTTCTAACGAGAATGCTATGACTAACGTAGTTCTTTTTTCTACAAGCATAAATAGTCCAAAAAACGTGATTTTGAAACAATTTTTTTAGAAATACGGCCTAAAAAGTATCTACTCTTAGTCCAATCAATACCAAATTTGAATCACGTAAACTAGACTCAAATTTGAACAATTTAAGTTTAAAAACGATGGAAAAACAGTTTTCGTTTGGAAGTTATGAGGTCTCAAACACAGGTCCATTAAAACATTGATTGCTCCCTTATTATGCCACCTAAACTTGATTTTTTACCATCGTTAGAAAGCTCTAGCTAAGTGCTTCCAAGTGCAATAGTGTTCATATTTTTTTTCTCGACGTGGTTGGGAACGGTGCTCGAAAAACCTCAAAAAAGTGAAAATCGGCATCACGTTATTTGTTACACTTTCTTCTCTACACGCTATATTAGAATGCCGAACGAAAAATTAAAGCTAAGCCCTTGTAGGCAGATAAATTATGAACAAAATGACACCAGAAACAAAACAATCGAGCAAGTATTCTAGAAGTTATAAGCTTGCAAAGTCAAAACTTCTTTTTTTCGCGAAAATCACGTTTTCCGGCGTTTCTCCGCGTCTGGAGACGTAACTACTGGACGGACTCAATTGAAAAAATTATGGGACCTACCTGGATAGTAACCCTTTCAAACAAAAAAAAGTAACCCGATCGGACGTACAGGAGCTGAACGCCGGTGGACAACACATACCGAAAAAAAAAAAAAAAAATTCCGCTAGACGACCATAGTAACCTCCTCCTTGTTTGAAGTCGGTTAATAATTTTTATCGTTTCACAATTTTGCTCTACCCATGAGAGTTTTTTGAAACGAATTGTTTAAATTCCGACTTTGGAAGGCTATAGCACCGGGGAGGCGAGAACAAACGTAACAATTGTATTACAAAAATGTAGGAAATTTAGCTGGCTACAACTTTGCATTTTACTTAGTATATGTGAAACTCGATATTTTGACCCATAGGTCGCTCGAAAGCGGAAATTCCGCGAAGCCAACTTATTCCAAAAACGACGTTTTTCATAAATTTCAAATTTTAAAAAATTTTCAGGGGCAAAAATTAAAATTCTAAGATGTTTTCAGCCGGTGGCCTTGAATGCTAATCACACCCTATATTGGTTTATTATTCATAATAAACCATTGTAATAGCTCAAGAAAAAAATTTCATAACCCCCTCAAAATGTGATGTTTTACGTTTCAAGGCATGTAGAATCCGAATATCCAATAAAAAAAATTCTGTCTGTCTGTCCGCCGTACGCCGTATTGCCCATCCAAATCCTACCAACCATCTCTTCAATCAATCGTATACCTCTCCTCCTCCCGCAATTCGCCGTCTAGCTATAGCTACATTCTTGACATTTTCATCAAAAATCAATCTCGGCCTCACAACGGCCCAATAAATTCGATGAGACTTGGAAAACTTTAGAAAAATTTTCTGCCAGAGAGGCGCAATGAACTACCGGATGGTTACAAATAAATATGAATTCACAATAATGTAGACGTGCCAGGTAAAATAAGACTGGGTCTGGACGTAGAGGTTCATAGAGAAAATTGAAATGGTTTTTAGGCGTAAAAGACGGAAAAGTCTTAAATAGTCAAATTGATATTGTTAGAAATCGGCTCTCATAAATGCTGACTTGCTCTGTTCAGGTATCACGAAAACTCATGATATTTACATTCTTACTAGTTCGGATTCTTTAGAATTCTCCTCAACATTATATATAAGAGAGGCATCGACTCCAAAAAGTGGTAAATCTGGAGGCGACTCAGAGGTGAAAGGAAAGTCTTTCAAACATTTGGGAAATGAGAAATAGTAATTTTGGTTTATTATTCAATAATAAACCATTGTAATCGCCCAAAAAAAAAAATTTCTAACCCCCCTCAAAATTTGATGTTTTACGTTTCAAGGCATGTAGAATCCGAATATCCAATAAATAGCAGCTATTATAATTTTAATCTTTTTTTTTTCTTAAACTCCAAATTCAAAGCTAAATTTTTTTTTCAAACGGTAAAGCTGGAGAGAATGTTTGACGAACATTCCATCGAGTAGAGAACGATTTTTATAGCTCCAAGAACTCTCGAGTTTTACCCTCATGCCAAATTTATGATAGTTACCAAGTCCAAGATAAAAACTGCGATGACTCGAGAACCAATAAAGTTATCGAAAGTTATCTCATTCGATTCAGCGTGAAAACGCTGCAAATGATTGTACAGGGGTTTATTATTATTTCGCTTCAATATTGATTTAAGAAGACCATCCATTTGTCATTTAAAATATTCCGAACTTTTGTGAACGTTCCCACCGAAAAACAGATGGTAACTATAGGGGAAAACTCCGTAGCAACTATTGTAATTTTAATAATTTTTATTTTTCTTAATTTCCTAATTAAAAACTAAACCTGTTGCCTAACGATACAGCTGGAGAGAGTGTTTAACGACCATTCCAATGAGTATAGAACGATTTTTATAGCTCCAAGAACTCTCGAGTTATACCCTCGTGTCAAATTTCATAAAATCTCCCAAATTCGGCACAAAAGCTGCGATAACTCGAGAACCAATAAAGCTATCGACCCGGCGATGGTCTCATTCGATTCAGCGTCTAAAAATCTATAAAATTTGATACCATGTACACATTTCTCTGAAAAACCTTGGAAAATATGAATTTTCTCCCCCTCAAAACCCCCCAAAAATACCCTTAAAATTGAGCTAGCAAGTTGGTTCAAGAATTGGGCCGTCGTGGGACCGAGATTGATTTTTGGTGAAAATTTCAAATTTTTAGCTCTTTCAGTTTGGCCGGAAAACTGCTAACGGCGTACGGCGGACGGCGTACGGCGTACGGCGTACGGCGGACGGCGTACGGCGGACGGACAGAAATTTTTTTATTGGATATTCGGATTCTACATGCCTTGAAACGTAAAACATCAAATTTTGAGGGGGGGTTAGAAAATTTTTTTTCTTGGGCGATTACAATGGTTTATTATTGAATAATAAACCAAAAAAAATTCTGTCTGTCCGCCGTACGCCGTTAGCAGTTTTCCGGCCAA
This sequence comes from Tupiocoris notatus, assembly GCA_037159825.1. Lineage (NCBI taxonomy): Eukaryota > Metazoa > Arthropoda > Insecta > Hemiptera > Miridae > Tupiocoris > Tupiocoris notatus. The sequence goes on along the minus strand of JASJUZ010000407.1, from coordinate 181,247 downwards.
ACTGTAAGAGCTAAAAATTTGAAATTTTCACAAAAAATCAATCTCGGTCCTACGACGGCCCAATTCTTGAACCAACTTGCTAGCTCAATTTTAAGGGTATTTTTGGGGGTTTTGAGGGGGAGAAAATTCATATTTTCCAAGGTTTTTCAGAAAAATGTGTACGTGGTATCAAGTTATATAGATTTTTGGACGCTGAATCGAATGAGACCATCACCGGGTCGATAGCTTTATTGGTTCTCGAGTTATCGCAGCTTTTGTGCCGAATTTGGGAGACTTTCACAAATTTGGCATTAGGGTATAACTCGAGAGTTCTTGTAGCTATAAGAATCGTTCTATACTCATTGGAATGGTCGTCAAACACTCTCTCCAGCTGTATCGTTAGGCTATAAGTTTAGCTTTTAATTAGGAAATTAAGAAAAATAAAAATGATTAAAATTACAATAGTTGCTACGGAGTTTTCTCCTATAGTCACCATCTGGTTTTCGGTGGGAATGTTCACAAATAATGATCCGAATATTTAAAATGACAAATGATTCTTAAATCAATATTGAAGCGAAATAATAATAAACCACTGTACAATCATTTGCAGCGTTTTTATATTATTGGGGAGGTGGTCCAATCAATCAGGAAGTCGTCAGGTCAATAAGTACGAGTAGTAAAGTAGTCCTTAAAATGATTAGGTACCTAGTTGGTGAATGACTTGCTGTGAAGTCTGGGCATTTTTGTTATTTTTTCCTTTTCAGATTTTATTTTATAGGCAAATAATTTTGGAGTCGGTTTTATTTTTTCGTGGCAATATTCGCTTTCATATTTCGCTCTGTTTTGACTCGTTACCCGGATACACGCGACTTGGGTAGTACGACCCTGACCCATCAACACAGTATAATTATATTCAGGTTGGTTGAAGTGTGGGTACGATAGACGGAGAGCGCTGATAAGGTTCAGGGGGTTTCCTGAAAGAGATGAACGATTCGCCGCCTCAGATCTTTACTTGCCTTTCTATATGCTCGGATCAGTTGTACGAATTGTCATTTAAGACATTACTATAACACATTATTCTAACACTTGCCTACGCGTGGAACTGGAGTTGAGTGAAAGTGAATTGGAAGTAGAATGGGGATGACGTGAAAGTGAAGAGGAGTAGAAGTGAGTTGGAATGAAAGTGAAATGGAAGTGGTGTGGAAATGGAGTAGAAGTGAAGTGGATGGAGTAGAAGTGAAGGAGAGTGGAAGTGTACTTGAAGAGGAGTAGAGTGATTCGGAAGTGGAGTGGAGTGGATCGAAATTAAGGCGGAGTGGAAGTAAAGATGAGAGAAAGACTGCTTTAAAGGAGAGATCAATTTAATTTTATATTAAGCTGCTTTATGAATAACAAAAAAAAAAAAAAAGAAATTCAAGATATTCACCGAGGAGACGCTATACAGCTTACAGGTCATGTGTCAAGCTAAGTATTTTATAAAATCAATTTCGCATGTGTGATCTCACCTCTAGACGATCGAAACTACTCGTGTACTTATGCCCCGGAGACCTAAACTCGTAAATCGTGCAACACAAACGTCATTGAATGAAAGCCCCGGTTGTGTCGGAGTGGGTGTTGATTGTGGTTCGTGCATTCACTAGTTCAATGTTTCCTGTTCAGGTTGATAAGGAACGAAACCTGATAACATTCCGACGTGTTCACTTCGTCCTTGCTTCGTTGCCACCTGCTAGTTCCTGAGTTATTAACACCGTGGACGAGTTCGCTGAGCATGACTCGTAGGAAGTATTTCTTGCAATTTGATACAGATACAAGGAGTCAGTTTCTTCAGCGCGCTAACTGACTTAGACTTAACTGATGAGTGTTCAATGTGAATTTAGTGTTTATTAAGGTTATAAAGTGATTACCTACTAATTTAAAAAAATTTAGATTTAATAAAATGATTTTAAAAAATGCAACGCACCATCATCTTTCAGTAGCGGAGGGGAGAAAAAAAAACGCTTCAATAACCACACATTTGATTGCCAAATTGGCGCGACAGATAAATAGAATGAAAATCCCCGAACGAAATCTCTGTTAATTGATAAGCAATTAATGGGAACACCAAAAATATTTGTCAATATGGGGCTGTGGACCCTATGGCTCCACGTCGCCCTGAAGATACCCGAACGGCCGAAAGTGCTCGGCCAGCAAATAAAGAATAGGAGAATGAGTTGCCCGGTTTTTCTCCCCCTCACACCCCATTGACATCAAGAAATGCGACGACAAGGAAAATAAAAATATTTATTGTACAAGTTAGAGAAATCTGCAGCCTGTGCGGCCGAAGATCGATCGAACTTGGCAAATTGCAAACAGAAGAGGAACCTTCGTTAGAAACAAGATACGCCTTCAACAGAGAGAGGACAAGCCATGAGGTCTCGAAAACAGCATCGGCTATTTCATTTGAACGGTTCTCAATAGGGAAGCTGATCAGGGTTGAAAGGTCTCAGTTAGAATCCAGCTAAAGTCTCTCTTTCCAGAGGCGAAATGGAATTATTATAATTATTAGTCGCCCCATGTGGTTTTTTAAAGTTCATGAGGACAAATGGTTGACATTTATTGGCACCAATCTGAGTAGCAGTTCATTAAGGGCCCGCAGAACAATTTTCAGGAGAAGTGAATTAAGATCTATAGCTAGAGGAATAACTTTATTATTCTATTGTAACTCGAAGGGAAGGGAACAATATGTTTCAAATTTAAAAACTTCTAAAACCAGTGGTGTGCGTAGATCGCACAGTACTACCATGTTTGAGTCGGTAACAGGTATAATAACCAATTACAAAATTAAGAAAACCCTACAAAGGCCGAAACGGTAATTTACTAAAACTGTTATTGAAAAACAAGCCAGGAGACCCAAAAATAGAAAAATGCACAAATTAGGTTGATAATGCTTCCACCATGTGTGAGCGATAATATAATTCCTATCATTTGGCAATCTGCTTACCATAAAGATCATTTCAAGGCGTTGACATATCGAAAATATTTACTTTTATGGCACGTCAAAATCACGATAAACAACATGGAGTAGAGTTTTAAATATCATATCTCTGAAGAAGTGTGAGTAAGGTATTGAAATAATATCAATCGTGTCGTCTTATTTGCTCGGAGAGAACCATTTCTGAAAATATTTTATCAAATTTCAAGGATTTTTCTGGGAGATATGGCAATATTTGTCACTCAGATCATGGATAGATGGACGCAAGGACACTTGCTCAGAAACTGACCCAAGTATTCTAGGAGCTGGCGCGCAAAACGTCCAGGTAAAGCAAACAGAGGATTTCTAAGGTACAATATATTGAGGGTTTTGTATTTTTTTTGCTTTTTAAACCTTGCTGAATTTTACAAAAATCAACAAACAGGCGAAATAATTTCCACTGTTCTACGGACGATGTAATGATTGAAAGTAAATCCACCTTCATTCTCCACGAAACGTTTTTGCCATGTTGTCATAATTTATTATTCTTTTCCGGGGGTTGTGAGGAAGAGAAAAACCAGGCGACTCATTCTCCAATTCTTTATTGACTGGCTGATCACTTTCTCCCATTCGGACATCTTCAGGTTGACGTGGAGCCATATGGGCCCTATGGCTCCACGTCGCTCTCAATCGCCTGGTTTTTCTCTTCCTTACAACCCCCAGACATAATTTATCATGTTGGATTAGTTCACAAATCGATATGGGAAACCATCATATTCATAGTATATTATCATTTCTGTATGTACATTTAGTTATATGAAATCAAGCGTTATTCCTAGACCTTGAATGAAATTCAATGCAATTTCAGGAAATGTTTTCCTAGCGATTGAGCAAAATTAGCTTTAATTGAAATTTGAAAAACACACTGTGCATTTGAGATAAAAGGGTTCCAAATTTTTACAGTTTGGATTTTAACAGGCTATAAGAGTCAATATAAAGAGACAATATTAATATAAAAAACAATATAAAATGCCGGTTATGGCAAGCAGAAAACACCAGATTTTTGTATATTGGTGGTACTTTCTTCTCTACACGCTATATTAGAATGCCGAACGAAAAATTGAAGCTAGGCCCTTGTAGGCAGATAATTTATGAACAAAATGACACCAGAAACAAAACAATCGAGCGAGTATTCTAGAAATTACGAGCTTGCGAAGTCAAAACTACCTTTTTTCACGAAAATCACGTTTTCCGGCGTTTTTCCGCGTCTGGGGACGTAACTACTGGATGGACTCAATTGAAAAAATTATGGGATCTACCTGGATCGTACCTAACCCTTTCAAACAAAAAAACGCTGCAAATGATTGTATAGTGGTTTATTATTCCTTCACTTCAATAATAATTTCAGAATACTATCCATTTATGATAGTAATTATTCAGAACATGTGTAAACGTTTCAACCGAAAAACAGATCGGTAACTATCGGGGAAAATTCCGTAGCAACATTTGTAATTTTAATTAAATTTATTTTTCTCAATTTCCTAATTAGAAACTAAATTTTTTGCCTAACAGTACAGCTGAAGAGAGTGTTTGTCGACCATTCCAATGAGTATAGAACGATTTTTATAGCTCCAAGAACTCTCGAGTTATACCCTCATGTCAAATTTCTGAAAATCTCCCAAATTCGACACAAAAGCTGTTATAACTCGAGAACCAATGAAGCTATCGACCCCGCGATGGTCTCATTCGATTCAGCGCCCAAAAATCTATTTATTTTGATTTCACGTACACACTTTTCTGAAAAACCTTGGAAAATATGAATTTTCTCCCCCTCAAAACCCCCCAAAAATACCCTTAAAATTGAGCTAGCAAGTTGGTTCAAGAATTGGGCCGTCGTGGGACCGAGATTGATTTTTGGTGAAAATTTCAAGAATTTAGCTATTATGGTTTGGCCGGAAAAGTGTTGACGGCGTACGGCGTACGGCGTACGGCGGAAGGACAGAAATTTTTTTATTGGATATTCGGATTCTACATGCCTTGAAACGTAAAACATCAAAATTTGACGGGGGGGTTATAAAATTTTTTTTCTTGGGCGATTACAATGGTTTATTATTGAATAATAAACCAAAAAGTAACCCGATCGGACGTACAGGAGCTGAACGCCAGCGGACAACACATACCGAAAAAAAAATAAAAAAAAATAAATAAAAAACCCGCAAGTCAACCATAGTAACCTCCTCCTTGTTTGAAGTCAAATTTTGAGGGGGGTTATAAAATTTTTTTTCTTGGGCGATTACAATGGTTTATTATTGAATAATAAATCAAAATGACTATTTCTCATTTCCCAAATGATTAAAAGACTTTCTTTCACCTCTGAACCGCCTCCAGAATGGTCACTTTCTGGAGTCAGCGTCTCTTATGATGTCTTGGAGAAGGCTATAGAATTTTAATTAGGAAGAATATAAATATCATGAGTTTTCATGATTTTTGAACAGAGCTAATCAAAATTTTTGAGAGCCGATTTTTAACAATATCAATTTGACGATAGTATTTTACGCCTTTTCCTAAAAACCATTTCGGGTTTGTCGATGGATCTTTACGTCGAGACCCAGCATTATTAATTAGGCACCTACTAATTTATTCATATTCAAATTTATTTTTAACCATCCGGTTATCATTTTGCCAGAGAGGCGCCGACTCATCATCGTTGGAATGCTCGTTGAACATTACTTTAAGCTATACCGTTAGGCGAACAATATTTTAGCTTTTGGTTTGAAAATTAAGATAGTAAAAATGATTAAAATTACAATAGTTGCTACGGCGTTTTCCACATGTTACCTATCTGTTTTTTGGTGGGAACGTTCACAAATGTTCGAAATACTTTCTATCACAAATGGATAGTCATCTTACATCACTATGGATCGAAGGAATAATTAACCACAGTACAATCATTAGCAGCGCTTAAATATCAATTATTATTGTGGATTTCAAATGAATAAGAAACTAGTTAAAATATTGTTCAATCTCGGAAAAAAGATTCTTTCAAACCTTCAGCAATGATGAGCTAGACACTGAAAAACCGTTGACCGGAATCATAGTCAACCGACATGAGAACGGCAAGGAAATAATATAATAAGAGAGTAATATTAATTCGGCAACAACGCTTCCGCGTTCCCCTGATATGACTGAGCGCATTTTATGAGGACGTACCTCCGAAACTTCTGACATCTGTCCAACAGCAGCATTCACTTCCATCTAGAACTTAATTAAACGTTCATATAAATCGGAAGGCCATGAAGCGTCTATTCGGTTGGATTATCTTACGACTTGAGCAGAAACGCCCGACCGATCGCCTTTCATTCGATTAGAATCAAAAGCCACGCCAAAGGTCAGACGTGACCTTTTTCATCACCGTTAAAACCTGGATAAAGGCTGTATCCAACCCACGCGATAAGTATCAGTCGACATTGAATCGCCCTCCTAGATCTCTCAGCGTTCAGATCTTGAGCATTCATAGTTTTTAACCGACTTCAAACAAGGAGGAGGTTACTATAGTTGACTTGCGGGTTTTTTTTCGGTATGTGTTGTCCACCGGCGTTCAGCTCCTGTACGTCCGATCGGGTTACTTTTTTTTTGTTTGAAAGGGTTACTATCCAGGTAGGTCCCATAATTTTTTCAATTGAGTCCATCCAGTAGTTACGTCTCCAGACGCGGAGAAACGCCGGAAAACGTGATTTTCGCGAAAAAAAGAAGTTTTGACTTTGCAAGCTTATAACTTCTAGAATACTTGCTCGATTGTTTTGTTTCTGGTGTCATTTTGTTCATAATTTATCTGCCTACAAGGGCTTAGCTTTAATTTTTCGTTCGGCATTCTAATATAGCGTGTAGAGAAGAAAGTGTAACAAATAACGTGATGCCGATTTTCACTTTTTTGAGGTTTTTCGAGCACCGTTCCCAACCACGTCGAGAAAAAAAATATGAACACTATTGCACTTGGAAGCACTTAGCTAGAGCTTTCTAACGATGGTAAAAAATCAAGTTTAGGTGGCATAATAAGGGAGCAATCAATGTTTTAATGGACCTGTGTTTGAGACCTCATAACTTCCAAACGAAAACTGTTTTTCCATCGTTTTTAAACTTAAATTGTTCAAATTTGAGTCTAGTTTACGTGATTCAAATTTGGTATTGATTGGACTAAGAGTAGATACTTTTTAGGCCGTATTTCTAAAAAAATTGTTTCAAAATCACGTTTTTTGGACTATTTATGCTTGTAGAAAAAAGAACTACGTTAGTCATAGCATTCTCGTTAGAAGATTTGAATTCGGCGTTAAATTTTCAATAAATAACATGGTTTTGAAGGCCAAATAACTCAATTTTAATGCACAAACGTTTGGCGAATTTCTGAAATTTTGTTCGAAATCTCTCATTCAGTGTGATTGCGGGTACGCTTGAGAAAATTATCACTCTATTATCGTTAGAGAAATAAAGAACGAGTGAACGAAAGGGTTTTCAGGAGGAGAAAATTCTTATTTTCCAAAGATTTCCAAAAAAAGGATAATTTGGTATCAATTTCCATATATTTTTGGAAGCGTAATCGAATGAGACCATCGCGGGGTCGATAGCTTTATTGGTTCTCGAGTTATCGCAGCTTTGTCGACTTTGAGAGATTTTCAGAAATTTGGCATGAGTTGGGCTTTGTTGGAATTTGGAAATTGGAAACTCGTTGGAATGCTCGTCTAACACTCACTTCATCAATACCGTAAGGCAAAAAAATTCAGATTTTAATTTGGAAATTAAGAAAAACATGAATGATTGATTGAATGATGAAGATTGAAGCTACCATTATCCAATAAAAAACGCTGAAAATGATTGCACTACAGTGGTTTACTATTCCTTAGCATCTATAATGCTCTAAGATTGGTAACTATAGGGAGAAACTCCGTAGCAACTATTGTAATTTTAATAATTTTTAATTATGTTTCTTGATTTCGAAATTAAAATCTGAATTTTTCGCCTTACGGTATAGATGAAGAGAGTGTTCGATGAGTATTCCAACGAATATAGAACGATTTTTATAGTCCAAGAACTCTCGAATTATACCCTCATGCCAAATTTCCGAAAATCTTTCAAATCCGGCACAAGACCATCGATAACTCTAGAACCAATAAAGCTATCGACCCTGCGATGGTCTCATTCGATTCAGCGTCCAAAAATCTATAGAAATTGATACCAAGTACACATTTTTCCTAAAAAACCTTAGAAAATACAAATTTTCTCCCTCTCAAAACCCCCCAAAAAGACACTTAAAATTGAGCTAGCGATGTAATTCAAGAATCGGGCCGTTGCGAGACCGAGATTGATTTTTGGGTTTCAAGAATGTAGCTATTATACTAATTGAGTGGCAGATAACCATGGCGACTTGTTCTCCAGTGTTTTATTATTAGCCTGCCAAGAACTTTCGCCTCTTCGGGCATCATCAGGGTTTAGTAGTACCATTACAAGGTATCCACGGCCTCCGGATACCTTGTAATGGTACTAAGAAGCCCTGATGATGCCCGAAGAGGCGCAAGTTCTTGGCAGGCTAATAATAAAACCAGTGGTGTGCATAGATCACACAGTACTTCCATGTTTGAGTCGGTAACTGGTATAACCAATTATAAAATCGAGAAAATCGTACAAAGGCCTAAACGTGACCCTAGCGGTAAAGATCAGGCATCATTCACTCGCCATTACAAATATTTAATACCTCTAGCGTCAAATGTATTGATTTTTGCACCCTGTAAAAAGCTCAACAGCGATAAACGGCGTAGGGCGGAAGTACGGTATGTGATCCAAACAAAACAAAACATGGTCGTTGTAGGTCACATTTAAAGCAAAGAGACCCGAAAGTTACAAAAGCGCTAGAGTAAAATAACTGAAATTGCGTTTAACGAGGAAGTACTGCAGGTGACCCCAATAATAAAGATCAAGCAATATTAGGCTGTCATATAGAAAATTTAAAGTCTAATGTATTTATTCACTCTTGCGGTCTATTAAATCTCAAAAGTTAAAAAAGGCATAATGCGGAAGTACTGTGTGTTATCCAAACTATGCAAAACAAGTTTTGTGAACGAGGTCAAAGTTGGTCATATTTAAAGCAAAGAAACCCAAAAAATACAAATTAAACAACTGAAAATGCGTTTTACAAGGAGGTACTGCATGTGACCCCAATAATAAAAATCAAGCGATATTCAACTGTCATATAGAAAAATTTTAAGTCCTCCAGCGTTCAAATATATTCATTTTTGTGGTCTATAAAAATCAAAATGTAGCAAATGTGCAAATAACGCGGACGTACTGCATGTGACCCATTTGATAAAAATCAGGCATCATTCAGTCGCCAACCCCAACATTTTAAGACCTCAAACATTCAAATACATTGAGTTTTGCGGCCTGTAAAAATCAAAATACAAAACATGCACTTGTGAAATCGTGAAAAACGCTCATAACGTGGAGGCATTGTATGTGACCCACTATACAAAAAATCTAGTGTTTTCTGCTTGCCATAACCGACATTTCAAGCCCTCAAACGTAGAAAAATATTGACTCTCATAGCCTGTAAAAATCGAAACAGAAAAAACTTTGAACGCTTATATCTCGGAAGCACTGTGTGTAATTCAAAATCCGGAAAAACCTAATTTTGCACAATCACTGGGAGAGCATTCTCTTAAAATTTCATAGGGTTTCATCCATTTTTCAGGGAGATATAGCGATTTATGTCAGTTTGTGACCACAGACAGACGGACAGACGGACAGACAGACACACAGACACACAGACACTTGTTCAGAAAGTGTTTCTGAGTATACTACTATGAAAATTTCTTCCATCAGGACCTCGGTTCCGAATTCGACTTTTCAGACGATCACAATACTTCTATTTACTACGTAAACATGGAAGTAAAAACAGGAGAACAAGTCGCCATGGTTATCTGCCACTCAATTTCAACAACGAAGAATGATCGATGCGACAAAGCAACAACGAAGTAGCTATTATAGTTTGGCCGGAAAAGTGTTGACGCCGTACGGCGTAAGGCGGACAGCCAGAATCTTTTTGATTGGATATTCGGATTCTAGATGCCTTGAAACGTAAAACATCAAATTTTGATATGGGTTAGAAAGAATTTTTCCTTGGGCGATTGTAATGGATTATTATTGAATAATAAACCTAAAACATCAAATTTTGATATGGGTTAGAAAGAATTTTTCCTTGGGCGATTACAATGGTAGGTATATTATTGTATAATAAACCAAAGAATTCTTAATCGTGACTGAGACCGAGGGTATAACTCGATAGTTCTTGGAACTAAAAAATTCGTTCTATAGGTACTCATCGAACACTCTCTTCAACTATACCGTAAGGCGAAAAATTCATATTTTAATTGGGAAATTAAGAAAAATAAAAATGATCAAAATTAGAATAGTTCCTACGGAGTTTTAACTATAGTTACCAATCTGTTTTTAGGTGGGAGCATTCACAAATGATCGGAATAGTTACTATCACAAATGGATACCTAGTCTTTTTAATCATTATTGAAGCGAATGAATATGAAACCAGTGAACAATTATTTGCAGCGTTTTTATATTTATAAGCATAAACCAATGATTGGAAGTCGTCGAGAGCTTTTTGGGGCACTTGTTTGAGCAATTAAACTGTATAAGCGACAATTAAGAAAAATCCTCGAAACTTCATCCTTTGCGATCCTCTACTAGCTTCCCAGTCTCTCTATCAAGGAATCATATTTCAGTCATTTTGTGCATGAATCGAACAAACAATAATAGCACACTACCAAATTTCTTGATCAGCACGAAATATTAGAGTGTAAATGCCTTTGAAAACCATGCCTTGTAAAAAACCAGTGGTGTGCATAGATCACACAGTACTTCCATGTTTGAGTCGGTAACTGGTATAACCAATTATAAAATCGAGAAAATCGTAACCCTAGCGGTAAATATCAGGCGTCATTCACTCGCCATTACAAATATTTAATACCTCTAGCGTCAAATGTATTGATTTTTGCTCCCTGTAAAAAGCTCAACAGCGATAAACGGCGTAGGGCGGAAGTACGGTATGTGATCAAAACAAAACAAAACATGATCGTTGTTGGTCACATTTAAAGCAGAGACCCGAAAGTTACAAGAGCGCTAGAATGAAATAACTGAAATCGCGTTTAACGAGGAAGTACTGCATGTGACCCCGATAATGAAAATCAAGCATAATTCAACCGTCATAAAGAAAAATTTGAAGTCTAAAGTATATTTACTCTTGTGGTCAATAAAAATCTCTAATGCAAAAAAAGGCATACGGCGGAAGTACTGTGTGTTATCCAAACTATACAAAACAAGTTCTGTGTAATATTTTTTAAATTCTGTTACAGAATGATCTAGTTTGAAATATCGACAGAGATTAACCGGAGCAGAATCTGGTACGAAATACGGGAATGCAATCGCTCAATAGTATAGACATTTCAATAAATGAAAACGATCACTGGAAAATGGACGACCTGCTGTCACGGATATCGGTTTTGCTACGGAACTTCTTCGGCCTCGTACAGGTAAGAGTTTTATAAGTATAGCGATTTTTTTCCTGCTCGGTGGCAGTCAACCCTAATTTGAGTCAATATCAACTGCGTTCCCTTTTTATATAAAGCGGTATGAAATATTTCCTTCGATTTTCAAACCTTATCGTTGTTATTCTAATTAAAAGTCGCACAATTTTTCCATATTGGCAGGAAGCGAACTCTTGGCTTGAGCAGGTTCTACTTTAGTCCAGCAATAATTGCCTGGATCTTGCCCCTGTAAGCGGTACGAGGAACAACTGTCGCTATTTAACTTCACAGGGTGGGAGATTCAGGGAGGGACAGCTTTGAATGGAATCGTCCAGAAACAGGCAGCGAAACTAAGGCGATTCAAGGCGTGCCACATCAGTTTATGGGAGGTGTGTCCTCCGATTACCAGCTTTGCAGAGGGAGCAAGCTCGCTTTGCTTGCACATGAATTCCCCAGGCCACCGACATTCAGCCAGTCGAACTTACACGCCATTATCACGCCCTCCTTCGGCCAATAAATAGCACTTTCCGTCGGTTAATTTATTTGCATCGATCTCGCGCATTGACTAGGAAGAACAATACAGAAGAGATTTGAATTGTTTCTTTCGGGCGAAATCGATCTTCACGATCAAGTTTAGACGGGGAAAAAATATATTTAATCCAGTTCAGCGACAATTAGGCATTTTTTCCTTTAATTTGATTGAGTTGACAAAATGATTTTGGCGAATTCATATTCGACCGATTAGAACCCCTAATGACCGGTTTTGGAATTTAAATATAAATATTAATTTCTTCAGCGGTAGAAGCGTCATGCAATTAATTGTAACGCAATATATTTTCACTCGCATATTTCCGTATTAAATGAGAATAATGTGATTTTGAAACTTTGAATGTTCGTAAATTTGAAAAAAAATGAGATAACTAACTAGGCATAAATTGTGAAAAAATAGCAAACCTACCGTGGTATGAATTATGAAAATTGGCAAATAATGGCAGACAAATAGCTGGCATTGGCCATTTTTCATAATTCATGACTAAATATGTCATTTTGTTTCAAATTTACCAACGTTCGAAGTTTCAGAATCACAATATTCCCCTTTACTACGGAAATGTTTTAGACAAATAATATTACCAGGAGGTGTGAGGGGGAAAAACAGGCGACTCATTCTCCGATTCTTTAGAAGAATAATATTACCAGGAGGTGTGAGGGGGAAAACCAGGCGACTCATTCTCCCATTCATTATTTGGTGGCCGATAACTTTCGCCCATACGGGCATCCTCAGGGCGACGTGGAGTCATAGAGCCCGAATGGGCGAAAGTGCTTGGCCAGCAAATAAAGAATCGGAGATAAAGCCGCCTGGTTTTCCCCCCCTCATATATTTCTCCTGGACATGAAAAAATGCGACGACAGTGAGTTGAAAGAAATAATATATTACGATACAATTGCATGACGCTTGTATCGTCTTAAAAATTAATATTTAGGTTTAAATTCGAATCGGTGCAATTTGAAACTGTCAAAATAAATGAATTCGTGGGGAACTTAAGATAAAGATGCTTAATTGCCGTAGCACTGGACTACATATTACTTTCACGTCTAAATTTGATCAAATTATGAGGAAATGTCATAACTACCTAATTATAAATTATCGAACAAAATATACTACTACATGTACTAAAACACTATAAAATTTCGATAGTGTCTGGGTTCTCAAAATGACACTAATTTGAAAGAATCTATAGAATTAAAGAAAATGTTCAAATAACGTCTAACACTTTATAGTTCCAAGTTTAAGTAGTAAATGGAAGTATTGTGATCGTCCGAAAAGTCGAATCGGGACGGAGGTGAATTTGGTGGAAATGTTAATAAATAGTACTTTGGTGTGTTATTTTTCCTTTTCAGAATTTTTTAGTAGGCTAACAAATTTGAAATCGGTTTGATTATTTTTGAAGATTTTTTTTAATTGATTTTGACATTTTTGGTTTATTATCAATAATAAACCATTGTAATCGCCAAAGAAAATTTTTTTATAACCCCCTAAAAAATTGTTTTACGTTTCAAGGCATGTAGAATCCGAATATCCAATTAAAAAAATTCTGTCTGTCCGCCGTCAACACTTTTCCGGCCAAACCATAGGAGCTATAATTCTTGAAATTTTCACCAAAAATCAATCTAGGTCCTACGACGGCCCAATTCTTGAACCAACTTGATAGCTGAAGTAAAGTGTATTTTTTGTAGGGTTTTGAGGGGGAGAAAATTCATATTTTGCATGGTTTTTCAGAGAGATGTGTATTTGGTACCAAATTATACAGATTTTTGGACGCTGAATCGAATGAGACCATCGAGGGGTCGATAGCTTTATTGGTTCTCAAGTTATCGCAGCTTTTGTGTCGAATTTGGGAGATTTTCAGAAATTTGACATGGCGGTATAACTCGAGAGTTCTTGGAGCTATAAAAATCGTTCTGTACTCATTGGAATGGTCTCTCTCCAGCTGTACCGTTAGGCAAAAAATTTAGTATTTAATTAGGAAATTAAGAAAAATAAAATTGATTAAAACTACAATAGTCGCTACGGTCTTTCTAAATCAATATTGAAGCGAAGGAATACTAAACCACTGTACAATCATTTGCAGCGTTTTTTATTGGATATATTCGGATTCTACATGCCTTGAAACGTAAAACATCTAATTTTGAGGGGGGGTTATAAAACCTTTTTTTTGGGCGTTTACAATGGTTTATTTGAATAATAAACCAACAAAAAAACCGACTTCAAAAATATTTGACTATAAAATAAACTCTGAAAAGGAAAAAATAACAAAAATGTCCCAACTTCGCAACAACCCATTCGCCAACTCCACATTTTAAGGACTGCTTTACTACTCTTATTGACCTGACCACTTCCTGATTGATTGGACCACGTGCCCTAATAATACATAAATTACTATTCCTCATTGCCCAAATGATTAAAAGACTTTCCTTTCACCTCTGAATCGCCTCCAGATAGATCATTTTTTGGAGTCGGCGCCTCTGTTCTATTATATTGGAGAAGCCTATAGATTCCGAATTAGTAAGAATGTAAATATCATGATTCTTGAACACAGCAAATCGGCATTTATGAGAACCGTTGTTTACCAATATCAATTTGACGATGACTATTTACGCCTTTTCCTAAAAACCATTTCAGATTTTTCTATGAATCTTCACGTCCTGACCCAGACTTATTGGAGAGTTAAAGTGACTTTCGCGTTTTTTGAAAACTTAAACGTGGGAGATTTGGTAACTGTGTTAAATCGTATGTCTCTAATGGTCACAACAATCCGCCATCCACGAGGCGGTAACCATAAGAAACGTATGATTTAATGAAGTAACCAATACTCCTACGTTTAAGTTTTCAAAAAATACAAAATGCACTAAAACTCTCCATTACCAGGCACCTACTAACTTATTGTAAATTCATGTTTATTTGTAACCATCGGGTAGTCCTTTTGCCAGAGAGGCGCCGACTCCAAAAAATGATCAATATGGAGGCAATTCAGAGGTGAAAGGAAAATCGTTTAATCATTAAGGAAACGAGAAATAGTAATTTTCATGTTTTTGAAGTTTACGGGGGAGAAAAACTGGGCGACTCGTTCTCAATTTTCTATATTGCCCGCCGAGCACTTTCGCCCCTTCGGGCATCATCAGGGCTTTGTACCACCATTGGTAGCTACGGCCTACGCTACGTGCTCGGCGGGCAATAAAGAAAATTGAGAACGAGTCGCCCAGGTTTTCTCCCCCGCAAACTTCAAAATCAAGAAGATATGAAGCGACAACCCAAAAACGATGTAATTTTTATATTATTAGGGGAGGTGATTCAATCAATCAGGAAGTGGTCAGGTCAATACGAGTAGTAAAGTAGTCCTTAATATGTGTAGTTGGCGAATAAGTTGCTACGAAGTTGTGACATTTTTGTTATTTTTTTCTTCTCCGAGTTTATTTTATAGTCAAATATTTTTGAAGTCAGTTTTTTAAAGGTTTTTTTTCTCTTTTTAGTGTCTTACACTTATGGACAGCTCTCTTCACAGAATTTTCCCAAGCTTTCATTATTGTGTTCTTGTCACTTACTACCAACCGTCCAAACTACAAGTTCTAAAGTATGATGATTTTTATATAACTACTTCCAGAGTTATTATGTTGATTGTGAGTGAGTTTGAACGTTTGGAATAATCCATCCACTGATTTGGGACTCTTGGTCAACATACTGGATGCTTTAATTTCATTGATCCACCTTACAAAACTCTAATAATTGCCTACGCCATTGTTGGTTACTGAATTGCACCAGTTCACTCGTTCTTTATTTCTCAAACGATAATAGGTTTATGATTTTCCCAAGCGTATCTGCAATCACACTAAATGAGAGAATCTGAACCAAATTTCAGAAATTCGCCAAACGTTTGTGCAATACAATGAAGTTATTTGGCCTTCAAAATCATGTTATTTATTGAAAATTTAACGCTGAATTCAAATCTTCAAACGGGAATGCTATGACTAATGTAGTTTTTTTTCTACAAGCATAAATAGTCCAAAAAACGTGATTTTGAAACACATTTTTTAGAAATACGGCCTAAAAAGTATCTAATTTCAGTCCAATCAATACCAAATTTGAATCACGTATACTAGACTCAAATTTGAACAATTTAAGTTTAAAAACGATGGAAAAACAGTTTTGGTTTGGAAGTTATGAGGTCTCAAACACAGGTCTATTAAAACATCAATTGCTCCCTTATTATGCTACCTAAACTTGATTTTTTACCATCTTTAGAAAGCTCTAGCTAGGTGCTTTCAAGTGCAATAGTGTTCATATTTTTTCTCTCGACGTGGTTGGGAACGGTGCTCGAAAAACCTCAAAAAAGTGAAAATCGGCACCCTATGGCTCCACGTCGCCCTGAGGATGCCCGAATGGGCGAAAGTGCTCGGCCAGCTAATAAAGAATTGGAGAATGAGTCGCCTGGTTTTTCTCCACCTCACAACCCCCGGACATCAAGAAACGCGACGAGAAGGAAAAGAAGTATTCATTTCTCGTTCAAAATCATCGGTTTTCATTAGCGATTTTCTCCGCAAAAACTCACAATTTTCATGAAAAATTGGTCATTCCGTCTTCAGCTGACACCAAATAACAGAATTCTGGCCATTAGGAAAGAAAATAAAAAATAGGCGTCTTCCCCATTTTCACAGAATTGGTTGCTGGCGAAGCACATAAAAATATTGTTACGTTTTTACACTACGCTCTACGCGGATTCGTTTGGGTCAGACTTGGAAGTTAAAACACACTTTAAGAACAGATTCCTAATTTATTAATAACGCACAATTATTACTCACAGTAAACAATCGAATTTATCACAAACACAGCTCATTTATAACGCGCACAGTTAATTTATAACACGCACAGTCGATTTATAAAGCCCCGTTTCCATTACAACAAAACTCTCTGCAACTTGTGCCGGGCACATGTGCCCGGCACAAGTTGCAGATTGGAAACGGTCTGGCACACGTCGCGTCACAAGTGCCCTTGACAAAAATGTTGCAGCCGACTGCGCGACAAAACATGTGCCCGCGACTTGTGCCCGGAGAATGGAAACGGCCTCCGACTTGTGCCCGGGACTTGCGAATGCGCAGACCACTGTTTACATCCTTCTGACCATGGAGCTAGGAAGGGAGTGGAGGGAGCGATAGTTGATTTTCTTGAAGCCAATTTCAACATCTCAGGGACATGTCTCAAGGAAATGGAAACAGTAAAACAAAACCGTGCTACATGTGCCGGGGACATGTGCCCGGCACAAGTCCCCGCGACTTGTAGGAATGGAAACGTAGCTTAACACGATTCACACACGGTTTATAACGCGATTTATCACAGGTCGAGCGCCCAGACAGCCGAAGTTAACTCAGAATACGGAGATCGGAATGCGGTAAAACTGATATCGGAATAAATGACTCGCAGTTCTCGCTTGCCGGCTTATATAGGGCAGGCGGTCGGTCTAGAACCGGCGAGCCCAGTCGGACCCGACCGGCCGAGCCTAGTCGAGCCCTCCCGGTCTACAGTGGCACAGCGGTCTACACAGTGGTCTACAGCCTACAGCCTACAGCCTAGTCACAGCCTACAGCCTACAGCCTAGTCGAGAACTCCCGGTCGCTTCTAGAACCTTCTCGCGCTGCGCTTCTCAGAAAGCCGGCGGTCCCTTGCTCGTTACAATATCTGCGTTGCGGACTCTTACGCAACTATGTTTTCAAATAGTTGTTGCAGTTTTGTGGCTATTTTTACGTTGTTTTCAGGAATGATGCAATTTTTGAAGGGACTATTCAGACCCTAAAGTATTCGTACTCCGCCGAGCATTTATTTTTGGAAAATCGCCGCGTCTCTGGGAGGCCCAGCCTCTTCCTCGCACAAAACAACCTTGACATTGCACCGCTTCAAAAAACATTTTGAAGGTCGTTTTTCAGCAGAGATGAACAAAATCTAACAAGATGACATAATTCTGAATAGGTACAAGCGGCTGCGGTCGCCAGTTGAACCAAACTACTCGTAATCGTAATGGGAAAATAGCCGTCCTCGGTTTGTAACCGACTTCAAGAGGAGAGGTTACTATGGTTGACTTGCGGGTGATTTTCCGGTTTGTGTTGTCCGCTGCCGTTCGCCTCATGTACGTCCGATCGGGTTACTTTTTTTTGTTTGAAAGGGTTACTATCCCATAAGTTTTACTTCCATGTTTACATAGTAAATGGAAGTATTGAGATCGTCTAAAAAGTCGAATTTGGAACCGAGGTCCTGTTGAAAG
Organism: Tupiocoris notatus; assembly: GCA_037159825.1. Taxonomy (NCBI): domain Eukaryota; kingdom Metazoa; phylum Arthropoda; class Insecta; order Hemiptera; family Miridae; genus Tupiocoris; species Tupiocoris notatus. The sequence continues at coordinate 162,924 of JASJUZ010000407.1, read as the reverse complement.
CTCAAAAAATTGAGCTGTCCATAATTGTAACACATTATAAAGAAAAAAGAAAAAAACGTTTTACAAAATATGAAACTTGAAAGAATAAAACCGGCTTCAAATTTATCTGCCTATAAAATAAACTCTGAAAAGCAAAAAATAACAAAAATGTCCCAACTTCGCAGCAACTGATTCACCAACTACTTACATAGTGACTACATAACTACTTAAGTACATAACTACTTACAGTACATCTTCGTAAAACGAATTTCGAATTATATTATTAGAGCGCATTTGTAATTTTCGAGTTAAGTCAGGGGCAAATAATTTTGAAGTCAGTTTTATCATTTTTTTTAACGGTATTTTTAAAAGTTTTATCATGTTTTTCAGGTATGATTCGCTACCGATTTTTTCATTTTCAAGCTGAACCATATATGGTTCACGTCAAAGTTATAACACAAGCAATTTTTGCGAACGTTATAAAAGCACTAACTGAGAAATCGCTGTTTTCAAAATGTTTCATCCTGATGCAGCTACTATTAATAATAAAATTCATTAAGAAAAAATTCTCAATAATTTGTGAACAAATAATAATAATAAATCAGCTCATTAAAAATTAATAAAATTGCACTTTTAACCTTTATAACAGACTGAATTCTTTGCTTCCTAGATTTCCCTAGTATTCCTAGCCCATCCTCGATTCCTTCGGGTTCACGTTTCATTATTTCCAAAAAATATCAAAAGCGATTGCACGCGCCGTCGCTAGGAGAAATGAGCGGGGAAAACAAGTTCAACCTTGTCAATTGACGTTTTATTTTATAGCCAAGGCCATGTTCGGTGCCAACAACTACTGTCCTTGGCTACACGTGTAGTCACTACCGCAATGACCCTTGGAATATGCTCCAAAGAACCGGTCTGTTTCGCGAACCAAAGTGGGCGGACTGTACGAATTTCTTATGTTCCTTCTAGGACCTCTCATGTTCCTTATGCTTCTTTCGCGACAAGAGCTCTTCGATGAAAAAATATAATCCATACGTCCCTGTAGAGTAAAAAAAAATAAAAAAATAAAAAAATAAAACCGACTTCAAAAAGTTTGTCTATAAAATACACTCTGAAAAGGAAACCAGTGGTGTGCATAGATCACACAGTACTTCCATGTTTGAGTCGGTAACTGGTATAACCAATTATAAAATCGAGAAAATCGTACGAAGGCCGAAACGTGACCCTAGCGGTAAAGATCAGGCGTCATTCACTCGCCATTACAAATATTAATACCTCTAGCGTCAAACGTATTGATTTTTGCACCCTGTAAAAAGCTCAACAGCGATAAACGGCGTAGGGCGGAAGTACGGTATGTGATCAAAACAAAACAAAACATGATCGTTGTTGGTCACATTTGAAGCAGAGACCCGAAAGTTACAAGAGCGCTAGAATGAAATAATAATACTGTGTGTTATCCAAACTATGCAAAACAAGTTTTATGAACGAGGTCAAAGTTGGTCATATTTAAAGCAAAGAAACCCTAAAAGTACAATAACGCTTCATAAAAAAACTGAAAATGGTTTTACGAGGAAGTACTGCAGGTGACCCCAATAATAAAAATCAAGCAATATTCAGCTGTCATATAGAAAATTCAAAGTCTAATGTATATTCACTCTTGCGGTCTATTAAATCTCAAAAGTTAAAAAAGGCATAATGCGGAAGTACTGTGTGTTATCCAAACTATGCAAAACAAGTTTTGTGAACGAGGTCAAAGTTGGTCATATTTAAAGCAAAGAAACCCAAAAAATACAAATTAAACAACTGAAAATGCGTTTTACGAGGAGGTACTGCATGTGACCCCAATAATAAAAATCAAGCGATATTCAACTGTCATACAGAAAAATTTTAAGTCCTCCAGCGTTCAAATATATTCACTTTTGTGGTCTATAAAAATCAAAATGTGCAAATAACGTGGATGTACTGCATGTGACCCATTTGATAAAAATCAGGCATCATTCAATCGCCAACCCCAACATTTTAAGACCTCAAACATTCAAATACATTGAGTTTTGCGGCCTGTAAAAATCCAAATACAAAACATGCACTAGTGAAATCGTGAAAAACGCTCATAACGTGGAGGCATTGTATGTGACCCACTATACAAAAAATCTAGTGTTTTCTGCTGGCCATAACCGATATTTCAAGCCCTCAAACGTAGAAAAATATTGACTCACATAGCCTGTAAAAATCGAAACAGAAAAAACTTTGAACGCTTATATCTCGGAAGTACTGTGTGTAATTCAAAATCCGGAAAAACTTAATTTTGCACAATCACTGGGAAAACATTCCCTGAAAATTTCATGGGGTTTCATCCATTTTTCAGGGAGATATGGCGATTTATGTCAGTTTGTGACCACAGACAGACGGACACACAGACACACAGACACTTGTTCAGAAAGTGTTTCTGAGTATACTACTATGAAAATTTCTTCTATCAGGACCTCGGTTCCGAATTCGACTTTTCAGACGATCTCAATACTTCCATTTACTACGTAAACATGGAAGTAAAAATAACAAAAATGTCCCAACTTCGCAGCAACTCATTCGCCAACTACACATTTTAAGGACTACCTTACTACTCGTATTGACCTGACCACTTTCTTATTGATTGGATCACCTTCCCTAATAATATAAAAATTATATGATTATGGTGCGCGATGTTTTCCTGAAAAATGCACGCCGCCATGCTCCTGGAAAGCGGAAAACTGCCAGCAGCAAGGGAATTAGCGGCAAGTTCCTTTGTTGGTATTCTCGAAGATTGCTGCCCATCTCGCCTATTTATTGTAGATAAAAAAACGAGACTCCAATTTCTTGTGGACAGCGGGGCAGATGTTTCTATTATTCCATTAAAAAAATTTCGAGCGAATCCGGAAGTAGAATCGGGATACAAGTTGTATGCTGCCAATAATACTGAAATACCAACTTATGGCGTACGAACACTTTCAATTGATCTTGGCTTACGTCGTGAATTTATTTGGCCATTTATCGTCGCGCGCACGAGCAAGGGAATTTTGGGTGCTGATTTTCTGAAGAAATTCAATTTACTTATTGATCTCAAACAACAACGCCTGATAGACGGAGAAACTAAACTCAGCGTTAAGGGTGAACTTTCTTCGATCTCATCCGACTGTATTTTGAGCACCACTTCAAAAACAATAAAATTTCCTGATTTATTCCAAAAATTCCCTGATTTGACCCAACCATCATGGACTCCGAGCCAAGTAAAACATAGCGTGAAGCATTATATTCCTACGTTCGGTCAACCGGTCTATTATAGTAAGCCGCGACAACTGGACGCGAGAAAATTGAAAATTGCCAAAGAAGAATTCACATTCATGCTTCAAAATGGAATAATTTCGCCGTCGAGTTCGCAATCGTCCAGCCCTCTTCACCTAGTTCCGAAGAAAGATGGCAGTTACCGTCCGTGCGGCGATTACAGAAGACTAAATGAGCAGACGATACCCGATCGCTATCCGATACCAAGAATAGACGATTTTCAACATATCTTGCGAGGTTGTTCCATTTTTTCAAAAATCGACCTCTTTAAGGCGTATTTTCAGATACCGGTCGCCGAAGAAGATCGCAAGAAAACAGCTATTACCACTCCGTTCGGACTGTATGAGTACAACGTTATGGCATTTGGATTACGAAACGCCCCAAGCTCATTTCAACGTTTCATTAATGAAGTTTTTCAAGGTCTGAATTTTGTCTTTTCGTTCATAGATGATTGCTTGGTCGCCTCCTCTTCGTCCGAGGAACATCACCATCATCTAGAACAGGTCTTCCAACGTCTTCAGGATTATGGATTACGTGTAAATGTTTCCAAATGTGTTTTCGGCGAAGAGCAACTTGAGTTTCTAGGCCACCTGATAACGCCATCTGGGTCAAAACCGTTACCTGATCGCGTTAAGGTAATTTCGGATTATAAATTGCCTACGACAATTCAAGATTTACGCACGTTTTTAGGTGTTGTGAATTTTTACCGCCGACATGTTAAGGATGCCGCTGCACATCAAGCTGTACTTCACGAATATTTGAAAGGCGCTCGCAAAAAAGACAAACGTGTAATTAATTGGACGCCGGAAGCTCGTCAGCAGTTCGATCAATGCAAAGAGGATCTTGCTAATGCTGCATTGTTAGCATATCCAAATCCGGATTTCCCAATAGCGCTCATGGTCGACGCAAGTGCCTTTGCAGTTGGTTCAGTACTCCAACAGTACGAAAACAACAGCTGGAAACCGTTAGCATTTTATTCTAAAAAATTGTCCGATGCTGAAAAATCTTATTCGACTTATGATCGCGAGTTATTGGCGTGTTACTTATCGGTGAAACATTTCAAACATTATCTTGATGGACGTGATTTTCCTATCTTCACAGACCATAAACCATTAATTTTCGCTTTTCGCCAGAAGAATGAAACAGCCTCCCCACGTCAGCTACGACATCTTCAATATATTTCACAATATACTACGGACATGAGGCACGTCACTGGAAAGGACAACATCGTTGCTGATACTATGTCAAGAATTGAAGGTATTGGTGTCATTGACTATGACAAAATAGCTGAAGCTCAAGATATCGACGGAGAATTTGAACAACTTCGCAAAACTTCAGTATCGTTGAAGTTCAGACAACATCAGCTTCCTTCCGGTCGACAACCATGGTGCGACGTATCTACCGATAATATTCGTCCGTATATTCCGCAGGCTCATCGAAAACAAATTTTCCATCAAATCCACGATTTGGCTCACCCTGGTGTACGATCGACAGTGAAACAACTGGTAACGAAATACGTCTGGCCAAGCATTCAACGAGATGTTCGCGAATGGGCACAAGCTTGTATTAGTTGCCAACGCACCAAGGTAGGACGCCACACACTGTCTCCGATCGGTACTTTTCAGAGCGTGGACGAACGATTCTTCACGGTACACATTGATATCGTTGGACCACTTCCGCCTTCCGACGGAAACATCTATTGCTTGACAATGATTGACCGCTTTACGAATTGGGTTGAAGCTGTGCCTATGATGGATAGCTCGGCAGAAACGGTCGCCAAAGTTTTCTACACTGCCTGGATTTGTCGCTTTGGAGCACCTGCGCATCTGATTTCTGATCAAGGACGCCAGTTTGAGTCGTCGCTATTTCGTAAGTTGGCTGAAATCTGCGGTGTTAAGATGCATCATACGACTCCATACCATCCGCAGTGCAATGGTAAAATTGAACGCCAACATCGCACTATTAAAACAGCAATTAAGGCGCATAACTCTGTCAAGTGGACCGATAGCCTGCCGACAGTGCTTTTGGGAATGCGTGCGTCGCTCAACGATGACTCCCAAAGTTCGATCGCTCAAATGGTCTACGGTAAATCGATCAGACTTCCAGGCGAGTTTTTCGACAAGGCATCAGTGGCAACGGATCCAGCTACATTCGTTCACGACCTTCAGAGTTACATGGACAACCTGAAGCCGAGGAAGCAAGACCATAAAAGCAATCGCCAGATCTTCGTACACAAAGACCTTGCCACTTGCTCGCAAGTATTTGTGCGAATCGACCGCGTGAAGAAGCCGTTGGAACCAGCGTATGAAGGCCCATTTCCAGTCATCAATCGGAATGAAAAGTATTTTTCTGTGGCGATCAAAGGAAAACCTGTCAGCATCTCAATAGATCGTCTTAAACCGGCTTTCATCCTGGCTTCTGACGAAGGCACTGGCCCAGCTACATCAAGAGTGGCATGTGAATCTCCGGTTCCATCGCAGAACATTCGGTCCGATCAACGACCAGTGACTCCGGCACCCGCAACAACGACAACTTCCCGGTCAGGACGAACTGTTAGATTTCCTTCGCGATTTTTGGAAATAATCCGCTATTGAAAAGAAAAAAAGTTATGGTTTCGTAACTTGCGTTACTGGGAGGGGAGTAATGTAGGAGCACCTACTCCTTTCTCCATGTTGCTCTAAAAGACTTCCCGACTCAAATTAATTTTTCATATTTTAAAAATGTTTAATAGTTTAATTATTTGTTTGTTCAAGTGATGACATAAATAGTGAATTGTTTTCTAATTTATTTTGTAATGAAAATTATTGTGTTATTGTATTTGGGAAGGTTGACATCGGTAAAAAGAATTTGTACGGAACTGCTTTTGATGCGGGAGAGAAAAAGAGACTGATATGATAAGGATTACCGATTTCAATTTCAAGTATTCGTGCATCACGTTCTAAAAATTGTTAAAAAATAAAAGTTATTATCGCTATCTCGAAAGTGAATTTAATCCTCGAAATTGGTGGCGATATTACTATTTCTCATTTCCCAAATGATTAAAAGATTTTCCTTTCACCTCTGAATTGCCTCCAGATTGATCATCTTTTGGAGTCGGCGCCTCTCTTATATTGTATTGGAGAAGCCTATAGATTCCGAATTACCAGTAGTATCAATATAAATATCATGAGTTTTCACGATTCTTGAACAGAGCAAATCAGCATTTATGAGAACTGATTATTAACAATATCGATTTGAAGGTGACTATTCACGCCTTTTCCTAAAAACCATTTCAGATTTCTCTAAGAATCTTTACGTCCAGACCCAGACTTATTACCTGGCACCTACTAATTTATCGTAAATTCATATTTATTTGTAACCATCGGTTATTTTGCCAGAGAGGCGTCGACTCCAAAAGATGATCAATCTGGAGGCAATTCAGAGGTGAAAGGAAAATCTTTTAATCATTTGGGAAATGAGAAATAGTAATTTTTATATTATTAGGGAAGGTGATCCAATCAATCAGGAATTGGTCAGGTCAATACGAGTAGTAAAGTAGTCCTTAAAATGTGTAGTTGGCGAATGAGTTGCTGCGAAGTTGGGACATTTTCGTTATTTTTTCCTTTTCAGAGTGTATTTTATAGACAAACTTTTTGAAGTCGGTTTTTTTTTTAGAAAGTTTTTTTTACTTCCATGTTTACGTAGTAAATGGAAGTATTGAGATCGTCTGAAAAGTCGAATTCGGAACCGAGGTCCTGATGGAAGAAATTTTCGTAGTAGTATACTCAGAAACACTTTCTGAACAAGTGTCTGTGTGTCCGTGTGTCCGTCTGTCCGTCTGTCCGTCTGTCTGTGGTCACAAACTGACATAAATCGCCATATCTCCCTGAAAAATTGATAAAACCCTATGAAATTTTAAGGGAATGTTTTCCCAGTGATTGTGCATAATTAGGTTTTTCCTAATTTTGAATTACACACAGTACTTCCGGTATATAAGCGTTCAAAGTTTTTTCTTTTTCGATTTTTACAGGCTATGAGAGTCGATCTTTTTCTACGTTTGAGGGCTTGAAATGTCGATTATGGCAAGCAGAAAACACTAGATTTTTTGTATAGTGGGTCACATACAATGCCTCCACGTTATGAGCGTTTTTCACGATTTCACTAGTGCATGTTTTGTATTTGGATTTTTACAGGCTGCAAAACTCAATGTATTTGAACGTTCAAGGTCTTAAAATGATGGGGACGGCGATTGAATGATGCCTGATTTTGATCAAATGGGTCACAGGCGGTACTTCCGCGTTATTTGCACATTTGCTACATTTTGATTTTTATAGACCACAAAAATGAATATGTTTGAACGCTGGAGGACTTAAAATTTTTCCTTATGACAGTTGAATATCGCTTGATTTTTATTATTGGGGTCACCTGCAGTACTTCCTCGTAAAACGCATTTTCAGTGATTTTAATTGTATTTTTTGGGTCTCTTTGCTTTTAATGTGACCAACTTTGACCTTGTTCACAAAACTGGTTTTGCATAGTTTGGATAACACACAGTACTTCGCAATATGCCATTTTTTAACTGTTGAGATTTTAACAGACCGTAAAAGTGAACATACATTAGACTTTAAATTTTCTATATGACAGCTGAATATTGCTTGATTTTTATTATTGGGGTCACCTGCAGTACTTCCTCGTAAAACCATTTTCAGTTATTTTATTAAGCGTAATTGTACTTTTAGAGTCTCTTTGCTATAAATATGACCCACTTTGATCTCGTTCACAAAACTTGTTTTGTATGGTTCGGGTAACACACTGTACTTCCGCTTTATGCCATTTTTTAACTTTTGAGATTTTAATAGACCGCAAGAGTGAATATACATTAGACTTTAAATTTTCTATATGACAGCTGAATATTGCTTTTTTTTTATTATTGGTGTCACCTGCAGTACTTCCTCGCAAAACGCATTTTCAGTTACTGTACTTTTTGGGGCTCTTTGCTATATATTTGACCAACTCTGACCACGTTCACAGAACTTGTTTTGTATAGTTTGGATAACACACAGTACTTCCGCCTTATGCCGTTTTTTTGCATTAGAGATTTTTATTGACCACAAGAGTGAATATACTTTAGAATTCAAATTTTTCTTTATGACAGTTGAATTATGCTTGATTTTCATTATCGGGGTCACATGCAGTACTTCCTCGTTAAACGCGATTTCAGTTATTTCATTCTAGCGCTCTTGTAACTTTCGGGTCTCTGCTGTAAATGTGACCAACAACGATCATGTTTTGTTTTGTTTTGATCACATACCGTACTTCCGCCCTACGCCGTTTATCGCTGTTGAGCTTTTTACAGGGAGCAAAAATCAATACATTTGACGCTAGAGGTATTAAATATTTGTAATGGCGAGTGAATGACGCCTGATATTTACCGCTAAGGTTACGTTTCGGCCTTTGTACGATTTTCTCGATTTTATAATTGGTTATACCAGTTACCGACTCAAACATGGAAGTACTGTGTGATCTATGCACACCACTGGTTACACAACTCTGCTTATTATTGATTATTTATTCATTTAACCAGGAAGTAGGTACCACAGAAATCGCAAGGCAGCAAGAAGATGCTGCTTCTATTCATATCTACACAGCAAAAATGGTAAACTATTAAAGGGAATTCTGCGTGAGGGAATCCGTGTGATAAATCCGTGTTTTTGGCAATTCATGAAATTTTGCGTAGAAACCGAATCTGCAATAGAAAATGGGGGTTCTCATTTGAAATAACGAAGTTGGTGTCGGTTGCGCAATTGCGCAATGCGCAACGTGATGATATTCGAAATCCTCTCCAAAAAACCAGTTGATTTAAAAAAAAATCAAATTTTTATCTTGGAAAATAACGAAGATACGGAGGTTGAACCATTAACTCGTGGACACCCGGTATAGGCCTCTCCAATACAATACAAGAGAGGCGCCGACTACAAAAGATGATCAATCTGGAGGCGATTCAGAGGTGAAAGGAAAATCTTTTAATCATTTGGGAAATGAGAAATAGTAATTTTTATACTATTAGGGTAGGTGATCCAATCAATCAGGAAGTGGTCAGGTCAATACGAGCAGTAAAGTAGTCCTTAAAATGTGTAGTTGGCGAATGAGTTGCTGCGAAGTTGGGACATTTTTGTTATTTTTTCCTTTTCAGAGTGTATTTTATAGACAAAGTTTTTGAAGTCGGTTTTTTTTAAATTAATTAATTCAATTTGCACGCAAATGGTGCGAACTGTTCGATAGGGCAAAAATCCGATTGCAGTCAAGGAAGCAGAATATTTTTTTGCGGCGGGGGCATAAAAAACGAGACCTTTTTATATGGTAGTAACCGCCTGATACCTAATTCTTCGACCTATTATAACCCCTGCGAAACAAAATTGGTTCCAGTCAAATATAAATACACACGTTAAATTTTCGTCCCGTAATCCATCATGAAGGATAATTCGAATGCAACCCGAAAATTTATCGTCCGCTCCCTCGGCCGCCTTGAAAAAAAAACCGTTTTGTGGAACTAGGGCGGCTGCTTCATGAAACTTTAATCTCCTTTGAGCAATGGATTCCGAAGGTAACGAAGCGTGTTAGGCCCGAAAAGCAGAACTTCCGATTTGCAGTTGGCCTTCCTCCACGGGGTTGGCAGGAACAACGAATGCATCGAGGCGATGAGGTTGGGTTGCATTAATTTGTGCGGCATAGTAAGGAAGCAATAGACGTTTTTGTGAACCTAGGTAGTCCTTAAGTGGAATATTGTTACTGTAATCAAATTTTATATCATATTTAACTTAAACCAAAAATAACATTTCCCTACTGACTGAACCTACTTGGCTGTGGACCCTATGGCTCCACGTAAGTAGCTTGAGAATTCTATAACTTTTATGATTGTCTTGTACCTCAATGATAACAAACATTAAATGATATATAATTAGGTCACCCTGAGGATGCCGAAATTGGTGAAAGTGCTCGGCAGTTTTTCACCTCCTCACAACCCCCGGACAGTGATTTTTATATTATAAGTGGAGGTGGTCCAATCAATCAGGAAGAGGTCTGGTCAATACGAGTAGTCCGTAAAATGTGTAGTTGGTGAACGAGATGCTGCGAAGTTGGGACATTTTTGTTATTTTTTCCTTTTCAGAGTGTATTTTATAGGCAAATATTTTTGAAGTCGGTTTTATTTTTCAAACAGTTTTTTTTTTTTTTTTTTTTTACCATACACACACTGAGAGACAGGCACACAGACACTTGTTCAGTAAGTGTTTTTGAGTGCATACTATGGAAATGTTTTCCAATAGGACCTCCATTCCGAATTTGAGTTTTCAGGCGATCACAACACTTTTACTTACCGCGTAAATGTGGAAGTAAATCAATACTTCCATTTACTACGTAAACATGGAAGTAAAAAAGTAACAATTAGTAAATAAAAATAAATAATCAAAAAAACTAATTTTGGCAATTTGGGAAATTAAATATTTATATCGGAAGTTCTGTTTACAAGGCTTAGCTTGCACTTACTTTAACAAAGGCCATAGTAATTTTTGTCTTCAGGGTCATGGTCAAGGCGAAGGCGTGCGTGCCTTGCTCTCACGATTTCATTCGTTAAACCTTTGAAAGCTTTGTATATTAATTTTAATGAAATGCTAATTACTCCTCGGCCGGCCGTTTATTCTACCTTCTTGCCAACTATTACCAATTATATTCAAATGCGATGAAGGCTCGTTCCGGTTGTAATTTCAAGAAGTCAACGTTCTCAATTAGCGAAAGTAATGTGCTGGGTCTTCGGGTTATGATATGGTGTGCATTTCGACCATGATAATCAAGAGCAATAGCATTTCAGTTAATAGCCACGTTAATTGAATTTCCTTTATTGCTACCTATAATACGGCCGGCTTTCTTGAAGCAGGTCACCGCCATTACACACTTGGGAGGAGAGTTATTAAATATACACAACGTCGTAGACATTGGCACATTCTTGAGACTACTACAGCGAGCATTAGGTTCCTCGAAATTGAGTTTATGAGGCTTGAAAAAATGTGTCCTTCAATGACGAAAAGGGAAGTATTCCTATAATCCATGGAAATTGTTACCGAATACACATTTTCTGGAAAACGATGGAAATTACGAATTGTCTCTCCCACCAATCCCCCAACAATACACTTACGATTGAGGTAGCGATTATACTAGTGTTGACGGCGAGTGAGGGACAGACTGGATTTTGGGACGCTGAATCGAATGAGACCATCGCGAGGTCGATGGTTTTAATGGTTCTCGAACGTTAAGGGTACCTTCTTTTGGGTATTTTAATGGGGGGTCTTGTGGGGGAGAAATTCGTATTTTCCAACGTTTTTCAGAAAAAGGTTATTTGGTATCACTTCTATAGATTTTTGGGCGCTGAATCGAATTAGACCATCGCGGGGTCAATAGCTTTATTGGTTCTCGAGCTATCGCAGCTTTTGTGTCGAATTTGGGAGATTTTCAGTGTAACTCGAGAGTTATTTGAGCTATAAAAATCGTTCTATACTCATTGGAATGGTACTCAAACACTCTCTCCAGCTACATCGTTAGGAAAAACTTTAGTTTTTAATTAGGAAATTAAGAAAAATAAAAATGATTAAAATTACAATAGTTGCTACGGAGTTATAGATCATAATTTCTATCTTAATACATCAAATCATGGATTTTCCTATCTAGTAATAGAGCTATATGTATTCTAATAGAACGAAAGGTTGACGAATAGACAGAAATATCAGCCTATCAAGAATATTGTTTGTTGAGTTCGAAATAGCAAACGGAATGACGGAAGGAAGTGATTATTGGGAAACCTAATGATTAGAAGTGATCGAGCAAACGATGATTGGGCCGGTTTACAAGATAGGAATAGTCGGTAGACAATAGCAATAAATAAATCGTTACCTGCCGTTTACTGCCGAGTTTCTTGCCAGTTGAATAAAACTCAGTGTCGGGTGCGCAGGAAAAATAGCTAACTTTGCAAACGTCATTTTTAGAAATGATCCTGATTGTTTAATATAAATTTGTGACCGTGTTGCCAAAATTGAAAATGGATACAGAACACAATCAGTAATATTGGTATGTATTAACCTACACACATGGTATAGGTATCATTTGTTGAATGAAAAGAAAAAAAATTGCATACAATGATTCATTTTGGTTTTTAACCGAATTCTACCGTTCTAATTCGAAAAAAACTAGTGGGTGTGCATGGATCACACAGCTCTTCCTTGTTTGAGTCGGTAACAGAAATAACCAATAACAAAATTAGAAAGCTCGTACTAACGGCGGAACGTTGTTGTTACTCTACAACTGTTACTGAAAAACTAGCGAGGAAAACCGAAAACGCTGCAAATTATTGTACGGTGGTTTCTTATTCCTTCGCTTCAATAATGATTTAGGAAGACTATCCATTTGTGATAGTAATTATTTCGATCATTTCTGAACAATCCCACCGAAAAAAAGATGGTAACTATAGGGGAAAACGCCGTAGCAACTATTGTAATTTTAATGAAATTTATTTTTCTGAATTTCCTAATTAAAAGCTAAATTTTTTGCCTTACCCTACAGCTGGAGAGAGTGTTTCACGACCATTCCAATGAGTATAGAACGATTTTTATAGCTTGAAGAACTTTCGAGTTATACCCTCATATATCAAATTTCTGAAAATCTCCCAAATACGACACAAACTCGAAACGATAACTCGAGAACCAATGAAGCTATCAACCCCGCGATGGTCTCATTCGATTCAGCGTCCAAAAATCTATATTTATAATTTGGTACCAAATACACATCTTTCTGAAAAACCATACAAAATATGAATTTTCTCCCCCTCAATACCCCTCAAAAGTACCCTTAAAATTGAGCTAGCAGTTGGTTCAAGAATCGGGCCGTCGTAGGACCGAAATTGCTTTTTGGTGAGAATTTCAAGAATGTGGCTATTATAGTTTGGCCGGAAAACTGCTAACGGCGTGAGGCGTACGGCGGACCGATAGCATTTTTTTTTATTGGATATTCGATATTTATTGGATGAACATCAAATTTTGAGGGGGGTTATAAAAATTTTTTCTTGGGCGATTACAATAGTTTATTATTGAATATAAAACCAAAAATCGGATAACGCACGAATTAAGATAATGAAGTGCTGTATGTGAGCCTAAAATAACGATAGAAGCCAAATTTTCAAAAAGGAGATTATACTTATGAACCTCCAGCGTCAATTATGATGTTTTTGGTTTATTATTCAATAATAAACCAGGTATACTGTTATTTTTATAGAAATTCCAGAGGTGATAAAGTAATTAAATGAACTGCACAAACATCAACTTTAATTGGAGGCGAACAAGATTAGACACAACGGCCGCAAGCACACGCGCAAGGTGACAAGAACAAAAACTCATGATATTTATAATATTATTACTAATTCGGAATCTATAGGCTTCTCCAATACAATATAAAAGAGGCGCCGACTCCATAAGATGATCAATCTGGAGGCAATTCAGAGGTGAAAGGAAAATCTTTTAATCATTTGGGAAATGAGAAATAGTAGTTTTTATATTATTAGGGAAGGTGATCCAATCAATCAGGAAGTGGTCAGGTCAATACGAGTAGTAAAGTAGTCCTTAAAATGTGTAGTTGGCGAAAGAGTTGCTGCGAGGTTGGGACATTTTTAACCGACTTCAAACAAGTAGGAGGTTACTATGGTCGTCTAGCGGGATTTTTTTTTTTTTTTTTTCGGTATGTGTTGTCCACCGGCGTTCAGCTACTGTACGTCCGATCGGGTTACTTTTTTTTTGTTTGAAAGGGTTACTATCCAGGTAGGTCCCATAATTTTTTCAATCGAGTCCGTCCAGTAGTAACGTCTCCAGACGCGGAGAAACGCCGGAAAACGTGATTTTCGCGAAAAAAGGAAGTTTTGACTTTGCAAGCTTATAACTTCTAGAATACTTGCTCGATTGTTTTGTTTCTGGTGTCATTTTGTTCATAATTTATCTGCCTACGAGGGCCTAGCTCCAAGTTCGGCATTCTAATATAGCGTGTAGAGAAGAAAGTGTAACAAAAAACGTGATGCCAATTTTCACTTTTTTGAGGTTTTTCGAGCACCGTTCCCAACCACGTCGAGAAAAAAAATATGAACACTATTGCACTTGGAAGCACTTAGCTAGAGCTTTCTAACGATGGTAAAAAATCAAGTTTAGGTGGCATAATAAGGGAGCAATCAATGTTTTAATGGACCCGTGTTTGAGACCTCATAACTTCCAAACGAAAACTGTTTTTCCATCGTTTTTAAACTTAAATTGTTCAAATTTGAGTCTAGTTTACGTGATTCAAATTTGGTATTGATTGGACTAAGAGTAGATACTTTTTAGGCCGTATTTCTAAAAAATTGTTTCAAAATCACGTTTTTTGGACTATTATGCTTGTAGAAAAAAGAACTACGTTAGTCATAGCATTCTCGTTAGAAGATTTGAATTCGGCGTTAAATTTTCAATAAATAACATGGTTTTGAAGGCCAAATAACTCAATTTTAATGCACAAACGTTTGGCGAATTTCTGAACTTTGGTTCGGATTCTCTCATTCAGTGTGATGCGGATACGCTTCAGGAAATCATCACTCTATTATCGTTAGAGAAATAAAGAACGCGTGAATTGGTGCAATTCAGTAACCAGCAATGGTGTAGACAATTATTTGAGTTTTCTAAGGTGTATCAATGGGTTCAAAGTATCCGGTATGTTGACCAAGAGACCCAAATCAGTGGATGGATTATTCCAAACGTTCAAACTCACTCTCAATCAACATAATAACATTGAAAATAGTTAGGTAATCATTATACTTTAGAACTTCAACGTTCAACGGACCTATGAATTGAGTTTGGACGGTTAGTAGTAAGTGACAAGAACACAATAAAGAAAGCTTGGGAAAATTCTGTAAAGAGAGCTGTCCATAATTGTAAGTCACTAAAAAGAGAAAAATAAAAAAAAACTTTTTAAAAATAAATGAAACCGACTTCAAAAAGTTTGTCTATAAAATACACTCTGAAAAGGAAAAAAATAACAAAAATGTCCCAACTTCGCAGCAACTCATTCGCCAACTACACATTTTAAGGACTCGTATTGACCTGACCACTTCCTGATTAAAAGATTTTCCTTTCACCTCTGAAATGCCTCCAGATTGATCATCTTTTGGAGTCGGCGCCTCTCTGGTAAAATAACCGATGGTTACAAATAAATATTATGAATTCACGATGAATTAGTAGGTGCCAGGTAATAAGTTTGGGTCTGGACGTAAAGATTCTTAGAGAAATCTGAAATGGTTTTTAGGAAAAGGCGTGAATAGTCACCTTCAAATCGATATTGTTAATAATCAGTTCTCAGAAATGCTGATTTGCTCTGTTCAAGAATCGTGAAAACTCATGATATTTATATTCATACTACTGGTAATTCGGAATCTATAGGCTTCTCCAATACAATATAAGAGAGGCGCCGACTCCAAAAGATGATCAATCTGGAGGCAATTCAGAGGTGAAAGGAAAATCTTTTAATCAGGAAGTGGTCAGGTCAATACGAGTCCTTAAAATGTGTAGTTGGCGAATGAGTTGCTGCGAAGTTGGGACATTTTTGTTATTTTTTCCTTTTCAGAGTGTATTTTATAGACAAACTTTTTGAAGTCGGTTTTATTTTTTTTTTAAGTTTTTTTTTGTTATTTTTTCCTTTTCAGAGTGTATTTTATAGAAAAAGTTTTTGAAGTCGGTTTTATTTTTATTTTTTAAAGTTTTTTTTATTTTTCTCTTTTTAGTGACTTACAATCGTGGACAGCTCTCTTTACAGAATTTTCGCAAGCTTTCATTATTGTCACTTACTACTAACCGTCCAAACTCAATTCATAAGTCAGTTGAACGTTGAAGTTCTAAAGTATAATGATTACCTAACTATTTTTTAACCGACTTCAAAAAAGGAGGAGGTTACTATAGTTGACTTGCGGGTTTTTTTTCGGTATGTGTTGTCCACCGGCGTTCAGCTCTTGTACGTCCGATCGGGTTACTTTTTTTTTGTTTGAAAGGGTTACTATCCAGGTAAGTCCCATAATTTCTTCAAATGAGTCCATCCAATAGTTACGTCCCCAGACGCGGAGAAACGCCGGAAAACGTGATTTTCGCGAAAAAAGGAAGTTTTGACTTTGCAAGCTTATAACTTCTAGAATACTTGCTCGATTGTTTCGTTTCTGGTGTCATTTTGTTCATAATTTATCTGCCTACAAGAGCCTAGCCAAAATCGCCAAAATGTGTAGTTGGCGAATGAGTTGCTGCGAAGTTGGGACATTTTTGTTATTTTTTCCTTTTCAGAGTGTATTTTATAGACAAACTTTTTGAAGTCGGTTTTATTTTTTTCAATGTTACTATGTTGATTGAGAGTGAGTTTGAACGTTTGGAATAATCCATCCACTGATTTGGGTCGCTTAGTCAACATGCCGGATACTTTGATCCCATTGATACACCTTACAAAACTCAAATAATTGTCTACACCATTGCTGGTTACTATATTGCACCAATTCACTCGTTCTTATTTCTCTAACGATAATACAGTGATGATTTCCTGAAGCGTATCCGCATTCACACTGAATGAGAGAATTCGAACCAAATGTCAGAAATTCGCCCAACGTTTGTGCATTAAAAGGGAGTTATTTGGCCTTCAAAACCATGTTATTTATTGAAAATTTACCGCTGAATTCAAATTTTCTAACGAGAATGCTATTACTAACGTAGTTTTTTTTCTACGAGCATAAATAGTCCAAAAAACGTGCTTTTGAAACAATTTTTTTAAAAATACGGCCTAAAAAGTATCTAATTTTAGTCTGATCAATACCAAATTTTGATCACTTAAACTAGACTCAAATTTGAACTATTTAAGTTTAAAAACTATGGAAAAACAGTTTTGGTTCAGTCGTTATGAGGTCTCAAACATAGGTCCATAAAAACATCGATTGCTCCCTTATTATGCCACCTAAACTTGATTTCTTACCATCGTTAGAAAGCCCTAGCTAAGTGCTTTCAAGTGCAATAGGTTTTATATTTTTTTTCTCTACGTGGTTGGGAATGGTGCTCGAACAACCTCAAAAAAGTGAAAATCGGTATCACTTTTTTTCTTACACTTTCTTCTCTACACGCTATTTTACAATGCTGAACGAAAAATTGAAGCTAGGCCCTTGTAGGCAGATAAATTATAAACAAAATGACACCAGAAACAGATTGTTGAACGAAAATTGGAGCTAGGCTCTTATAGGCAGACAATTATTATGAACAAATTGACATGAACAACAAAACAATTGAGCATTATTCTAGAAGTTATAAGCTTGCAAAATCAAAACTTCCTTTTTTCGCGAAAATCACGTTTCCCGGCGTTTCTCCGCGTCTGGAGACGTAACTACTGGATGGACTCAATTGGAAAAATTATGGGACCTACCTGGATAGTAACCCTTTCAAACAAAAAAAAAAAAGTAACCCGATCGGACGTACAGGAACTGAACGCCAGCGGACAACACATACCGAAAAAAAACCCGCAAGTCAACCATAGTAACCTCCTCTTTTTTTGAAGTCGGTTAAAAAATCAATGTATTTGAACGCTGGAGTTTTTGAATGTTTGTATCGATGCTATAAAAAGGATCTCATTTTACAAAATTTGGTTTTTATTGTAAGGCTCACATTCTTTGGAAGCATCATCAACCTAACTCGTGCATTTTTCTATTTTTGAGTCTCTTGGCTCGTTTTTCAATAAAAGTTGTTGTAAAGTAACGTTGCGGCCTTCGTACGATTTTCCTTATTTTAAAATTGGTTATATCTGTTACCGACTCAAACATGGAAGTACTGTGTGATCTATGCACGTCACTGGTTTGTACCTACCATCTTCTATCCCCGTTAACCCTGATTTTTTTCACCATGTTAGGACTTTCCCCAGTCAGAAAAATTAAATTATTCACATCTTAGCGTGATACATCTTTCTTGAAAATTTCGGCTTTCTATTCATTTCCAATTCCAAAAGAAAAATGGAAAACTGATCTTCATTTTTACTATAAGGATGTGAAAATCGTTCAAAGTTGACAAGCCGCGTAATGATTCGACAGATATTTTGAAACAACGGACGAGTATTGGATGTGACTCAATTCAAGTGTAAAAAAAAAAAGTGATACACCGTTGACAGCGAGTTATTACGGCTTGTCCGTCCAATAAGATGCAACCGATCCCAGCAAATAATGCATACGCTCACGCGAGACTCGTTTATACCATTGACCGTAAATCAAACTTTTCCGAACGTCCGCTCCGGCGAAACCTGATTAAATATATGTAAATTAGATCTCGGTGTTGATCCTGTATTCGTTTCGATTCGCGAATTAAAATAATTCTAGGTTCGGAAGCTTGTCAGGAGAATTTTACACACTAGTATTACGGCTGCACTAATCTAGTAAGTTATGCAGAAGTTAGCCATCAAAATGCCTTTCATTTTGTTTCCCAATTTGCACATTTATGAACGATATCCCTCGAGGAATCTGAAAGTATGTAAGACAGATGTCTATCAAATAATACGTATACGATGCGGACGATAATTTTTCCTACCCTTTCAAAGGGGTATTTTGCCTTATTCATTCAGGAGTATGAATTAAGAATGCGAGAACAATTGTCGGACTTCTTTCCTAACTGTGCACTCATGCATCTATTTAAAAGACTTTATTACATTACGAACCACTTTTATGACTCAAAACTATTTCAACTTTCTGACCAACGTGAATGATTCGAAGCCCCACCCGTTTTTAAACCGATCAATCCTCATCGAGAGGGGAACTTGGAAAAATAAATGAACAAATAAGGACGTCAGGAGTTGCGCGTGGAAGAAATTATTCAGAAAAAAAGCACAAGTCGCAACGGTTGGGCGGTCTGCATTGTGTCTGAACGAGTTGCCCTTGAAAATTTTTGAAACTACCAACTGAAAGAACTCGTCTCAATGAAGCGAATGGTAAACGGAGTGATACGCGAACTTGGAATGAAATTCTCTTCCCTGAATTTTTGACATTTTTATGTCTTTGCTATGGCACACAACCAAAATTATGTTATGTTACGTAACGTGACAATGTTCCCAGTAGAGTTGTGCAACAACCAAATGTTATGATATCGTTACGTGTACGGCTAGTTGTATAGTAACACTCTATTCAAACGTAGTAAGATAGTGTGATTACTAATTACATAAGAGTTGTAGCCGTACATAATGAAAATAAAAAATGAAAAAAAACTGTTTAATTTTGTTTTCTGTACAATGAAAGAATTAATGGGAATTCACGAGAGGAAGAAAAGAAGGCTAAAAGGAAGTTGGAAGGGAAAGAAGAAGGGGGAGAAAGACATGAAAATGTCCCAATGCGTTGCAGACTTGTATGCAAGCGTTATGTTTTCTTGGGCGCTTTACAATGGTTTATTATTTAATAATAAATCAAAACAAAAACTGGAAATGAAACGTCTGACCATGTTGTAGAAATCCAATACTTCTCCATCTTGACGGAAACGCACTAAGCACTAAGAAGAAAACAGCGGGATGCGGGAACGGGGACTCGCGCGGAACTAACTCAATTGCTCTCGGACATGGGAACATGAACCTGAGGAGACAGGAAAGACAATCCTCATCCGAGTATACGAGAGCAAAGTCGCAACCGTGAAGAAACCTTGAAAACATCGGCGTCCGAAATCTCCTAGAAAATACCCTTTATAATTGATGAGGCTGGCTCTAAAATTGAGCCGTTACCAATTTCCCTTGATTTCAAAATTAAAAGCTAAATTTCTTTCTCGCTTTTTGGAGTTACTTGAGCTAAATATTCAATAAATAAAATTAATATAAAAAAAAAACTATAACAATTGGGTACTAGGGGTACTAGGGATTAAGTGCTAATATCTCATAAAAGCTCGCATACAACTGAATTTGAACTACTGAAGAAATTGCCAAATAACAATACAAATGAAAACATCTGTAATGAATTCAGTTGTCAAACTGAAACCAGTTTCCATGTTGAGTCGGTAACTGGAATAACCAATCTTAAGACTAAGAAGTAAGAAGCTCCTACTGAGGGTGCAACGTTATTGCTCGACAACTGTGTATTACAAACTACCTAGAAAACCAGAAAAAAAAAAAATAGAAAAACGCACCAATTAGGTTAATAATGAGGAAGAGCAGTATGTGAGCCAAACATAACGACGTAGGCCAAAACACCAACCCAAAAGTAAATTAAAAAACTTTCAAAAATAAATAAAACCGACTTCAAAAATACTTATTTGCATATTAAAAAAAAAAATAAAACTGACTTCAAAAATATTTGCCTATACATATAAACTCTGAAAAGGAAAAAATAAAAAACTTAAAAAAAAAAAAAAATGAAACCGACTTCAAAAAGTTTGTCTATAAAATACACTCTGAAAAGGAAAAAATAACAAAAATGTCCCAACTTCGCAGCAACTCATTCGCCAACAACACATTTTAAGGACTACTTTACTACTCGTATTGACCTGACCACTTCCTGATTGATTGGATCACCCCCCATAATAATTAACCGACTTCAAACAAGGAGGAGGTTACTATGGTCGTCTAGCGGGATTTTTTTTTTTTTTTTCGGTATGTGTTGTCCACCGGCGTTCAGCTCCTGTACGTCCGATCGGGTTACTTTTTTTTTGTTTGAAAGGGTTACTATCCAGGTAGGTCCCATAATTTTTTCAATTGAGTCCATCCAGTAGTTACGTCTCCAGACGCGGAGAAACGCCGGAAAACGTGATTTTCGCGAAAAAAGGAAGTTTTGACTTTGCAAGCTTATAACTTCTAGAATACTTGCTCGATTGTTTTGTTTCTGGTGTCATTTTGTTCATAATTTATCTGCTTACAAGGGCCTAGCTTCAATTTTTCGTTCGGCATTCTAATATAGCGTGTAGAGAAGAAAGTGTAACAAAAAACGTGATGCCGATTTTCACTTTTTTGAGGTTTTTCGAGCACCGTTCCCAACCACGTCGAGAAAAAAATATGAACACTATTGCACTTGGAAGCACTTAGCTAGAGCTTTCTAACGATGGTAAAAAATCAAGTTTAGGTGGCATAATAAGGGAGCAATCAATGTTTTGTTGGACCTGTGTTTGAGACCTCATAACTTCCAAACGTAAACTGTTTCTCCATAGTTTTTAAACTTAAATTGTTCAAATTTGAGTCTAGTTTACGTGATTTAAATTTGATATTGATTGGACTGAAATTAGATACTTTTTAGGCCATATTTCTAAAAAATTTGTTTCAAAATCACGTTTTTTGGACTATTTATGCTTGTAGAAAAAAAACTACGTTAGTCATAGCATTCTCGTTAGAAGATTTGAATTCGGCGTTAAATTTTCAATAAATAACATGGTTTTGAAGGCCAAATAACTCCATTTTAATGCACAAACGTTTGGCGAATTTCTGAAATTTGGTTCGGATTCTCTCATTCAGTGTGAATGCGGATACGCTCCAGGAAATCATCACTCTATTATCGTTAGAGAAATAAAGAACGCGTGAATTGGTGCAATTCAGTAACCAGCAATGGTGTAGACAATTATTTGAGTTTTCTAAGGTGTATCAATGGGTTCAAAGTATCCGGTATGTTGACCAAGAGACCCAAATCAGTGGATGGATTATTCCAAACGTTCAAACTCACTCTCAATCAACATAATAACATTGAAAATAGTTAGGTAATCATTATACTTTAGAACTTCAACGTTCAACGGACCTATGAATTGAGTTTGGACGGTTAGTAGTAAGTGACAAGAACACAATAAAGAAAGCTTGGGAAAATTCTGTAAAGAGAGCTGTCCATAATTGTAAGTCACTAAAAAGAGAAAAATAAAAAAAAAACTTTTTAAAAATAAATGAAACCGACTTCAAAAAGTTTGTCTATAAAATACACTCTGAAAAGGAAAAAATAACAAAAATGTCCCAACTTCGCAGCAACTCATTCGCCAACTACACATTTTAAGGACTACTTTACTACTCGTATTGACCTGACCACTTCCTGATAGATTGGATCACCTTCCCTAATAGTATAAAAATTACTATTTCTCATTTCCCAAATGATTAAACGATTTTCCTTTCACCTCTGAATTGCCTCCAGATTGATCATCTTTTGGAGTCGGCGCCTCTCTGGCAAAATAACCGATGGTTACAAATAAATATGAATTTACGATAAATTAGTAGGTGCCAATAAGTCTGGGTCTGGACGTAAAGATTCTTAGAGAAATCTGAAATGGTTTTTAGGAAAAGGCGTGAATAGTCACCTTCAAATCGATATTGTTAATAATCAGTTCTCATAAATGCTGATGTGCTCTGTTCAAGAATCGTGAAAACTCATGATATTTATATTCTTACTAATTCGGAATCTATAGGCTTCTCCAATACAATATAAGAGAGGCGCCGACTCCAAAAGATGATCAATCTGGAGGCAATCCAGAGGTGAAAGGAAAATCTTTTAATCATTTGGGAAATGAGAAATAGTAATTTTTATGTCCGGGGGTTGTGAGGTGGAGAAAAACCAGGCGACTCATTCTCCAATTCTTTATTAGCTGGCCGAGCACTTTCGCCCATTCGGGCGAAGCCCACAGCCCTGTGGACCCTATGGCTCCACGTCGCCCTGAGGATGCCCGAATGGGCGAAAGTGCTCGGCCAGCTAATAAAGAATTGGAGAATGAGTCGCCTGGTTTTTCTCCACCTCACAACCCCCGGACATCAAGAGACGCGACGAGAAGGAAAAGAGTAATTTTTATATTATTAGGGAAGGTGATCCAATCAATCAGGAAGTGGTCAGGTCAATACGAGTAGTAAAGTAGTCCTTAAAATGTGTAGTTGGCGAATGAGTTGCTGCGAAGTTGGGACATTTTTGTTACTTTTTCCTTTTCAGAGTGTATTTTATAGACAAAGTTTTTGAAGTCTGTTTTATTTTTTTTTAAAAAGTTTTTTTTTTGGGTCTAGTTCTCTAACAATGTTATCCACAATGTTAGTCACAAAGGCCAGTTTGTTGTCGCTCATACTATTAGGGAAGGTGATCCAATCTATCAGGAAGTGGTCAGGTCAATACGAGTAGTAAAGTAGTCCTTAAAATGTGTAGTTGGCGAATGAGTTGCTGCGAAGTTGGGACATTTTTGTTATTTTTTCCTTTTCAGAGTGTATTTTATGGACAAAGTTTTTGAAGTCGGTTTTATTTTTTTTGTTATATAAAGATGACTATTTCTCCTTTCCCAAATTATTAAAAGACGTTCCTTTCACCTCTGAATCGCCTCTAGATTGAACATTTTTTTGGAGTCGGCGCCTCTCTTATGTTGTATTGGAGAAGCCTTCGACATATTAGTAAGAATATAAATATCATGAGTTTTCATGTTTCTTGATCAGAGCAAATCAGCATTTATGTGAACCGATTTTGAACAATATCGATTTGACGATGACTACTTACGCCTTTTCCTAAAACCATTTCAGATTCTCTATGAATCTTCACGTCCAGACCCAGACTTATTACCTGGCACCTTCAAATTTATCGTAAATTCATGTTATTAGTAACCATCGAGAAGTCATTTTGCCAGAGAGGCGCCGACTCCAAAAAAATGATCAATCTGGGGGCGATTCAGAAGTGAAAGAAAAGTCTTTCAATTATTTGGGAAATAAGAAATAGTCATTTTTATATTATTAGGGGAGGTGATCCAATCAATCAGGAAAAAATGTTCAGGTCAATACGAGTAGTAAAGTAGTCCTTAAATGTGTAGTTGGTGAACTTGTGTCTATGCGTCCATTTGATTTATATCTTTGGCTCGCTCACCGTCGTTGCTATAAAAATAAAAATGATCTCATTTTACAAAACTTGGCTTTTATTGATGCTCACATAGGTACTGCGGAAGCATTACCAACCTAAGTCGTGTGTTTTTTCTATTTTTAACCGACTTCAAACATGGAGGAGGTTACTATGGTCGTCTAGCGGGATTTTTTTTTTTTTTTTCGGTATGTGTTGTCCACCGGCGTTCAGCTCCTGTACGTCCGATCGGGTTACTTTTTTTTTTGTTTGAAAGGGTTACTATCCAGGTAGGTCCCATAATTTTTTCAATTGAGTCCATCCAGTAGTTACGTCTCCAGACGCGGAGAAACGCCGGAAAACGTGATTTTCGCGAAAAAAGGAAGTTTTGACTTTGCAAGCTTATAACTTCTAGAATACTTGCTAGATTGTTTTGTTTCTGGTGTCATTTTGTTCATAATTTATCTGCTTACAAGGGCCTAGCTTCAATTTTTCGTTCGGCATTCTAATATAGCGTGTAGAGAAGAAAGTGTAACAAAAAACGTGATGCCGATTTTCACTTTTTTGAGGTTTTTCGAGCACCGTTCCCAACCACGTCGAGAAAAAAAATATGAACACTATTGCTTTTGAAAGCACTTAGCTAGAGCTTTCTAACGATGGTAAAAAATCAAGTTTAGGTGGCATAATAAGGGAGCAATCATTGTTTTGTTGGACCTGTGTTTGAGACCTCTTAACTTCCAAACGAAAACTGTTTCTCCATAGTTTTTAAACTTAAATTGTTCAAATTTGAGTCTAGTTTACGTGATTTAAATTTGATATTGATTGGACTGTAATTAGATACTTTTTAGGCCATATTTCTAAAAAATTTGTTTCAAAATCACGTTTTTTGGACTATTTATGCTTGTAGAAAAAAAACTACGTTAGTCATAGCATTCTCGTTAGAAGATTTGAATTCGGCGTTAAATTTTCAATAAATAACATGGTTTTGAAGGCCAAATAACTCCATTTTAATGCACAAACGTTTGGCGAATTTCTGAAATTTGGTTCGGATTCTCTCATTCAGTGTGAATGCGGATACGCTCCAGGAAATCATCACTCTATTATCGTTAGAGAAATAAAGAAAGAGTGAATTGGTGCAATTTAGTAACCAGCAATGGTGTAGACAATTATTTGAGTTTTCTAAGGTGTATCAATGGGATCAAAGTATCCGGTATGTTGACCAAGAGACCCAAATCAGTGGATGGATTATTCCAAACGTTCAAACTCACTCTCAATCAACATAATAACATTGAAAATAGTTAGGTAATCATTATACTTTAGAACTTCAACGTTCAACGGACTTATGAATTGAGTTTGGACGGTTAGTAGTAAGTGACAAGAACACAATAATGAAAGCTTGGGAAAATTCTGTAAAGAGAGCTGTCCATAATTGTAAGTCACTAAAAAGAGAAAAAAAAAAAAAACTTTTAACAAAAAAAATAAAACCGACTTCAAAAACTTTGTCTATAAAATACACTCTGAAAAGGAAAAAATAACAAAAATGTCCCAACTTCGCAGCAACTCATTCGCCAACTACACA
The DNA here is from genome assembly GCA_037159825.1 of Tupiocoris notatus. Taxonomy (NCBI): domain Eukaryota; kingdom Metazoa; phylum Arthropoda; class Insecta; order Hemiptera; family Miridae; genus Tupiocoris; species Tupiocoris notatus. The sequence goes on along the minus strand of JASJUZ010000407.1, from coordinate 137,215 downwards.
TTTTAAGGACTACTTTACTACTCGTATTGACCTGACCACTTCCTGATAGATTGGATCACCTTCCCTAATAGTATAAAAATTACTATTTCTCATTTCCCAAATGATTAAACGATTTTCCTTTCACCTCTGAATTGCCTCCAGATTGATCATCTTTTGGAGTCGGCGCCTCTCTGGCAAAATAACCGATGGTTACAAATAAATATGAATTTACGATAAATTAGTAGGTGCCAATAAGTCTGGGTCTGGACGTAAAGATTCTTAGAGAAATCTGAAATGGTTTTTAGGAAAAGGCGTGAATAGTCACCTTCAAATCGATATTGTTACTAATCAGTTCTCATAAATGCTGATGTGCTCTGTTCAAGAATCGTGAAAACTCATGATATTTATATTCTTACTAATTCGGAATCTATAGGCTTCTCCAATACAATATATAGGAGAGGCGACGACTCCAAAAGATGATCAATCTGGAGGCAATTCAGAGGTGAAAGGAAAATCTTTTAATCATTTGGGAAATGAGAAATAGTAATTTTTATACTATTAGGGAAGGTGATCCAATCTATCAGGAAGTGGTCAGGTCAATACGAGTAGTAAAGTAGTCCTTAAAATGTGTAGTTGGCGAATGAGTTGCTGCGAAGTTGGGACATTTTTGTTATTTTTTCCTTTTCAGAGTGTATTTTATAGACAAACTTTTTGAAGTCGGTTTTATTTTTTTTGTTAAAAAGTTTTTTTGAGTCCTTTCTACAACAGCTGTTGTAAATTAACGCTGCGGCCTTGTTTCTTAATTTTATAATTGGTTATACCTGTTACCGACGTAAACATTTTTCAATACTTCACACACGCTGCTTCAGATGTATAAGAATTTAAACATTATTCCGTGGTGGTTATTTCAATTTCTACCTGTTATAAAAGTCAATATTTTCGATAGGTCAACGCCTTGAAATGGTATCCATGACAAGGAGATTGCCAGATCATTTAATTTATATATTCCGCTCGCACACCCTGCTTGCATTATATGAGCTTTTTTGTGGGTATCTTGTACTGGCGTGCTTGAGGTTTATAAATAATGTTTGTAACAATGAGTGAATTACATTAAAGGGGCTGGTGACACATTTTGAGGTGTAGTTGCTATTAAAATCCGATCAATCATTTCCAATTTCAAAACCCAATCCCTTCAGTCAGTTTGAATTTTTTTTGTCTTTGAAAAATTCACTTTGCTACAGTTTCATTGAAATGAAACGAAATGAAATGAAATGAAATATCGTTTATTGTACAACCGTAAGGTATTACAAAGGGCTACAGTTTCATTTAATTCTTCTTCGAATATCGACAAGGAAGAAGTAGGTAACGGTGTTCCACTTGGCAATATTCGCGGTCTTCAGCTCTCTTCACAAGCCCGGCTTTGCGGAGGGGAACCTACAAAAGGTAAACACTTCTGTTATTCTGGTTCCATTTCCATAGAACAGCGAACCCTTGGGTACCTATCTGGATCACGATTATAGATATCGGCGTCGAGAATTTTACTGTTGAAGATGGAGTCAACCATGGCTACTTATCAGCTTCAAAACGTCGAAACATTCTATACCAACAATGCGACGGTATGTGGATTTTTTCTAGCCTATCATTTTTAATTCCATGTTTACGTAGTAAATGGAAGTATTGAGATCGTCTGAAAAGTCGAATTCGGAACCGAGGTCCTGTTGGAAGAAATTTTCATAGTACCTAGTACACTCAGAAACACTTTCTGAACAAGTGTCTGTTCGTCTGTGTGTCTGTGTGTCTGTGTGTCTGTATGTCTGTGTGTCTGTGGTCACAAACTGACATAAATCGCCATATCTCCCTGAAAAATGGATGAAACCCCATGAAATTTTCAGGGAATGTTTTCCCAGTGATTGTGCAAAATTAGATTTTTCCGGATTTTGAATTACACACAGTAGGTACTTCCGAGATAAGGCGTTCAAACTTTTTTCTGTTTCGATTTTTACAGGCTATAAGAGTCAATCTTTTTCTACGTTTGGGCGCTTAAAATGTCGGTTATGGCAAGCAGAAAACACGAGATTTTTCGTATAGTGGGTCACATACAGTGTCTCCACGTTATCAGCCTTTTTCACGATTTCACTAGTGCATGTTTTGTATTTTGATTTTTATAGACCACAAAAATGAATATATTTGTACGCTGGAGGACTTAAAATTTTTCTATATGACAGTTGAATATCGCTTGATTTTTATTATTGGGGTCACATGCAGTACCTCCTCGTAAAACGCATTTTCAGTTGTTTAATTTGTAATTTTTGGGTCTCCTTGCTTTAAATATGACCAACTTTGACCTTGTTAACCAAACTTGTTTTGTATGGTTTGGTAACACACAGTACTTCCTCTTCATGACATTTTTTGGCTTTTGAGATTAATTATAAACCGAAAGAGTGAATGTACTTTTGACTTAAAATTTTTTTATATGATAGCTGAATATTGCTTGATTTTTATTATTGGGGTCACCTGCAGTACTTCCTCATAAACGCATTTTCAGTTATTTTAATAAGCGTTATTGTACTTATTGGGTCTCTTCGCTTTAAATGTGACCAACTTTGACCTTGTTCACATAACTTGTTTTGTATGGTTTGGGTAACACACAGTACTTCCTCTTCATGCCATTTTTTGACTTTTGAGTGTAATTATAAACCGCAAGAGTGAATATACTTTAGACTTTAAATTTTTCTATATGACAGCTGAATATTGCTTGATTTTTATTATCAGGGTCACATGCAGTACTTCCTGCTAAAACGTATTTTCTGTTATTGGACTTTTTGGGGATGTTTGCTCTATGTTTGACCAGCTCTGACCACGTTTACGGAACTTGTTTTGTATAGTTTGGATGACACACAGTACTTCCGCCTTCTTTTGCCGTTCTTTTGCTTAAGAGATTTTTATAGACCGCAAGAGTGAATGAAGGCTGGGAAACTTTACATTTTTGTATATGAAAGCTGCATATTGCTTGAGTCTTAATTTCCTGGTCACATGTAGTACTTCCTCGTAAAACGTATTTTCAGTTATTTTATTCCAGTCTTATTGTACTTTTGGGTCTCTTTGCTCTATATACGACCAACTTTGACCAAGTTCACAAAACTTGTTTTGTATAGTTTGGATAACACACAGTACTTCCGCCTTATGCCATTTTTTTGCTTTAGAGATTTTTATAGACTGCAAGAGTGAATATACTTTAGACTTTAAATTTTTCTTTATGACAGTTGAATATTGCTTGATTTTTATTATCGAGGTCACATGCAGCTGCAGTACCTGCTTCCTCGTAAAACGCATTTTCAGCTATTTTATTCTAGCGCTTTTGTAACTTTTGGGTCTCTTTGCTTTAAATATGACTAGCTTTGACCATGATCAAAATCCTTGTTTTGATCACAGACCGTACTTCCGCCTTACGCCGTTTATCGCTGTTGTGCTTTTTACAGGCTGCAAAATTCAATATATTTGACGCTAGAGGTATTTAACATTGCAATGGCGAGTGAATGACGCATACCATACTTCCGGGTTATTAAAATATTTTTTGCATCGAGAGTGCTTTTTGGCATTCTGATTTGTTTACGGCAGGGAATCACGTTTGATTTCATAAAACTAAATTGATATTCGGAAATGATAATATATTATAAATACGATGGTTTTCCATCTCGATTTGAACTAATCCAACATAATAAACTATGACAACATGTCGAAAACGTTTGGTGGAGAAAGAAGGTGGATTTATTTTCAATCATTACATCGTCATCGAACATTGGATATTTTTCGTCTGTTCGTATAATTATTATTGTTGATTTTGTATAATTCACCCGAGTTTAAAAAGCAGAAAAAATACAAGACCCACAACACATCGTTAAATAGGAGGAAACACCAGAGTAGAGGTGTATTCTTAAGAAATCCTCGGTCAACCTAAGTCGTGCGTTTTTCTATTTTTGGGTCTCCTGGCTCGTTTTTCCAGAACAGCTGTTGTAAATATTAACGTTTCGGCATTCCTAAGATTTTCTTGATTTTACAATTTATTGGTTATAACTGTTACCGACTCAAACATGGACGAAGTACTGTGTGATCTATGCACACCACTGGTTTAATATCGGATATTGTTTAATAAAACTGTAATACCAACTCAAGTGTCAAAATAATTCCTGTCATAAAATTCGACGGTCGATTGAATTTTTAACCGACTTCAAACAAGGAGGAGGTTACTATGGTTGTCTTGCGGGATTTTTTTTCGGTATGTGTTGTCTACCGGCGTTCAGCTCCTGTACGACCGATCGGGTTACTTTTTTTTTTGTTTGAAAGGGTTACTATCCAGGTAGGTCCCATAATTTTTTCAATTGAGTCCATCCAGTAGTTACGTCTCCAGACGCGGAGAAACGCCGGAAAACGTGATTTTCGCGAAAAAAGGAAGTTTTGACTTTGCAAGCTTATAACTTCTAGAATACTTGCTCGATTGTTTTGTTTCTGTTTCATTTTGTTCATAATTTATCTGCCTACAAGGGCCTAGCTTCATATTTTCGTTCGGCATTCTAATATAGCGTGTAGAGAAGAAAGTGTAACAAAAAAACGTGATGCAGATTTTCACTTTTTTGAGGTTTTTCGAGCACCGTTCCCAACCACGTCGAAAAAAAATATGAACACTATTGCACTTGAAAGCACTTAGCTAGAGCTTTCTAACGATGGTAAAAATTAAATTTGGGACCTATGCTTGAGACCTCATAACTTCCATAGTTTTTAAACTTAAATTGTTCAAATTTGAGTCTAGTTTACGTGATCCAAATTTGTTATTGATTGGACTGAAATTAGATACTTTTTAGGCCGTATTACTGAAAAAATTGTTTCAAAATCACGTTTTTTGGACTATTTATGCTTGTAGAAAAAAAACTACGTTGGACATAGCATTCTCGTTAGAAGATTTGAATTCGGCGTTAAATTTTCAATAAGTAGCATGGTTTTGAAGGCCAAATAACTCCATTTTAATGCACAAACGTTTGGCGAATTTCTGAAATTTGGTTCGGATTCTCTCATTCAGTGTGAATGCGGATGCGCTTCAGGAAATCATCACTCTATTATCGTTAGAGATATAAAGAATGAGTGATTTGGTGCAATTCAGTAACCAGCAATAGTGTAGACAATTATCTGAGTTTTGAAAGGTGTATCAATGGGATCAAAGTATCCGGTATGTTGACCAAGAGACCCAAATCAGTGGATGGATTATTCCAAACGTTCAAACTCACTCTCAATCAACATAATAACATTGAAAATAGTTAGGTAATCATTATACTTTATTCTTGGTTGAGTCGTCGCATGTCTCATCGTACTGGGTTGGTGAGGGGGAGAAGAACTAGGCGACATGTTCTCCGATTTTTTATTTACTGGCCGAGTACTTTCGCCCCTTCGGGCATCCTCAGGGCGATGTGGAACCATAGGTTACCACAGCCGGCTGTGGTAACCTATGGTTCCACATCGCCCTGAGGATGCCCGAAGGGGCGAAAGTACTCGGCCAGTAAATAAAAAATCGGAGAACATGTCGCCTAGTTCTTCTCCCCCTCACCAACCCAGTACCATTATACTTTAGAACTTCAACGTTCAACGGACTTAGGAATTGAGTTTGGATGGTTAGTAGTAAGTGACAAGAACACAATAATGAATGCTTGGGAAAATTCTGTAAAGAGAGCTGTCCATAATAATTGTAAGTCACTAAAAAGAGAAAAATAAAAAAAACTTAAAAAAAAAAAATAAAACCGACTTCAAAAATTTTGTCTATAAAATACACTCTGAAAAGGAAAAAATAACAAAATGTCCCAACTTCGCAGCAACTCATTCGCCAACTACACATTTTAAGGAATACTTTACTACTCGTATTGACCTGACCACTTCCTGATTGATTGGATCACCTTCCATAATAATATAAAAATTACTATTTCTCATTTCCCAAATGATTAAAAGATTTTCCTTTCACCTCTGAAATGCCTCTAGATTGATCATCTTTTGGAGTCGGCGCCTCTCTGGTAAAATAACCGATGGTTACAAATCAATATTATGAATTCACGATGAATTAGTAGGTGCCAGGTAATAAGTTTGGGTCTGGACGTAAAGATTCTTAGAGAAATCTGAAATGGTTTTTAGGAAAAGGCGTGAATAGTCACCTTCAAATCGATATTGTTAATAATCAGTTCTCATAAATGCTGATTTGCTCTGTTCAAGAATCGTGAAAACTCATGATATTTATATTCATACTACTGGTAATTCGGAATCTATAGGCTTCTCCAATACAATATAAGAGAGGCGCCGACTCCAAAAGATGATCAATCTGGAGGCAATTCAGAGGTGAAAGGAAAATCTTTTAATCATTTGGGAAATGAGAAATAGTAATTTTTATATTATTAGGGAAGGTGATCCAATTAATCAGGAAGTGGTCAGGTCAATACGAGTAGTAAAGTAGTCCTTAAAATGTGAAGTTGGCGAATGAGTTGCTGCGAAGTTGGGACATTTTTGTTATTTTTTCCTTTTCGGAGTGTATTCTATAGACAAAATTTTTGAAGTCGGTTTTATTTTTTTTTAAAGTTTTTTTTATTATACATCAAGCTTTTTTACTGTTGATTTAAATAAGGGAGATTTAGGAATATAAGGAATATTAATTTATCAATATAGGAACGTAAGAAATCCTCAATACCATCGGACTAAATTTTTTTTAGGTTGATCATGCTTCCGCAGTATGTGAGCCAAACGATACAAGCCGAACTTTGTAAAAAGAGATCAGAAAAATGATGAGAACAATGCATCATTGTTTTTGCAAGCAGTAGGAGATACCCACAAAAAACCTCATACGCAAGTACAGTGTGTGAGCCAGAGATAAAAACGCTGCAAATGATTGTACAGTGGTTTATTTATCGTTCTCTTCAATAATAGAGAGGTTTAGTGAATTTTGCGTTTTTTGAAAACTTAAAGGTGGGAGTTTTAATTACTTTGTTTAATCATAAATATGTCTCTAATGGTCACAACAATCCTCTATCCACTAGGCCGCAACCAATACTCCAACGTTTCAGTTTTCAAAAAACACGAAATGCACTAAAACTCTCCAATGATTTGAGAAGACTATCCATTTGTGATAGTTATTATTCCAAACATTTGTGAACGTTGCCACCGAAAAATACATTGGATAAGGGAAAACTCTGTGAGAGTCATTTAATTTCGTTTTTTTAATTTTCTTAATTTTCAAATTGAAAGCTATATTTTTTGCCAAAAGGTTATGGCTGGAGAGAGTGTTTGACGACCATTCCAACGAAAATAGAAAGATTTTTATAGCTCCAAGAGTTACCTAGTTCTGCCACATTTCTAAAAATCTCCCGAATTCATCACAAAAGCTGTGATAACTCGAGAAACAATAAAGCTATCGACCCCGCGATGGTCTCATTCGGTTCAGCGTCCAAAATCCTATTTGAAATTGATACCAAATACCCATTTTTCTGAAAACGTTGGAAAATACGAATTTTCTTCTCCTCAAAACTCCCAAAAATACCTTCCAAAATTGAGGTAGCAATTTGGTTGAGTAATTGAGCCGTTGTCATGCCAAGATTGATTTTAGATAAAACATTCAAGAATTAAGCTTTTTCAATGTTAGATAGTCGGCCGTAGATGTAGTTTTTTTGGTTTGGTTTTATCGGGATTCGGCCAGTACAACAACGCAGTCCTCCTCAGTAATACATCCTTTTAATTTGCATTTTTTTGCGACGTTGGTCTGATTGTAATTTTTTTTTTGTCCAGAGATTTATTTTTGCAGTTTTTATGTTAAATTTGTGTTATTTATTTTAGTGTTCTAGTAGGTCTCGATGTTTTTATCGTTTTAAGTTTTTTAGTATCTGACGAAGCTGATGGTTGCCGAGACGACGAAATTTTGACAAATCCGCTGGAAGCTTTAGTTAGTAATTTTTATAGTTTAAGGCCTGATGAGGGAAACAGGGGTTTCCGAAACGTCGCAAATGCAAATCAAAAGGATGTATCAATTACTGAGGAGGACTGCGTTGTTGTACTGGCCGAATCCCAATAAAACCAAACCAAAAAAAAAAAAAAAAAAATAGTTCCGTCAGAAAAGTGTTGACGGAGTACGGCGGACGGACAGAATTTTTTTATTTGGATATTCGGATACTACATGCCTTGAATTTTTATACTTCTGAAGCACAGTGTGTTGAGTACCTATTAAAATTTCGATCACGTCGACATATTAGGACTGGGAGAACATTTTCTGGGGGAATTTCAACAAATTGTAACAATTTTTCAAGGAGATATGGCGATATTATTTGTCACTGTGACCATAGGCAGATGGACGCGAGGACAAACGGACACACTGCCGGACCAACGGACGTGCAGAACGTGCAGATAGTGTGCAGAGCGCTCTAGGAGTTGGCTCACAAAACGTTCAGGTGAAAGCAAACAGAGGATTTCTTAGGAAGTCTCTATTCTGGCAGTCTCCTCTAATTTAACGATATATTGTGGGTTTTGGTTTTTCTCCACTAATTAAACCTTGTCGAATTATACTAAAATAACAAACTGACCAAATAAATTCCTCGATTCCATGGACGAAGATTTCATGGATTGAAATAAATCCACCTTCATTCACAGCAAAACTAGTAGGTATGTCATGTTTTCTTCGTTTATAATTTAACCAACTTCAAAAAAAGAACGTTAGTACGGTTGACTTGAGGATTAGGTATTATTATTTTTTTAAATTTTATTTGGTATGTCGTCTGCGGGTACTGCTCCTGTAAGTCCGATCGGGTTACCTTCTTTTTACTTGTGATCGTCCGAAAAGTCGAGTTCAGAACAGAAGTGAATTTGGAAGACATTTTTATACAGCTATTCTCAAAAACACTTTCTGAACAAGTGTCTGTGTGTCACAGACGGACGTCTGTGGTCAAAAATTACATAAATCGTCATATACCTATATCTCCGTGAAAAATAGATAAAACTCTATAAAACTTTATGGAATGTTTTCCTGTCAATTGTGCAACATTAGCTGTTTCCAGACTTTCGATAACATACAGTACTTCAGAGATATAAGCGTTCAATGTCGTGTTTCAATATTTTTCTACATTTGAGGGAAAACCAATCTAGCTATCGACTATATTGTTCTAGAAAACCTTGAAAAATATGAATTTTCTCCCCCTCATAACCTCCAAAAATACCCTTAAAATTGAGCTAGCAATCTGGTCCAAGAATTGGGCCGTCGTGAGACCGAGAATGATTTTTGATGAAAATTTCGAGAATGTAGCTACTTTAGTTTGGCCGGAACAGTGTTGACAGCGTACGGCGGGCAGACAGATTTTTAATATTTTAAGTTAATTTTTTCTATTGGAGATTCGGTTTCTACATGCCTTGTAACGTAAAACATCACGTTTAGAGGGGGTTAGAAAATTTTTTTTCTTGAGCGATTACAATGGTTTACTTATTATTGAATAATAAACCAAAAGTAACCCCACCGGACCTACAGGGTTCAATTGCTGGCGGAGAAATACCAATAACCCGCGAGTGAATTTGAGTAACGTTTATTTGAGATCCCGAAAAACCAATTTTTACTTTTTTTTCTAAAATGAGTAGAGCTACTGTAATAAATTTGAGCATCATAGATACACTTGCCTTTTATAATATGGTTAGTGATTTAATATGGAGGAGAAACTAACTAGGTATCTAGGTATCATCGGACTAAAATGATAGTTTTCGTCATTCAAGTTCGGCCGAGCGAATTAACTGGCCACCATTTTGTCGCGTTTCAAGTACTAGCTCCTCCTCTCGGAGCAAATTGTCATCTTGCCGATCTTGCAACTAATAGCCGATCCCCCGATCTAAATAATATTCTTAAGCGGCTTCGTCGACCGTGCAACTTGTCGCCAATATAGTCTACTACTAGGCCGACAAGTGTGATCCGGGACAAAAGCGGTTTCATATTATAAAAAGCCCAAGTTGCATGGTTATTTCCTTTTTTTAAAACCAGCGTACAGGTTTTCGAGAGCCATTGTTACTTGCGAGAAGGTTCCCCCGACATTCCGTCGGATCGTAAAAGAACCCGCAGAACTTGTTAACATCTGATCAAAGGCACGACTCGAGTCGCCTTGACCATAAGCGGATCTTTCAATGGCGGTCGAACCTTAGCAAGTTCGAACACAAGAGATTGGTTAGTCGATAATTCCGTATGAACGAAGTTGACGTTCAAGGCAAATTAACCCAGAGGGGAATAATTTAATCGTTTTCGCGCGGTCCGAAAATTTTTGAAGAGAGTGGAGTTTACCCAGCTTAAAAGGTGTCGACTGGGCATAGAGTATAAAAAACTTTTGTACTGGGTTGGTGAGAGGGAGAAGAACCAGGCGACATATTGTCCAATTTTTTATTTTTTGGCCGAGTACTTTCGCCCCTTCGGACATCCTCAGGGCGATGTGGAACCATAGGTTACCACAGCCCGGGGCTAACACAACAATATTTTAATAACGCGGAAGTGACTTTCTCCCGCCAATGAAAACATTTCATGACCTTTTAAACGTTCTACTATATTGAGATTTGGGTGTTGTGAATATTTCTGTTCGTCCAGGCTAAATATTTAGGGCTGGGAATAGATAACAAACTTAAATGGGATGTTCATATAGGCGCCCTGTCCACGAAACTAAGAAAATGTATGTACCTACGTGTTTTCATTTTAGCGCAACACTGTGAAACAGAGTCTACTGAGGCAAATTTAGTGTGGTCTAGGGCAATCACTTTTACTGTATTGTATACCGATATTGGGTGGAACATACGCTTCGACAGTACACAGATTAAAAGTTTTACAAAAGTATTTTATTAGAATCATGTGTAATGCCAATTGCGAGGCTCATACCGTACATTTGTTTAAACAACTTGGTTTACTGAACTTGGACGCTCTGTATGAGAAAAGCGCTGTGCATCAATTACTGAAAAACAAGGAATTTTCCGCCCCAACTCATGTATTTCACACACGATTTTCCTCAGAGAACCATCTCGTGTTTCCTAAACTTAGAACGACTGCAGCACAGAACTTTTTCCTCTACAGAGGAGTGCTAGCATATAATGATTTTCCGCCGGCGATGAGATCTGCGTTGATTGAGAAGGCTGTTCATAAATTTAGCGAAGGGAAGGGCTTATTGAAAATATATTACCTTAAGGAGAGGACTCTGTGAAGAAATGATTAAATTACCCATGTAATTTGGGTTAGTTAGATTTTTTTTGTTGTGTTTTTGCTCACTCGTTCATTCTCCAACTCGGCTGTGCCCATATGGAGAATTAATTTCCGCTTCATCATTCTTTTATTTATATACTTTGTGATGTATAATAGCTTTGATATTTATTTCAATTGTTGTTATATTGTATGTTCAATTGTTACATAATGGAAATAAACAAAAATTAAAATAAATAAAATAAAATTCTGGATAGCACGGGGAGAAGCGGATAGAAGGGTCTGGAGCGACGTTGGCGCGTCGTGCAGAGATCACGTGATGAGTTCATTAGCCACATTAGCCTTAAATATTTTCCTGCGCCGAGGGATCAGCTCTCGGCTACTAGAGAACGTTGATAGCAACGGAAGAGTGTTTCTGAAAACTGTCTCATTAGTTGCTTTGCATGGTATCAGTTGACGCTTTGCGTAGAATATTGTTCATGAACTGCCGCATTTGGATGGGCGGAGCTTACGAGTCCCCCGAGCCGTTTCCATTCCAAGTCGTTTTCTCGTGTTCGTTCTCTGAACGCGTTTTCTGAAGATCTTTCGAAGGTGACGATTCAATGTCCGAAAACAGCCTATTAGTAATGACTTTGCAGATATAAGCCCAAATAATTAACTTATCAATTTTGTGATGGAGTTATTGTGGTAAATTTTGCCCTTCGCTTCATTTGCTTGTCTAAATGGACACAACAATTCGATGGTAAATATTGAAAGTGCTCTAATGGCAAGTGCTCGGAAATACGATAGTTCACCGAACAATGAAAATCGTTTCGTATCGTGCATACTGCAGACATTTGTCGCCGAATCCTCTCGTTGGACGGTTTTTCACTCGAGAAGGTGGCGAAACGGGAATCACGTATCTTTAGTAAGCGTTTAGCCAATAATGTTGTCAATAGGCCTATTAAACCCATCGTCCGAATCAAAGCTCATTATCACCCGAAGCGGATGAGTTTTTTCGTTAGAAGTCTCGGAGTTCCCATCTACTTCGTATAAGTAAGCAAAAAATCTAACTGGTCGATGACTTGTTACATTTTTTGCTCCCAAGGGCCCCCAAATTTCTCCCGACCCGAGGAACTAAAATGCAAGATACTTTTTCGGCCGCTACCATGTTTTTCGCGACTATCTCAACGGCAATCTGACTTTTGAAGCGGCCTCCGCATATTGGTACTGACGTATCGACCCGTGACGATTGTATCTGTCAGAAGTTCGTCGGCAAAAAGTGCGACAGCCGCATCCTTCCCCCTTTGAAGAGTAAATAAGGTGTAACTGGACTATGCATGTAAAGAAAAGAAGGTTTATAACAGCTTATTAGCAATTAAAGGGATTTTAAACGAGTCGGAACGCCTCTTTGATCAATATTTTCCACCCTAGCTCATCAATTTATTCGATTTTTTTAGATGCCGCATCCGGTAAGTCATTCAAAAATAAACTTACATTGTGAATGATATCAATTTCATTGCAACGACACCTAAAAAAATGTCGCCAGCCGTCAAGTGTCGTCCACTCACCGTTACAAACCTTTCAAAATCTCCAGCATTCAAATTTACTCATTAATTTATAACCGACCTTAAAAGGAGGAAAGGAGGTTGACTTGAGCGATTACAATGTTTATTATTGAATTATTAACCAAAAGCCCCAATTTCACAGCAACTCATCACCAATAAAAATTTTAAGGACTACTCAACTACTCGTGTTGTCCTGACCACTTCCTAACGAAATTTTAGATATCCACCAAATTAATGTTAGTGCAAGACCATAAAATGATTTGGCCCTCAAAACCATGTTCTCACAGCCCCTATGGACCCTATTGCTCCACGTCACCCTGAAGGGGCCCGAATGGGCGAAAGTGTTCGACCAGCCAATAAACAATCGGAGAATGAGTAGCCTGGTTTATCTCCCTCTCAATACCCGTGGACATCCAGAAAAGCGACGACAAGGAAAAGAAGTTTTTTTCTACAGCCATAAGTATTCCAAAAAACTTGGTTTTCGGACAATTTTTAACCGATTTCAAACAAGGAGGAGGTTACTATGGTCGTCTTGCGGATTTTTTTTTCCGGTATGTGTTGTCCACCGGCGTTCAGCTCCTGTACGTCCGATCGGGTTACTTTATTTTGTTTGAAAGGGTTACTATCCAGGTAGGTCCCATAATTTTTTCAATTGAGTCCATCCAGTAGTTACGTCTCCAGACGTGGAGAAACGCCGGAAAACGTGATTTTCGTGAAAAAAGGAAGTTTTGACTTTGCAAGCTTATAACTTCTAGAATACTTGCTCGATAGTTTTGTTTCTGGTGTCATTTTGTTCATAATTTATCTGCCTACAAGGGCCTACCTTCAATTTTTCGTTCGGCATTCTCATATGGCGTGTAGAGAAGAAAGTGTAACAAAAAACGTGATGCCGATTTTCACTTTTTTGAGGTTTTTCGAGCACCGTTCCCAACCACGTCGAGAAAAAAAACATGAACACTATTGCACTTGAAAGCACTTAGCTAGAGCTTTCTAACGATGGTAAAAAATCAAGTTTAGGTGGCATAATAAGGGAGCAATCGATGTTTTAATGGACCTGTGTTTGAGACCTCATAACTTCCAAACAAAACTGTTTTTCATTGTTTTTAAACTTAAATTGTTCAAATTTGAGTCTAGTTTACGTGATTCAAATTTGGTGTTGATTGGACTAAAATTAGATACCTTTTAGGCCGTATTTCCAAAAAAAATTGTTTCAAAATCACGTTTTTTGGACTATTTATGCTTTTAGAAAAAAAACTACGTTAGTCATAGCATTCTCGTTAGAAGATTTGAATTCAGCGGTAAATTTTCAATAAATACCATGGTTTTCAAGGCACAAACGTTTGGCGAATTTCTGAAATTTGGTTCGGATTCTCTCATTCAGTGCGATTGCGGGTACGCTTCAGGAAATCATCACTCTATTATCGTTTGAGAAATAAAGAACGAGTGAATCGATGCAATTCAGTAACCAGCAATGGTGTAGACAATTATTTGAGTTTTGTAAGGTGTATCAATGGGATCAAAGTATCCGGTATGTTGACCAAGAACCCAAATCAGTGGATGGATTATTCCAAACGTTCAAACTCACTCTCAATCAACATAATAACATTGAAAATAGTTAGGTAATCATTATACTTTAGAACTTCAACGTTCAACGGACTTATGATGTGAGTTTGGACGGTTAGTAGTAAGTGACAAGAACACAATAATGAAAGCTTGGGAAAATTCTGTAAGGAGAGCTGTCCATAATTGTAAGTCACTAGAAAGAGAAAAATAAAAAAAACTTTAAAAAAAATAAAATAAAACCGACTTCAAAATCTTTGTCGATAAAATACACTCTGAAAAGGAAAAAATAACAAAAATGTCCCAACTTCGCAGCAACTCATTCGCCAACTACACATTTAAGGATTACTTTACTACTCGTATTGACCTGACCACTTCCTGATTGATTGGATCACCTTCCCTAATAATATAAGAATTACTATTTCTCATGTCCCAAATGATTAAAAGATTTTCCTTTCACCTCTGAATTGCCTCCAGATTTATCATCTTTTGGAGTCGGCGCCTCGCTGGCAAAAAAACCGATGGTTACAAATAAATATGAATTTACGATAAATTAGTTGTTGCCAGGTAATAAGTCTGGGTCTGGACGTAAAGATTCTTAGAGAAATCTGAAATGGTTTTTAGGAAAAGGCGTGAGTAGCCACCTTCAAATCGATATTGTTAATAATCAGTTCTCATAAATGCTGATGTGCTCTGTTCAAGAATCGTGAAAACTCATGATATTTATATTCTTACTAATTCGGAATCTATAGGCTTCTCCAATACAATATAAGAGAGGCGCCGACTCCAAAAGATGATCAATCTGGAGGCAATCCAGAGGTGAAAGGAAAATCTTTTAATCATTTGGGAAATGAGAAATAGTAATTTTTATGTCCGGGGGTTGTGAGGTGGAGAAAAACCAGGCGACTCATTCTCCAATTCTTTATTAGCTGGCCGAGCACTTTCGCCCATTCGGGCGAAGCCCACAGCCCTGTGGACCCTATGGCTCCACGTCGCCCTGAGGATGCCCGAATGGGCGAAAGTGCTCGGCCAGCTAATAAAGAATTGGAGAATGAGTCGCCTGGTTTTTCTCCACCTCACAACCCCCGGACATCAAGAGACGCGACGAGAAGGAAAAGAGTAATTTTTATATTATTAGGTAAGGTGATCCAATCAATCAGGAAGTGGTCAGGTCAATACGAGTAGTAAAGTAGTCCTTAAAATGTGTAGTTGGCGAATGAGTTGCTGCGAAGTTGGGACATTTTTGTTACTTTTTCCTTTTCAGAGTGTATTTTATAGACAAAGTTTTTGAAGTCTGTTTTATTTTTTTTTTAAAAAGTTTTTTTTTTGGGTCTAGTTCTCTAACAATGTTATCCACAATGTTAGTCACAAAGGCCAGTTTGTTGTCGCTCATGGCTCGATAACAAAACTCGGTGTCGCCAACAATGTTTATAACAATGTTGACAGAAAAAATAACGAGCGCAGCACGTTAGGGCCAAAGTGGCTTCGAAAGCAGCACGTTAGGCCCAAAAAGGGGGACACTTTAGGGCCAAGGAATTTTCTGAACAACAACACGTTAGGGCCACAAATTTTCCTCCCCAACTTCCGCAGACTTAGGACTGTCTACGCTCGCCTGAAACGACGTGTGTAGGTGTGGTTTAAAATGTGTAAAATATTTTAAGTTTGCGCATGCGCAGGGCCTCCTATTGCGCAGAATTTGATGAATTGATATGGGACCATCAGGGCACCTATCCGCGTGATCCTTCAAAATTTCATCAAAATTAGACAATATCTTCCTACAGTTATGCGCTACTACAGTTACACATATTTGCCCCTTGGCCCTATCGTGCCGTTATTCATTGGCCCTATCGTGTTCTGTTGTCATCCTCGTCAATCGGGTCATGTGGCACTAACGTGTTACGCCCAAAATAACAATGTTACAGAAAATGTTGCCAACAATGTTCCAGTAACATTTCGGGGGAGGAATTGTTGATAACAATTGTTATCAACAATTCCTCGCCCGATGTTGATAACATTGTTACCAACAATGTTGCGTTCGGTCTGTGAAGGCCTTTACAATCATTTGCCGCGTTTTTATAAATTAATTTATTTGTTCTTATTATTTTGTCGGTAGCGAACCGTCGGCAAGCCAAAAATGGACGACAAGGAGAAAAGAGCCTTCACGATTGTGCCGATTACTGTACAAGATACGGAACGAGTCATCGATTTCTTGTGGACGTATTTTTTCCACGACGAACCACTCAATATTGCTGTAGGTCTACTCGACGAACCGGGCGCCAAAGCTGACGAGCTGGAAGGCTACTGCAGAGAATCGATACACGACGGTAAAATCGTGTCACATGTTTGAAAAAAATCCAAGCATGGAATTCAGTTGCAAAAATTGCTCAAATATATCACTTTTTCATTGCCTTAAGAATTTCTTAAAAATTGTAATGGAGCAGACGCAGATTGCGGACGCTCGCACTGATTTCACGGTTGAGCTCAATTAAAAAGTGAAAATAATCCTACAGTAAAATTAATTAAAACACCTATAATTCAAACGACTCAACTCAATTATCAAGCGATTACTATACCGTTTCACGTAATCGCTCTGCATGTAACCAATTCGTGACAGTCACTAAATCACAAATCATTCGAAAAAAGCTTTAAGCTATATTCTAAATGACCTTTTTTTCACATGCAGCTTAGATTACAATGATCGAAAGTTTTTTTATCATTACTCCAAGAGCCACGACAGCTTTAGATAATAGTCACTATTTTACAGGTGTCTCACTGATGGCACTGTCGCCCGAAGGCGAGCTACTAGGAGTGTCAATCTGCGGTATAATGAAACGTACGGAAGGCTGTCAAGGAAAAGACAATGCTCTTGAAGAATGCGGAAATAAGAAATTCGAAAGGTTGGTAAATAACATTGTAGCTGAATTACAAAAAAAATAACGCTTATGAAGAAAATATCACGTTAACATACTCAAAGGCTTTTCGCTTCAGAGAGTCGAGGTATAATATCAAGAATCATCATGGGCTTTTGATTTTATCGCCGTTTTGTAAACTGGAAGGCAATACCAAATTGATGCTCGGCTCAAGGCAGGAAAAGTGTGTTTATGTACCGTTCAAGTTATGCTATAAACTCGCGACTTCCCAGCGTTGATCGTTTTGCATATTGACTTTTCAATTAATTAGACGCGATCTCAGGACCGAGGAATTTGGAAATGTCCTTCATTGAGTGGAAGACAATTGAGAAAAAATTCCTACTTATAGCTTCACAAAAAAAAAAGGAAATTCTATTCATTTTCATTTGATTGAATATTAAAGAAAACATAGGAGAAGTAGTATATTGCCTATAAAAATAGAAGACAAATTGGATGTCACGTTAATTTACCTAATGTACCACATTTACTTCCTTCTGTACTTTTTCATGTTTAAAATTTTTTCATATTTTCGGCTTCAACTCAATAAATCCGCAGTAACTTCTATATTAAAATTTGAATTTACCTCCATAATTATATGTGGGGTAAGTTCAAATTTTGATGCGTCGTAAGAGAGAACAAAATTTTCAATCTTCTAAGATGAGAGTTTGAACAAACTTTTGAACTTAAAGCAGAAATGATATTTAAAAAACCAAAATATTGCGAAATTGACCAATTTTATTTCTCAAGAAACTCTCCTATTGCATCGACACCTAAAAAAAAAACTGTGTTCGAGAGAAGGAAAATTAAACTCTTTTTCAAAAATTTAATAATATTGAATATACTTCCGAAGGTATTAAAGGAGTTATAGAGGTGAGTCAAAGTCGAAAACACGTAAAACATTTAGAAGTTAAAACGGTAGGGAACGAATTGGGGATAAAAAGTTTTTTTCAAGACAATTTGGTCAGAAATAGTATGAGGATCCATACCTCGCTGATGGCGCACCAGTTTTAGTATAATTCTTTAATTTGAGAGTTTATTATTCAATAATAAACCATTTTAATCGCCCAAGAAAAAAAAATTCCTAACCCCACATCAAAATTTAATGTTTTACGTTTCAAGGCATGTAGAATCCGAATATCCAATAAACCAGTGGTGTGCATAGATCACACAGTACTTCCATGTTTGAGTCGGTAACTGGTATAACCAATTATAAAATCGAGAAAATCGTACGAAGGCCGAAACGTGACCCTAGCGGTAAAGATCTGGCGTCATTCATTCGCCATTACAAATATTAATACCTCTAGCGTCAAACGTATTGATTTTTGCACCCTGTAAAAAGCTCAACAGCGATAAACGGCGTAGGGCGGAAGTACGGTATGTGATAAAAACAATACAAAACATGATCGTTGTTGGTCACATTTAAAGCAGAGACCCGAAAGTTACAAGAGCGCTAGAATGAAATAACTAAATTGCGTTTAACGAGGAAGTACTGCACGTGACCCCGATAATAAAAATCAAGCAAAGTTCAACTGTCATAAAGAAAAATTTGAAGTCTAAAGTATATTCACTCTTGTGGTCTATAAAAATCTCTAATGCAAAAAAACGGCATAAGGCGGAAGTACTGTGTGTTATCCAAACTATACAAAACAAGTTCTGTGAACGTGGTCAGAGTTGGTCAAATATATATAGCAAATAGCCCCAAAAAGTACAGTAACTGAAAATGCGTTTTGCGAGGAAGTACTGCAGGTGACCCCAATAATAAAAAACGAGCAATATTCAGCTGTCATATAGAAAATTTAAAGTCTAATGTATATTCACTCTGGCGGTCTATTAAAAACTCAAAAGTTAAAAAATGGCATAAAGCGGAAGTACTGTGTGTTACTCAAACCATACAAAACAAGTTTTGTGAACGAGGTAAAAGTTGGTCATATTTATAGCAAAGAGACCCAAAAAGTACAATAACGCTTAATAAAATAACTGAAAATGGTTTTACGAGGAAGTACTGCAGGTGACCCCAATAATAAAAATCAAGCAATATTAGGCTGTCATATAGAAAATTCAAAGTCTAATGTATATTCACTCTTGCGGTCTATTAAATCTCAAAAGTTAAAAAAAGGCATAATGCGGAAGTACTGTGTGTTATCCAAACTATGCAAAACAAGTTTTGTGAACGAGGTCAAAGTTGGTCATATTTAAAGCAAAGAAACCCAGAAAATACAAATTAAACAACTGAAAATGCGTTTTACGAGGAGGTACTGCATGTGACCCCAATAATAAAAATCAAGCGATATTCAACTGTCAAATAGAAAAATTTTAAGTCCTCCAGCGTTCAAATATATTCATTTTTGTGGTCTATAAAAATCAAAATGTAGCAAATGTGCAAATAACGCGGATGTACTGCATGTGACCCATTTGATAAAAATCAGGCATCATTCAATCGCCAACCCCAACATTTTAAGACCTCAAACATTCAAATACATTGAGTTTTGCGGCCTGTAAAAATCAAAATACAAAACATGCACTTGTGAAATCGTGAAAAACGCTCATAATGTGGAGGCATTGTATGTGACCCACTATACAAAAAATCTAGTGTTTTCTGCTGGCCATAACCGACATTTCAAGCCCTCAAACGTAGAAAAATATTGACTCTCATAGCCTGTAAAAATCGAAACAGAAAAAACTTTGAACGCTTATATCTCGGAAGTACTGTGTGTAATTCAAAATCCGGAAAACCCTAATTTTGCACAATCACTGGGAAAACATTCCCTTAAAATTTCAAAGGGTTTCATCCATTTTTCAGGGAGATATGGCGATTTATGTCAGTTTGTGACCACGGACAGACGGACAGACGGACAGACAGACACACAGACACACAGACACACAGACACACAGACACTTGTTCAGAAAGTGTTTCTGAGTATACTACTATGAAAATTTCTTCCATCAGGACCTCGGTTCCGAATTCGACTTTTCAGACGATCTCAATACTTCCATTTACTACGTAAACATGGAAGTAAAAAATTGTGTCTGTCCTCCGTACGCCGTCAACACTTTTCCGGCCAAACCATATAACTAAATTCTTGAAATATTCACCAAAAATCAGTCTCGGTCCTACGACGGCAGAATTCTTGAACCAACTTGCTAGCTCAATTTTAAGGGTATTTTAGGGGGGTTTTGAGGGGGAGAAAATTTA
The DNA here is from genome assembly GCA_037159825.1 of Tupiocoris notatus. Lineage (NCBI taxonomy): Eukaryota > Metazoa > Arthropoda > Insecta > Hemiptera > Miridae > Tupiocoris > Tupiocoris notatus. Next base: position 116,803 of record JASJUZ010000407.1, on the reverse strand, counting down.
TATTTTCCAGGGTTTTTCAGAAAAATGTGTATTTGGTATCAAATCATATAGATTTTTGGACGCTGAATCGAATGAGACCATCGCGGGGTCGATAGCTTCATTGGTTCTCGAGTTATCAAAGCTTTTGTGTCGAACTTGGAAGATTTTCAGAAAATTGACATGAGGGTTTAACTCGAGAGATCTTGGAGTTATAACATACGTTCTATACTCATTGGAATGGTTGTCGAACACTCTCTCCAGCTGTAGGGTAAGGCAAAAAATTTAGATTTCCATTGGGAAATTAAGAAAAATAAAATTGATTAAAATTACAATAGTTGCTACGGAGTTTTCCCCTATAGTTACTATCTTTTTTTCGGTTCGGAAATGTTCGAAATAATTACTATCTGAAATGGATAGCCTTCTTAAATTATTATTGACGTGAAGGAATAATAAACCACTGTAGTACAATCATTTGTAGCGTTTTAATTGGATATTCGGATTCTACATGAATTGAAACGTGAAACATCAACTATTGAGGGGGGGGGGGGGTTAGAAAATTTTTTCTCTTTGGCGACTACAATAGTTTATTATTGAATAATAAACCAAAATTCTGTCTGTCCGCCGTACGTCGTCAACACTTATATCCAGTCAAACTAAAATAGCTAAATTCTCGAAATTTTCACCAAAAATCAATCTCGGTCCTACGACGGGCCGATTCTTTGACCACATTGTTAACTTAAATTCAAGGGTATTTTTGGGGGGTTTTGAGGAGGAGAAAGTTCATCATTTCCAAGGTTTTTCAGAAAAATGCGTATTTGGTATCATATTGGTTCTCGAGTTATCGCAGCTTTTGATTGGAATTCGGGAGATTTTTGGAAAGTTGGCATGGGTATATAACTTGAGAGTTTTTAGAGCTATAAAACTCTTTCTATGCTCATTGGAATGGTCATTAAACACTCTCTCCAGCTGTACCGTTAGGCAAAAAGTTTAGCTTTTAATAAGGAATTAAGAAAAATAAAAATGATTAAAATTACAATAGTCGCTATGGAGTTTTTCCTCATAGTTATCAATCAGTTTTTCGGTTGGAACGTTCACACATGGTCGGAATAATTACTATCACAAATGGATAGTCTTCTTAAAACAATATTGAAGCGAAGGAATAATAAACCACTGTACTATCATTTGCAGCGTTTTTTTTATTGGATGTTCGGATTCCACATGCCTTGAAACGTATTGTTTTCTTGGGCGATTACAATAGTTTATTATACCATTGGTTGTTGTCGCTGATACATAATTGTGAGGTTGAGGTGGAGATAAAAAACGCGTCCAGTTCTCCTTATCATTTCTAATAATTTGAGCGCTTTCGCCCTCACGGGCCTCTTCAGGAAACATCTTAGAAATTAGTGTGTCAAGTCTTTTTAAAAAAGGGGTCGCCCGTGACGAGGGTTCGTCTTGAGATGAGGAGTTATCACAGTTGCATACCTGATCTAGCTTTAAAAAACTTGAAAATATAATTATAAACGAAGACTAGAAGATGCAAGTGACTAGAACATAGAGACTAATAAATTACTACGAGCTACAACAATTGAAAACATTTTTTGACTAGCTCATTAGCTTGAACATTTGTTTCCTGAAGAGGCCCGTGAGGGCGAAAGCGCTCGAGTTTATTATATTGTCAGGATGAGGGGGAGATTGAGATTGCGACTTTTTCTCCATAATTTTATTCCTCGGCCGAGATCTTTCGCCCATTCGGGCATCTTCAAGGCTCCATAGGTCCATCTACGGTACCTATGACCCCTAAGGTCATAGAGACAAGTAAGGAGGAAAAGTCGCAATCTCAATTTCCCCCCCATCCTGAAAATATCAAAAAAAGCGCGACACCCAAAAGAATAGTTTATTAGTGAATAATAAACCACAAAACCCGCAAGTAAACCATAGTAACCTTCTCCTTTTGAAATCGTTTGAAAAAAAAGTAACCCGATCGGACTTACAGGAGCTGAAAGCCAGCGGGCGCACAAAAAAAAAGTAAACCCTAATTTACCTTCAAAAGGTTGAAGTCGGTTAAATAATGTCTGTGAATGGGATTGAAATTCAACTTATACCCGCGTAATAAAACACAGACAGTTGTTCAGAAAGTGATTCTGAGTTTAGTACTATGAAAATTTCTTCCAACAGGACCATAATTCCGAATAAGACTTTTCACACGATCACAATACTTCCATTAACTACGTAAAAATTGTAGTTAATAACAGTTTAGAATAGTTTGCAGGTTGGGGGAATCATCATGCTGGCATTCTTCCCAATTTCGTTAGCTATATTTTCATAAAGTAAGGTTAACGATAGATGATTTAAATTTTACAGGATTCTACGGCTTTTGGCGAGAGTTGGCGCTGATTCGGACATCTTCAACCATTTTCCAGGCGTTGATCAAATTCTAGAGATTCGCGTCGTCTCTGTCAGCGAAAAAGCGCGAGGTCGTGGAATTGCTAAGGCGTTTTTCTACGAAGGAGCCATGTGAGTCATGTTCGATAAAACGTATTATGATGGGATGGAAGTCAACTCTACAATGAGCATGAACTGCTGGTCTCGAGTTTTCTTTAAACTTGAAATCATACGATTTTCCAGGAAAGGCAGTCTGGAATTGCTTGATCACATCTTCCTTCGATTTAAATAAGACACCTCGCTTTGAAAAAATAGCTAGGAGAATCCAAAAGTAGAAAAACCCAAGAATTAGGTGAATAATGCGGAAGTGCAGTATATTAATGATCCTAACATAAACAATTCAAGCCAAGTATTGTTAAATGGGATCATTTCTATGGCAAAGATATTGATTTTTTCACGGTCTGTTAAAATCTAAATACTTACTCAATAATCAGCATAAGGCGGAAGTACGGTGTGTGGTCCAATCATTCATAATAAGTTACGAAAAATGGAGTCATTTTTAAGGCAAGAAGACCCAAACATTCGAAAGTGCACAAATAGAATACCTAACTGAAAGGAAGAATTACGAGGAAGTACCGTGTGTGGCTCTACTAATAAAAAATTAATTGACGTTCCGCTGACATAAAGAAACATTCCTAGTCCCCCAGCGTATAAATATAATCGTCTTTGTAGTCTGGAAAATCAAAATATAGTCAGTATGCGGATAACAAGGAAGTACTGTATGTGATCTAGTTGATATGAATCAGACTTCATTCAATCGCCGTCCTAAACATATCAAGACCTTGAGCGTTCAAATATATTGATTTTTGAAGCCTGTAATAATCAAAATTCAATATACGCACCAGGGAAATCGTGAAACATGCTGTAAATATACTGTGTGACCCGATATACTAAAAATCTTTGAAAATAAAATAAAACCGACTCCAAAAATATCTGCCTATAAAATAAACTCTGAAAGGGAAAAATAAAAAATAAAACCGACTTCAAAAAGTTTGTCTATAAAATACACTCTGAAAAGGAAAAAATAACAAAAATGTCCCAACTTCGCAGCAACTCATTCGCCAACTACACACTTTAAGGACTACTTTACTACTCGTATTGACCTGACCACTTCCTGATTGATTGGATCACCTTCCCTAATAATATAAAAATTACTATTTCTCATTTCCCAAATGATTAAACGATTTTCCTTTCACCTCTGAATTGCCTCCAGATTGATCATCTTTCGGAGTCGGCGCCTCTCTTATATTGTATTGGAGAAGCCTATAGATTCCGAATTAGTAAGAATATAAATATCATGAGTTTTCACGATTCTTGAACAGAGCACATCAGCATTTATGAGAACTGATTATTAACAATATCGATTTGAAGGTGACTATTCACGCCTTTTCCTGAAAACCATTTCAGATTTCTCTAAGAATCATCACGTCCAGACCGAGACTTATTACCTGGCACCTACTAATTTATCGTAAATTCATATTTATTTGTAACCATCAGGTAGTCATTTTGCCAGAGAGGCGCCGACTCCAAAAGATGATCAATCTGGAGGCAATTCAGAGGTGAAAGGAAAATCTTTTAATCATTTGGGAAATGAGAAATTGTAATTTTTATATTATTAGGGAAGGTGATCCAATCAATCAGGAAGTGGTCAGGTCAATACGAGTAGTAAAGTAGTCCTTAAAATGTGTAGTTGGCGAATGAGTTGCTGCAAAGTTGGGACATTTTTGTTATTTTTTCCTTTTCAGAGTGTATTTTATAGACAAACTTTTTGAAGTCGGTTTTATTTTTTTTTTTAAGTTTTTTTTATTTTTCTCTTTTTAGTGACTTACAATTATGGACAGCTCTCTTTACAGAATTTTCCCAAGCTTTCATTATTGTGTTCTTGTCACTTACTACTAACCGTCCGAACTCAATTCATAAGTCCGTTGAACGTTGAAGTTCTAAAGTATAATGATTACCTAACTATTTTCAATGTTATTATGTTGATTGAGAGTGAGTTTGAACGTTTGGAATAATCCATCCACTGATTTGGGTCTCTTGGTCAACATACCGGATACTTTGATCCCATTGATCCACCTTACAAAACTCAAATAATTGCCTACACCATTGCTGGTTACTGAATTGCTTCAACTCACGTCGCTTGCTGAATTCACTCGTTCTTTATTTCTCAAACGATAATAGAGTGATGATTTCCTGAAGCGTATCCGCATTCACACTGAATGAGAGAATCCGAACCAAATTTCAGAAGTTCGCCAATCGTTTGTGCATTAAAATGAAGTTATTTGGCCTTGAAAACCATGTTATTTATTGAAAATTTACCGCTGAATTCAAATCTTCTAACGAGAATGCTATGACTAACGTAGTTTTTTTTCTAAAAGCATAAATAGTCCAAAAAACGTGATTTTGAAACAATTTTTTTTGGAAATACGGCCTAAAAAGTATCTAATTTTTGTTCAATCAATACCAAATTTGAATCACGTAAACTAGACTCAAATTTGAACAATTTAAGTTTAAAAACTATGGAAAAACAGTTTTAGTTTGGAAGTTATGAGGTCTCAAACACAGGTCCATTAAAACATCGATTGCTCCCTTCTTATGCCATCTAAACTTGATTTTTTACCATCGTTGGAAAGCTCTAGCTAAGTGCTTTCAAGTGCAATAGTGTTCATATTTTTTTTCTCGACGTGGTTGGGAACGGTGCTCGAAAAACCTCAAAAAAGTGAAAATCGGCATCACGTTTTTTGTTACACTTTCTTGTCTACACGCCATATGAGAATGCCGAACGAAAAATTGAAGGTAGGCCCTTGTAGGCAGATAAATTATGAACAAAATGACACCAGCAACAAAACAATCGAGCAAGTATTCTAGAAGTTATAAGCTTGCAAAGTCAAAACTTCCTTTTTTCACGAAAATCACGTTTTCCGGCGTTTCTCCGCGTCTGGAGACGTAACTACTGGACGGACTCAATTGAAAAAATTATGGGACCTACCTGGATAGTAACCCTTTCAAACAAAAAAAAGTAACCCGATCGGACGTACAGGAGCTGAACGCCGGTGGACAACACATACCGAAAAAAAAAAAAAAAAAAAAAAATCCCGCTAGACGACCATAGTAACCTCCTCCTTGTTTGAAGTCGGTTAAAAAATAACAAATAATATCCCAACTTCGCAGCAACTCATTCGCCAACTACACAATATACGGACTACTTTACTACTCGTAATGAGCTGACCACTTCCTGATTGATTGGATCCCCTCCCCTAATAAATAAAAAATTACTATTTCTCATTCAAATGATTGAAAGACATTCCTTTCTCCTCTTAATTGCCTCAAGATTGATCATTTTTTGGACTTGGCGAATGAGTTGCTACAGAGTGGACATTATTTATTTTTTTAAGTTTTTTTTATTTTTCTCTTTTTAGTGTCTTGAAATTATATGGACAGCTCTCTTCACAGAACTTGCCCAAGCTTTCATTATTGTTTTTGTAACTTACTACTAACTGGCCAAAAAAGCCAGTTGTGTGCATAGATCACACAGTACTTCCATGTTTGAGTCGGTATCAGGCGCTAGAATAAAATAACTGAAAATGCATTTTACGAGGAAGTACTGCATGTGACCCCAATAATAATAATAATAAGCAATATCCAGCTGTCATATAGGAAAATCTAAAGTCTCCCAGCGTTCATATATATTCACTCTTGCGGTCTATAAAAATCTCAAAACCTGAAAAATGGCTTACGGAGGAAGTACTGTGTGTTATCCAAACTATACAAAACAAGTTTTGTGAACGAGGTCAAAGTCATATATAAAGCAAGGAGACCCAAAAACTACAAATAAAATAACTGAACATGCGTTTTACGGGAAGTACTGCGTGTGACCCCAAAAATAAAAATCAAGCGATATTCAGCTGTCATATAGTAACATTTGATGCCCTCCTGCGTTCAAATATATTCATTTTGGCGGTCTATAAAAATCGATATGTATAGCTAATATGCAAATAACGCGGAAGTACTGTATGTGACCCACTTGATAAAAAATCAGGCACTATTCAATCGCCGACTCCAATATTTCACGACCTTGAACATTCAAATACATTGAGTTTTGCGGCCTCAAAAAATCAAAATACAAAAATTCACTAGTGAAATCGTGAAAAAGGCTCATAACGTCAAGGGACTGTATGGGAACCAATATACGAAAAATCTGGTGTTTTCTGCTTGCCATAACCGAGATTTCAAGCCCTCAAACGTAGAAAAATATTTACTCCTATAGCGTGTAAAAATCCAAACAGATAAAACTTGGAACCGTTATATCTCAATTGCTCAGTGGTTTATCAAATTTTGAAAAACCTATTTTTTGTCAATTCGCTAAGAAAACATTTCCTGAAAATGTCGTTGAGTTTCGTTCATTTTTCACGATGATATGGCCATTTATGTGCTTTTGTGCCCACGGACAGACGGACACACAGACACTTGTTCAGAAAGGTGATTCAGCGCATAGTACTATGAAAATTTCTTCCAACAGGATCTCTGAACAGTACCTGCCTTATAAAAAGTTAGAAGTAGCTAGGCACGGAAGAGCTAGTTACATTTTTATTGTGTGGGTTCGTTAGGCAGCGAAATATAGTAGGGATGTGCCGATACTGTCGGATCGGGAACGTGGAACCTAATTTCGAGGTGGAACGTTCCGGAACAGGTCCAACTGCTCCATCGTTCCCGATCCAGTTACGTTCTCGATCCAGTTCCCTTACCGATCCAGCTACATTTTCAACCCAGGAGGTAGCTACATTCTCAATCCAAAAATAGTATTTTGGTTAGTTTTATTTCCATTTAAATGAAAGTAAATGGGGAAGAGGGCTATTTTTTATTTCCGTTCCTAATGGCCTGAACTCTGCTATTTGATGTCAGCCGAAGAGGGAATGACCAATTTTTCATGAAAATTGTGAGTTTCCGGGGAGGAAATCACTAAGGAAAATCAGCGGTTTGAATAAACCCGGAGATGTAACTCCAATCGATTGCAGTAACTCCCTAGAGCGCTCTGCAGTCGGCTGAAAGACAGACAACAACAAAACGGTCTTTCAGACTGGAGTCACGCTAACTTCACTGCTACTTCTCATGGTTTTTTAATCGTCGAGTTAGTACTTAGTAACGCCCGAAATCAAGGTAGATAGATATAGGAGGTACGCTGGTAACTCTGTAGCCAATGAGAAGTGCGAGTGGGTATGACGTCATAATGAATCCCAAGTCCCACTTGGTAATGAAGATTGGATTGATTTCACCTACTTAATACACAAGTAAAACTGATTATTGATTTTTGTGAGCATTTTATTTTAACTTTTAATGCTCGTTTTGGTTATTTACGTAAATAATAATTGGTAAATAACGTTAGGGTGATATAAACCTTCAAAAAATGCATCAAGATGGTCAGACTTACCAGAATTTCCAAAAAAAATTTAGGGAAACAACAATGCCAGTTGAAACTAGTTCACTTTTGAACATTATTATTAATAATTATTATTAAAACATATTAGGAATATTGAAACAAAACATACTTAATTGTGACGTGGGAAATAAATAAAATTGTTTTTGAAAACTCATTATAAACTTTTATTTTTAACAGTAATTATTTTTTGTCAGACTCCCGTCACGTAAGAAAGAAAGAAACGCACAATGAAATTGGTTCAACACGGAATTGTAATTAAAGTCTGGTTCAGAACGCAACAAATAGTCAGAGAAAAGGATCGAACGAATGCACACAATAATCAGATAGACGCCCTTAGTGCCAAATTACACCCAACAGCTGTGTCCGTAGCTGCAAACCCTAAAACGGCTGGCCCGGTTGCTAGGATACCAGGTCATGAACTGAAGGAGCGGTCCACCTCTAACGAAATTGTTATTTAAAGGCTACGATTAAATGTAGGGAATAAACATCCTCCCGCCTCCACAGGACGTACAAAAAAATCCTCAACTATTGCAAGGCAAGGGGCAAAGTTTCACTAATGGTCTTTGTTTGGTCCCATTAGAGGTGGCGATGTCGGCTACACGAGCAACACCATCGGGGCCTTGATACAATTTAGTGATTCGAGCAATAGGCCATTGAAGGGGGCTCAAGTTATCCTCTATCATAATCACTACATCACCAACGTTTGCAGGCCTTGTAGGAGTATTCCATTTTTCCTTTTTTTGCATTGTGGTCAGGTACTCCTTTTGCCATTTGTTCCAAAACTGTTTGGTAACAGCCTGCACAAACTTCCATTTTGGGAGAAACGAAGTAGGTGATCCATCAGGTTCAAGTGGAGGGCACGTTAATGGGCGGTGAATCAAGAAATGTCCTGGGGTAAGGATCTCGAGATCAAGAGGCGAGGTAGATGCAGCTATGAGGGGGCGTGAGTTCAAGATTCCTTCGATGCGAGTGATTAGAGTTAAAAATGTGAAAAGGCTAGGGCACTGATTCTTGAGATTAACTTTTAGGAGCCGCTTAGTTGATTTTACGGCAGCTTCCCAGAGTCCACCAAAATGAGGAGCTCTGGGGGGAATAAATTTCCACTGCGTTCCTTGTCGTGAAGAATGGCGAATGACGGTGTTGCTCGTGTAGATGATACCTTGACATGAATAGGGACGAATTGAACTGTCTGGATATCATAGAACGAAGCATTTTTGGAATATCCTAAAGGTCTAGCTAGATTAACATTGTTGTACTGAGTTGATCCATTCGAGAATAATGTATGGAAATTGGTGGTAAGTCGTTTTAAACTTTCATTTGGAATAGAATTTATGGAGTTCATAGCCAGTACTGCCCTGGTTCGATTATTGTTTATTTGCGGCTTGGGAGCTGACTGAAGAGATTTAGTCTGATAAAGGCTACGATTAAATGTAGGGAATAAACATTTTTCTTTTTTTTCATACTTCCTATCTGGAAAATTAGTGGATCGTTCAAGGGATTTTTGTTGTGCCCTTTGTGCATTTACATATTTTATCCTCAGCAGTATGCGCATTTTGCAAAAAGATTCTATCAACTTGTTGTCAATTTGAAGAGATGCAACTTTTGATGTAACGTATTCCGTTGTTTTTTGCAGTTGGTGGGTATTTCATCTTTTGTATTATAAAGTAGGTTTGTAATTTTCGACTAAGTCATAGCCGACATGACCATTCCAACTTTCGATGTTCTTCAAGATTTTTGTAACTTTCATCGTGGATTACTTCACCAAAAGTCGTTAATTCAGATTTTTGAATAGACCGAACGAACGGTAAATTTAACTTAAGATTTTCTCCGAGTAGTGTACCTATCCATTTTTCAAAATTTTATGCGGTATTCAACAACGTCGGTAAAATGTACACCAAAAAATATCATTCTCCAACTTTACACATTCTCTTCATTCATGTACCTAGGGCAAAAGAATGAAGCATATATAATCCACACGGAAATACACACCATAATCAATCATTATGCTAAATATGAACAAAATTGGAATCAAAAAATGTTTCACAAAAAAACCAAGGGGTACCTCTGCAATTTTTTAAAACTTATCAGTTGTTGATTTTTTACTCCCCCTATAAGTACAGATAGAAACCTGCAGTTTTCAGGAAAGTTTTTTTTACCAGAAAATGAAGAGAAAAAAGTACAAAACACGCACAAACAATGAAAAAGAGTTTAAACTCGTAAATTAATAATGTAGTTTTGTAGTTTGCTTGAGGGGAATTCAAGAAATACTGACGAGTGTATTATAGTAGGAAAGACTTCTCCCTTCAACAGGTAGAATTTCAACCCTCCAAATAAAAGAAAAAGGTAGAAGAAGGGTTTAATTTTGTAAAGGGTAGGGGCCTCAGGTCTGTGCTCTAGGGGTTCAAAATGTACTTGTCAGTGAGAGGATTTAAGAATTAAGGATTTAAGACAAATTTATTCAGCAACATAAAACACATAAATTAATACACAATAGATAACGAATAATAGGTTCAGCAATAAGCTATCGCCCGTGAGAGGGATTCAATGTGACGTAATAGCGTCCTTAGCAACCGATTTGGAGAGGGGGCCGCCCTTAGTTACCAGCGAACCTCCTCTATCTATCAACCAAGGTAGATAGCTCTATCTATCTACCTTGTCTATCAACAACCTTGGCCCGAAATGCCTCGTAAAGCAAATAAATTGCTGAGGGGGTTTGGTAATCTCACAGCAACCTCAAATCTTTGCTCACAATGTTAGTTTATTTTCCGAAGATACAAGCGCTAGTATCGATATTCACGTTCAACGGTCTAGTAATGACGTAATAACTATTCATTTTTCGTTCAAAATCATCGGTTTTCATTAGCGATTTTCTCCGTGGAAACTCACAATTTTCATGAAAAATTGGTGATTCAGTTTTCAACTGACACCAAATAGCAGAATTCAAGCCATTAGGAACGAAAATAAAAAATAGGCGTCTTCCCCATTACACCTACTGAGTGACTCGGCCGAGTATTCGGTCGAGAACTCAGCCGAGCACTTCGAGGGAGCGAGTAGGTGATTTCGTTAATTTCGGGCAGGAACGAGACAGTCGAGCTCAGTGTTCCGTCGTCATGGCATCGCGTCGTACTTATAGGTAAATATTGAAGAAAAAAGTGTTCAAAGGCTATTTTAATTTACTCATGCCCGCAATTTTGAATGAAATTGAACAGGAAATACTAAACGGACAAAAACGAGTGTGGGCAAGACCATGGCTTTTGAGAAGAGGTATGAATGGAGGAACTGCAAGTGTGTTGACTGAATTTGAACGTGAAGACCTCGAAGAATTCAGATCCTTCATGAGAATGAAAAAACAGCAGTTTGATGTTATACTTGAAGTAATTGCTCCTAAAATTTCAAAAAGAGACACTGTTTTGCGTACGAACTACAACAAAAGAATCGCACTATCCCGCCAGTCTACTAGCTTGGTAGCTTGACTGATTGATTACACCTTACACTAGGCAAGTAGGGAAGAGAAAGAGAGTGCGCTCGGAGCGAGTAGATGATACAGTGGTAGATGAGTGGTGGGGGTCTCTAGTCTCTACTCGGCCGAAAAAATAGAACCCTCTTCTATCCACTGGCTCAGTGACTCCTGACTCGGTCAAAAGCACTCGCTCCTCACTAGGCCGAGTACTGTCTAAACTGATTACATTGGGATTTGCTCGGCCGAACACTTGGTAGGTGTAATTGGGCCTTTATTATGCCACCTAAAATTGATTTTTCTATCGTTGGAGAGCTCTTGCTAAGTACTTCTAAGTCCAATAGTGTTTATATTTTTTTCTCGACGTGGTTGGGAACGGGGCTCGAAAAACCTCAAAAAAGTGAAAATCGGCATCACGTTTTTTGTTATACTTTCTTCTCTACACGCTATATTAGAATGCCGAACGAAAAATTGAAGCTAGGCCCTTGTAGGCAGATAAATTATGAACAAAATGACACCAGAAACAAAACAATCGAGCAAGTATTCTAGAAGTTTTTTGTTACATTTTCTTCCCTACACGCCGTATCAGATTGTTGAACGAAAATTGGAGCAGGCTCTTATAGGCTGACAATTGTTATGAACAAATTGACATGAACAACAAAACTATTGAGCAATTATTCTAGAAGTTATAAGCTTGCAAAGTCAAAACTTCCTCTTTTCGCGAAAATCACGTTTTCCGGAATTTCTCCGCGTCTAGGGACGTAAGTACTGGATGGACTCAATTGAAAAAATTATGGGACCTACCTGGATAGTGACCCTTTCAAACAAAAAACAGTAACCCGATCGGACCCGATTACAGGAGCTGAACGCCAGCAGACAACACGTACCAAAAAAAAAAAAAAAAAAAAACGCGCTTCGGCGACGTGGAACGTGGAGCCAAAGGGTTCTTAGGCGATTGCGATGGGTTATTATAATAAACCAAAATTATTTGTTGGTAAAATTATTTGATTATTCAACCATAATTTCATATTGATTTGTAATTTTCCAGAGCCGTCGCTAAAGAAAAAGGTATCCCCCTCATCAAGGCTGACTGCACAAGCCACTATACGGGTATAATTGTAGCCAAATTCGGCTACGAATGCATCTACCAGATCAATTACGCTGATTTCAAAGACGAAAACGGCGTCCCCTATCTTGAACCGCCAATGCCGCACACGGCCTGCAAAACCTGCGTGCTACGGGTCGATTTGGAATAAATTTTGTACCATAACAAAATGCTACCTTTTGAATGATTCCACTTCCTTAAGGAAAAAATAAGTGAAAAATTAGCCATGAAAACTATGATTCCTTCGAGCCATGAAATGAATGGCTTTGGAAAAAACTATGGCCTATAGAGCCAGTTAGATAATATCTTATCATTATCCTGTTAGAATCGCTTAGTATTCACGATCTATCGATGTGAACTTGTTTAGCTAAGTACCTGAATATTTATCCTAAAGGACCAACTTCTTTCATGTATTGAACAGGTTATGATCGAACAAAAGAGAAGTCAGGATATTACAAAAAAATGGAATGAATAAGTACTTCAAAATGTATCAGATTGTGGTAATCTTTTTGTTTGATTATCTTCATTTTCAATTATGATGAATGGAACTAATTTATGTGAAAAATACACCATCACAGTGTGCGCATGCTATTTTACCATGTTTTTTTAACTGTCTACGAGTGTGAGGTCTTACAGTGAATTCTGTCAAAAATGATCAAGAAAAAAAAGCTATCTTCACAAATTAATTCGTTCATGCAAGAGCGCATAAAGAGCGAAATGCTTTTCTGCAGCCATATCTATTCTGAGAAAGTGTTATGGTTAAATTGAACATTGACGTGATTTTTATTTAACACATGGGAAAAGCTGCTACCATACTTCCTAAATGCCGAACGAACAAACTATTGATAAACATTGAAATGAAAGGAGCACTAATTGATGTATAATTATTTCATTGATAGCTTAATGTTGTACGCACGATAATCATATTCGATAAGGTATTGAGAAAATAATTATGTGATATTAAAGTGATACTAATATATTTCTTTTTAACAACCGATTACCACCAGGAACAAGCGTCTGCTCGACCACTTGATCAGAGACGAGCATAAAATATTACCTTTGAATTCGAAAAAAAAAAAAAACATGAAAAAAAAAGAACCGTCTTCAAAAATATGAGCAGCTCTCTTCACAGAATTTTCCCAAGCTTTCATTATTGTGTTCGTCACTTACTACCAACCGTCCAAACTCAATTCATAAGTCAGTTGAACGTTGAAGTTCTAAACTCTGAAGTATAATGATTACCTAACTACTTTCTATGTTATATGTTGATTGACAGTGAGTTTGAACGTTAGGAATAATCCAACCACTGATTTGGGTATCTTGGTCAACATACCGGGTGCTTTGATCCCATTGATCCACCTTACAAAACTCAAATAATTGACTACACCATTGTTGGTTACTGAATTGCACCAATTCACTCGTTCTTTATTTCTCTAACGATAATAGAGTTATGATTTTCTCAAGCCTTGCCGCAATCACACTGAATGAGAGAATCCGAACCAAATTTCAGAAATTCGCCTAACGTTTGTGCATTATAATGAAGCTATTCGGCCCTCAAAACCATGTTATTTCTTGAAAATTCTATGACTAACGTAGTTTTTTTTCTACAACCATAAATATTCCAAAAACGGGATTTTGAAACAAATTTTTTAGAAATAAGGCCTTAAAAGTATCAACTTTTAATCAAATTTGAACAATTTAAGTTTATAAACTATGAAAAAACATCTTCTTGGGTGAGTCGTCGCATCTCTCATCGTACTGGGTTGGTGAGGGGGAGAAGAACCAGGCGACATGTTCTCCGATTTTTTATTAACTGGCCGAGCACTTTCGCCCCTTCGGGTATCCTCAGGGCGATGTGGAACCATAGGTTACCACAGCCAGTTGTGGTAACCTATGGTTCCACATCGCCCTGAGGATGCCCGAAGGGGCGAAAGTGCTCGGCCAGTTAATAAAAAATCGGAGAACATGTCGCCTGGTTCTTCTCCCCCTCACCAACCCAGTACTATGAAAAAACAGTTTTCGTTTAAAAGTTATGAGGTCTCAAACATTGGTCCATAAAAAAATCGATTGCTCCCTTATTATGCCACTTAAAATTTATTTTTTACCATCGTTGGAAAGCTCTTGCTGAGTTCCTTCAAGTGCGATAGTGTTCATATTTTTTTCTCCACGTGGTTGGGAACGGTGTTCGAAAAACTTCAAAAAGTGAACATCGGCATCACGTTTTTTGTTACTTTCTTCTCTACACGCCATATCAGATTGTTGAACGAAAATTGGAGCTAGGCTTTAATAGGCAGATAAATTATGAACAAATTGACATCAAAAACAAAATATTCGAGCAATTATTCTAGACCAGGGGTGCTCAAACGGTCGATCGTGAGTGCTTCTTGAGTCGATCTCGAGGAAAAAATATAGAACTATTCACAGAATTTGGTTAAATAGATAGGTCACTAGAACAAAATAAATTAATAAACTACTAACATTTATTCGATCCGCAATTAGACCAGAATAACACCTTCATCACTTTCTTTGATCGACATAACCTTTTGCTAGTGGCAAAAGGCGGCTTTATCAGAGGAACGTGCGGTACTTGTCAAAGAAAAGCCGCGTCTTTAATTCCTGCCGATGTTTCTATCTAGTCCAGTAAAGGAATGAGGTGTAGAGTGCGTGAGCAGGTAACTATAACTAAGCAATTCCTTCAGAAACTTGTTTAGGGGGCTTAGGTTGTTTACATACCAAAAGTCCTGACTCCTAGGTGGTGAGGGGGTGGAGGGGGGTTAAATGTACGAATTTTGGGCCCCTCAGAGTCGATCGATCGAAGTCTAACAATATTGATGTAGATCGCCAACAGTTCAAGTTTGAGCACCCCTGTTCTAGACGGTATAAGCTTGCAAAGTCAAAACTTCCTATTTTCGCGAAAATCACGTTTTCTGGCATTTCTCCGCGTCTGGGGACGTAACTACTGGATGGACTCAATTGAAAAAATTATGGGACCTACCAGGATAGTAACCCTTTCAAACAAAAAAAAGTAACCCGATCGTACTGACCCGACGAGCTGAACGCCATCGGACAACACATACCGAAAAAAACCCAAGTCAACCATATTAACCCCCTCCTTTTGAAGTCGGTTAAAAATAGCCTGAGACCAATTAAGGCGAGGATGTGAAAGAAATTACAATTGACAAATAACTGTCCAAATTTTTCCTTTATGAGAAACTGCCAAGACAGTTGTATACTCTTGTGTGACTAGACTATATTAAAAATAAATATTCAACAATCACAATACATTTCAAGATTTCTTACAATTTTCGCAAATATCACACGTTCCACCAAGCTCCTGGGGAGAAGAGGGTATCTGAGGTGAGGTCCCCGAAACTTCAGGCGCTGCTGCTGAAGGCACAACGGGAATATCAAGGGTTTCAGGGGTATCCGATTCACCATAGGTTGACATAAGAGTGCTCTTCAAGATGCTAATTTGATACTCGTTTCCATAGAGTCGAGCCTTCTCGCGAGCCATTGAGTGGATCAAGCTCAACCTCTGAGTTTGTTCCAGCATTTTCTTGCGAACGCTTTTTGAATACGTTCTGAAAACAATGAGACGGTGACATTCAGGCAAGAATATTCAAGTCACGATATGAAAATAAGATTGAATAATGAAAGAATGAATCTATATTATGACAAGATGGTCGAAGAATTTTTTTCTCAGTTTCCTCAGATTAGGACTACTTTTTGGGAACAGAACCGTACGGCAAACTTTAACTGCGTGTCCCTGGAAACCAATTTTCACGAGTCGTATTCCCACTCCTTGCTTTGAACCTGAATACTCACTGAATGACAATCCATTGGAAAATACCACCGACGCACATGAAGCCCAGAATGAGAAGCAATATTGTAGAGTTGGGCACTTTCTTCACTCCTTTGATCCCGTAATAATCTTCATTATCTGCACCTCTGGCATTTGAGGCTTTCTCCCAATTCGTCTTATCCCATGATGTGTAGAAATAATCTTCTCCACTCGACCCGCTGAAATCAATATTAATGAATCAATAAGTCGTGAATTAATTTTTCCTTCAACTATTTCTACAGTATTTGTAGATGTTCTATACCTAGCGCGAGAATACGACGAATTGCCCTGCCTCTCATTTTGGTTGGACTGAGCTTGCTGTCCCGAATAGTAGGACTGAGGTTTCGTCGAGCGCACATAGGGAGCGTTGAGTTTCCTCTTTGAAACTAAGGACATATCATAGGAACGTCTTGATGTCGGATTGATGAGCACTGAATAGGCTTCATTGATCCTGACGAAACGTTCATGCATCGCAGGATCATTTCCATGCTTGTCTGGATGGTTCTGAAATTTCCAAGCAAATTATAACATTGATACATTCAGAGGTTAGAAACGAGAAAAAAATCCATCAGGAACAGAAGTTCCTTCATTACCTGCTTAGAAAGATTGATGAACGCATCCCGAACTTCTTTTGAGCTGCAGTTTTGCGATATTTTCAGAATATCATAGTACGATTTGCTCATCCATCTGGAAAAGAAACGATAAACTGAAATCGTTAGTTTTTTCTTCTCCAGGTGGTCGCATTACTTCTTTCTGTAGGTTGAGGGGGAGAAAAACGAGGCGACCTCTTCTCCATTTTTTTATTCAGCCGAGTACTTTCGCCCGTTCGGGCTTCTTCAGGGCAATATATAACCAAGGGTACCTATGGCCTATAGTGCCATAGGTCGCCCGAACAGGCGAAAGTACTCGGCTGAATAAAAAAATGGAGAAGAGGTCGCCTCGTTTTTTTCCCCCTCAACCTACAGAAAGGAACGATACGTTAGTATATACGACATTTACAAGCAATATCAAATGCATCAGTTGTAGTATTATGTTGGCAAGTGTGAACTGCATAGTTTTCAACCGTTTCCCCACGTAGAAACCGTTGGAACGAATTTTGGGATGATTTATTTCGTTGAAACCGTCCAATATAATTATACTTAGTTCGATTAGAAGACTGATGGAACAATTTTTTAAGAAAAACTGTCGTTTTTGAAAAAAAAACCCCGTCGCTCGATGATAAATTACCGCCAACCGTAACTCGTTTATAAATTACTATTTTCCATCCTAGGGGGTTCAGTTTGAGTTCGTTGATGAAAAGGAGTAGTTCAGTGGTTAACGATCGACTAGTTTCAACGACAGTTACAACTGTTACCTACTAGTTACTAGTTACAACTGTCAGTTTCTTTTTCTTTTCTTTTTTTTTTTTTTTTGAACAACCGTTTCACTGATTATCAATGAAATGAAACCGATGACATTTTGATTTTTCCAAGATTTTTGAAATTATTCGCGACGAAGCGTGTACTCAACAAGTTTTTCAAAAACTGGTTATTAATGCAACGTTCTTATTTTCAGAAATTTCAAAACTTTCATTACCTTCGGCCATCAAGCAGCAGGACGCGTCCAGTGTTCGTCGTCAACCGAGCGATACAAGGAGCCCAACTGAACATTCCTCTTCATACTATAAACACCATGATGACGACCTAGAAACAAAAATTCGCTAAAAACTTACTGACAATTTCATGACTTCGGGCAACTTTGACTTGACGAAAATTGAAATCGAACTACTAAAATAAACGGTTCATACGAACCTGCATCTTCTTGGGAACTGTTGTTATCTAATCAGAGTCGAAACGCCCTTGGCGTTCGAGTGAAAATATTTCGCCAAAGATAACTCTTCTAAATACGACGATAATATAGAACGATATTTTGTTTCCATTTAAGAAAAATTACATTACGACTTATGAGAGAAAATGATCGAAATTTCAGACAACCGGTCGAAAATTTACAATGAGGAAACTATCGATATATCCAATAGTCGATGTTTAAGTATCGATTGATAAAACCGCGATCGTTTGGCTAATTATAGATTATGAGCAGAAAATAAATTATTTTAAAATAAATCCAAATCGAAAATTGTGATACGTTTACCTACAAGACGAATTATATTCGATCCTAACGTCTGTTTTTAGGGAGAACATATAATTAGGTATATAAACTTTTTTTGCTTACGTTGACCCAACTATGACTTCTTCAAACCTCTATGCGTCTGTTTTGTTTTTCGTTGCTGATGGTTGAGTGGGGAAACCGGGGAATGAGCTTGTAAAGACGAAGTGGAATGTATGGCGATGGTGGATCGTTGAGGCAAATTGGAAACTTTGTTTTTCTTGCACTTAGTCCAATTTTCATTACGTTTGGTGTTCGAATTTCGCATATATTTACTGCGCCCCGTCGGTAGTTATTCTCTTATAATATTTTCCACCGTTGAAACTGGTATGCGTTTGGTCGAAAATTCGTGCTAAAAGGTGCGTAGTAAATGAATTCATTTCTAACCTCTTCCGATGATGTACGGTTTGTATTTTTATTATGAAACTAATATAAACATCTATAGCATCCGTTTCGATGGTATCTACAGCTTTGTAAATTTATTTTATTTGTGTTCATTGGAGGTACACGATCATTGTACGAACGTATTCTTTGACTCCAGTGCTACCGATTGTTAGCATGCGGCGCGTTATGTCACGTCACTGTCGTTACTGCGTATCAGGAAGAACGAGGCCTTTCCTTTCGCCACTCTCTATCGCTGACTAGTGTATCATCAAAAACCTAATTCGATCATTTATAGAATTTCGATTTTTGGGAAAATTCGACATTTTTAATGTAACTACTCGACAAACCTATGCGCAGGGTTCCTCTTATGAAGAGGGTGACACCCTTTTGATGTTAGTTCCATCTGAATATTTTTTCTTTTCTATTCTCCACAACTGAATTTAATATAACTGTATTTGATAATCTGCTGAGATGGCTTAGTGTAGAATTCCTGGAACATGTGAATGACATTTGATACTAAGAATATGGGATGAAGAGTTGCACCAAGGTGATTGGTGATTCATCGTTCAGTTAACGACAGCGCTGTATTTGCTGAAGATAGTTAGGCTCTAATAGATTCATGTCAGACTCTGGGACGTGTTATACTTACAAAGCATCAGTTCGTAGATTATGAGTGATGACACACCTGAAGACTAGGTGCCAGAGAGCATGATTGGCTTTCAAGTTTTTAGATGTTGTATTCCCTCCGCACCAGACCTCCAACTATTATGATAAAGAACAATACTGTTGTGTGGCGTCGACGTATAACACCGATGGTACACACACAACTGATAACACTCATAACGGGAAAATATGAATCAGAAATTGATGACGATAAATATTCCTTTGACTCGAACAAATCAACCGCTCGTAATTTTTTGGTTTATTATCAATAATAAACCATTTTAGTCGCTCAAGAAATTTTTTTCTAACACCCCCCTCAAAATTTGATGTTTTAGGTTTCAAGGCATGTAGAATCCGAATATCCAATAAAAAAAACTTAAAAAAAACCGACTTCAAAAACTTTGTCTATAAAATACACTCCGAAAAGGAAAAAATAACAAAAATGTCCCAACTTTGCAGCAACTCATTCGCCAACTACACATTTTAAGGACTACTTTACTACTCGTATTGACCTGACCACTTCCTGATTGATTGGATCACCTTCCCTAATAATATAAAAACTACTATTTCTCATTTCCCAAATGATTAAAAGATTTTCATTTCACCTCTGAATCGCCTCCAGATTGATCATCTTTTGGAGTCGGCGCCTCTCTTATATTGTATTGGAGAAGCCTATAGATTCCGAATTAGTAAGAATATAAATATCATGAGTTTTCACGATTCTTGAACAGAGTAAATCAGCATTTATAAGAACTGATTATTAACAATATCGATTTGAAGGTGACTATTCACGCCTTTTCCTGAAAACCATTTCAGATTTCTCTAAGAATCATCACGTCCAGACCGAGACTTATTACCTGGCACCTACTAATTTATCGTAAATTCATATTTATTTGTAACCATCGGTTATTTTGCCAGAGAGGCGCCGACTCCAAAAGATGATATATCTGGAGGCAATTGAGAGGTGAAAGGAAAATCTTTTAATCATTCGGGAAATGAGAAATAGTAATTCTTATATTATTAGGGAAGGTGATCCAATCAATCAGGAAGTGGTCAGGTCAATACGAGTAGTAAAGTAATCCTTAAAATGTGTAGTTGGCGAATGAGTTGCTGCGAAGTTGGGACATTTTTGTTATTTCTTCCTTTTCAGAGTGTATTTTATAGACAAACTTTTTGAAGTCGGTTTTATTCATTTTTTTTTAAAGTTTTTTTTTTATTTTTCTCTTTTTAGTGACTTACAATTATGGACAGCTCTCTTTACAGAATTTTCCCAAGCTTTCATTATTGTGTTCTTGTCACTTACTACTAACCGTCCAAACTCAATTCATAAGTCCGTTGAACGTTGAAGTTCTAAAGTATAATGATTACCTAACTATTTTCAATGTTATTATGTTGATTGAGAGTGAGTTTGAACGTTTGGAATAATCCATCCACTGATTTGGGTCTCTTGGTCAACATACCGGATACTTTGATCCCATTGATACACCTTACAAAACTCAAATAATTGTCAACACCATTGCTGGTTACTGAATTGCACCGATTCACTCGTTCTTTATTTCTCAAACGATAATAGAGTTATGATTTCCTGAAGCGTATCCGCATTCACACTGAATGAGAGAATCCGAACCAAATTTCAGAAATTCGCCAAACGTTTGTGCATTAAAATGAAGTTATTTGGCCTTCAAAACCATTTTATTTATTGAAAATTTAACGCTGAATTCAAATCTTCTAACGAGAATGCTATGACTAACGCAGTTTTTTTTTCTACAAGCATAAATAGTCCAAAAAACGTGATTTTGAAACAATTTTTTTAGAAATACGGCCTAAAAGGTATCTAATTTTAGTCCAATCAACACCAAATTTGAATCACGTAAACTAGACTCGAATTTGAACAATTTAAGTTTAAAAACTATGGAAAAACAGTTTTAGTTTGGAAGTTATGAGGTCTCAAACACAGGTCCATTAAAACATTGATTGCTCCCTTATTATGCCACCTAAACTTGATTTTTTACCATCGTTAGAAAGCTCTAGCTAAGTGCTTTCAAATGCAATAGTGTTCATATTTTTTTTCTCGACGTGGTTGGGAACGGTGTTCGAAAAACCTCAAAAAAGTGAAAATCAGCATCACGTTTTTTGTTATACTTTCTTCTCTACACGCTATATTAGAATGCTGAACGAAAAATTGAAGCTAGGCCCTTGTAGGCAGATAAATTATGAACAAAATGACACCAGAAACAAAACAATCGAGCAAGTATTCTAGAAGTTATAAGCTTGCAAAGTCAAAACTTCCTTTTTTCGCGAAAATCACGTTTTCCGGCGTTTCTCCGCGTCTGGGGACGTAACTACTGGATGGACTCAATTGAAAAAATTATGGGACCTACCTGGACCTAGTAACCCTTTCAAACAAAAAAAAAGTAACCTGATCGGACGTACAGGAGCTGAACGCCAGCGGACAACACATACCGAAAAAAAAAACCCGCAAGTCAACTATAGTAACCTCCTCCTTGTTTGAAGTCGGTTAAAAACGCTGCTAATGGTTGTTTCTTCGCTTTAATAATTATTTAAGAAGAGTATCCATTAGTGGTGGTAATTGTTCTCAACATTTTGTGAACGTCCCCACCGAAAAACAGATTGGTAACTACAGGGGAAAACTCTGTAGCAACTACTTAGTGTAATTTTAATCATTTTTATTTTTCTTAATTTCCAAATTAAAATCTGAATTTCTCGCCTTACGTTATAGTTGAATAGTGTTCGACGAGCATTGCAACAACGAGTGTAGAATGTTGAACCAAATGTTTGTTTTGCAGTTAGAAAAATGGCCGAAGGGCCGCCACCCCCTGGAAATCCCTTGGCATCTCCAATCGTCAAAGAGGGTTGGCTGCAGAAAAGAGGTATAATAATTAATTAATCATTTATCAATTAAAAATTAATTGCTCTTAGTACTGCCTTTGATTATCTTTCCGCTTGTCAATAGCATCATTTTCGAAATCCATTTTTCAGTCTCAACATTTTCATATTTCATTTGTAGGAGAACATATAAGAAACTGGCGGGCCAGGTATTTTCTGCTTCTTGAAGATGGCTCGCTGCTTGGTTATAAAAACAAACCCGACCCACTGATTGACCCGTTGAACAATTTCACCGTCAAAGGATGCCAGATAATTTGTGTTGACAGACCTAAACCGTACACGTTTATCATCCGCGGCCTCCAATGGACGACAGTGATTGAGCGTACATTTCACGTTGAAAGTGAACGGGAGAGGTTTGTCTTTTAGTGTTTAGTTTGGATGAAATTTAATTTACTTTTAGTTCATTATACATTTCATTTGACCGACATCAAAAGAATGAGGTTACTAACATTGATTAGCGGCTTGATTTTTGGTATGTGTTGTCTGCTGGCGTTCTGCTCCTGTAAGTCTGATCGGGTTACTTTTTTTTTGTTTGAAAGGGTTGCTATTCATCTAATTTTTTTTACTTGAGTCCATCCTGTAGTTACGCCATCAGAACGTGATTTTCGAGAAAAAAACACCAAGTTTTGACTTTGTGAGCTTATAACTTCTTGAAATGTTGCTAGTTTGTTTTGTTTGTTTATGTCATTTTGTGTGTCATTCAACTGTCAATGAGGGCCTAGCTGCAATTTTTCTTCGACATTCTGATATGGCGTGTACAGAAGAATGTGTAAACAAAAACGTGAGGTCGATTTTCACATTTTTGAGGTTTTTCAAGCACGATTTCCAACCACGTCGGGAAAAACCAGTGGTGTGCATGGATCATACAGTAGTTCCATGTTTGAGTAGGTAACAGGTTTCACCAATTATTAAATAAGAACATCGTACGAAGGTCGCAACGTTAATTTACAACAGCTGTAATTAAAAACTAGCAGGGAGACCCCAAAATAGAAAAACGCACGAATTACGTTGATAATGCTTCCGTATTAGAGAGTTTTAGTGCATTTTGCAATTTTTGAAAACTTAAAAATAGAAGTAGGTATTGGTTACTTCATTAAATCATACGTTTCTTATGGTTACCGCCTTGTGGATGGCGGATTGTTGTGACCATTAGAGACATATGATTTAACAAAGTAACCAAATCTCCCACGTTTAAGTTTTCAAAAAACGGGAAAGTCACTAAAACTCTCTAATATGTGAGCCTTACTATACAAGCCAAGTTTTGTAAAATGAGATCATTTTTATAGAAACGACACCTAGAAATGTGTCACCAGCCGGTAAGTCTCATTCACTTGTCGTTACAAACATTTTAAAACCTCTAGCATTCAAATATAATATATTGATTTTTGAAGCCAGTAGAAGATCCCCAGAAAAATCTCATAACATGGAACTATACGGTGAGCAAGCCAAAGTGGCCAATCTGGTGGTGATTCAGAGGTGAAAGGTAAGTCTTTCAATCATTTGGGAAATGAGAAATAATAATTTTTATCTTCGCTTGGTTGTCGTCGCATTTATTGTAGTAGAGGGGTTGTGAGGGGGAGAAAAACTAGGCGACTTATTCTCCAGGTTTTTAATGGCTGGCCGAGCACTTTCGCCCATTCGGGCATCTTCAGGGCGACGTGGAACCATGAGGTCCTCATGGGCTGTGGACCTCATGGTTCCACGTCGCCCTGAAGATGCCCGAATGGGCGAAAGTGCTCGGCCAGCCATTAAAAACCTGGAGAATAAGTCGCCTAGTTTTTCTCCCCCTCACAACCCCTCTACTACAATAATTTTTATATTAATAGGAGGGGTGGGCTAATCAATAAGGGAGTGGTCAGGTTACTACGAGTAGTAAAGTAGTCCTTAAAATGTGTAATTGGCGAATAAGTTTCTGTGAAGTTGGGACATTTTTGTTATTTTTTTTCTTTTCAGAGTTTATTTTACAGGACAGTAATTTTGAAGTCGTTTTTATTCATTTTTCTCTTCTTACTGTCATACAATTTATTCTCTCTTCACGGTATATTTGCCCAAGCTTTCTTCATTAAATTTTTGTCACTTACTACTAACCAACCACACAAAATTCATAAATCGGTTGAACACTGAAGTTCTAAAGTATGGTGATTACCTAACTACTTTCAATGTTGATTGAGAGTGAGTTTGAACGTTGGGAATAAATGGAATAATCTATACACCGATTTGGGACCCTCGGTCAACATATCAGATGCTTTGATCTCATCGATCCACCTTACAAACCTCGAATAATTTACTACACCATTGCTGGTCACCAAATCACTCATTATTTATTTCTAAAATGATAATGAGGTATGATTTTTTCCAGCCTATCCACAATTACACTGAATGAGAGAATCCGAACAAAATTTCAGAAATTCACCAAACGTTTGTGCATTATAATGAAGTTATTCGGTCCTCAATACGTTGTTATTTGTTGAAAATTTGAGGCTGAATTCAAATCTTCTGACGAAAATGCTATGACTATTGTAGTTTTTTTTCTACAACCATAAATATACAGAAAAATTGATTTTTTTACTACCGTTGGAAAGCTCTTGCTGAGTTGTCGCGGAATTCGTCGGAATATGCAGCTTCAGTTTATTTTACGTTGTCAGGTTGCGGTAACCATTCAAACATGTGTTCCGCGTATAAAATATGAATGTGAAATTGAAATAAAAAGTGTCTGTTCGTTCAGCGTTGGCAAATTCAACTTGTCCTCTTTTGAAAAATAAGTATTTAGCAAGTTTGCGAAGTGGAGATTTTCTGAGGAGGATATTTTATTCGAAATAGTGGCATCCCTTGTGGGGAACGAAAATTTCAGAAGAGACCCCCATCAGAATTTCGATGTCTTCCGAAGAAAATACTCTGAAGAAATTGCTAGCGGAGAGAACACTTCTTAGAAGACGAGCGACCATTGCGTTCACGCGTTTGGCAGATATTTTAGGTGTCAACCCGCCCGATGACAATTTTGCGGAGACGGCGTATTATCTTGCTTCAGACCAAGCCGAACGTTTGTTTAAAATCGACGATAAGGTAAATGATTTATTGTTTTCAATTTATTCCGACGATGAAGTTCGTTTAAATCAAGAATGTGACGAGATCGAAGCGTTTCGAGATAAGTGGATTGTCTTGAGATTTAAATATAAAACGCATGAAAAAAATCTCAGCGAACACGGAGTACAGTCAATTGATTCTGGTCAACATAATCGAAATTTAAAACTTTTTGGGATCCAGCACAAGAAATTGGAAGTTGAGTGCGAAGAGAGAATGGATTCAGTTAGAAACCCCTTCTCTCAAAATATCGACAAGAGCACTGAATTGAAACCTAACAAAACCGATGAATTCGGGAAGAGCGTCGTCGTGTTCAGTGCGGAAGAATTGGTGGCAGATCCTAATACCATCGGAGACCAGGCAGGAAACATCTCGAAAAAAGAAAACGGCATTGAAACTCAGGAAAATTTGACGGAAACGGCGGGAGCACCGCGAACTCACGTTTCTTCTTCTCTGGTCCTTAATCGAGGATACTCTGAAAAATTCGGTTGAGTCTCAATGGTGGGAGGAGCCTGAATTGTTGAGACTTCAACCAAGACATCGGTCACAACGTTCATTGAAAGTTTTAGGAAAATGTTTGGATATAATCGATTGGCAAATTTCATCCCAAATTGACACCGAAGATATCGGATGGAAATTGGGTCCTCCAGCTGCTCCATGGCGGAGGGGAAGTCGGGAACGGTGGAAGCTGCGGGATCAACCGACCAAGAGTGCTATCGACGAACCACTGACTGCGATCTGAAGGGTGACTCGAGCCGCATCGAGTCAGGTGGGAGTGTCGCGGAATTCGTCGGAATATGCAGCTCCAGTTTATTTTACGTTGTCAGGTTGCGGTAACCATTCAAACATGTGTTCCGTATAAAATATGAATTTGAAATTGAAATAAAAAGAGTCTGTTCGTTCAGCGTTGGCAAATTCAACTTGTCCTCTTTTGAAAAATAAGTATTTAGCAAGTTTGCGAAGTGGAGGTTTTCTGAGGAGGATATTTTATTCGAAAGGAAAGCTCTTGCTGAGTAGTTCCTTGTTCAATAATATTCATATTTTTTTTCTCGACATGGCTGGGAATGGCGCTTAAAAACCTCAAAAATGAGAAAATCGGCCTGACGTTTTTTGTTACACTTTCTTCCCTACACGCCATATCAGAATGCCAAATAAAAATTGAATCTATACCCTTATAGGCAGAAAAAGTTTGGTTTATTTTTTATTTATTTTTGGTTTATTATTCATAATAAACCATTGTAATATTCCAGGACAATTTTTTCCTAACCCCCTCAAAATGTTGTTTTATGTTTCAAGGCACGTAGAATCTAAATATCCATTTTAAAAAATTGTGTGCGTCTGCCGTACGCTGTCAACATTTTTCTGACAAAACTATAAACTAATAAAGTATATCGATATATTCTTGAAATTTTCACCAAAAATCAATCTTGGTCTAAAAATAGCTCAATTCTCTAGCCAAATCGCTAGGTACCTCAATTTTGAGGGTATCTGGGGGGGTTTGAGGGGGAGGAAATTCGTATTTTCCAACTTTTTTCAGAAAAAGGTGCAATTGGTATCATTTTCTAGAGACCATCGCAGGGTTGATAGCTTTATTGGTTCTCAGGTTATCACAGCTTTTGTGTTGAATTTGGAAGCTTTCAAGGAATCTGGCATGGGGGTATAACTCGAAAGCTCTTGCAGCTATAAAAATCGTTCTAATCTCATTGGAATGCTCGTCGAACAGTTGGAGTTTTCCCCTATACATACCAATCTGTTTTTCGGTGGGAACGTTCACAAATGTTCGGAATAACTACTATCACAAACGGATAGTCTTCTTATATCATTACTGAAGTAAAGGAATAATAAACCACTGTACTAGTTGAGGTAATAGACAGGGAACGTTTGAAAATGATCTACTAAAGTCCATTGATCATGAAATACTGACAAATACAGTAATACTTATTCTTTTCCTTCTCGTCTCATTTTTTATGTCAAGGGAGTCATTAGAGAATGAGTCGCCTGGTTTTTCTCCCACTCACATCCCCGGGAGTAATACTAACTTATGTCAATTGGTGATGGATTTGTAAATATTTCAGAGAGGAATGGGTCGCTGCGATCCAAAGAGTGGCTGATCGCATATCTGATTCGGAAGATGTCGAAATGAAAACAGACGCGCCTGGTTCGAATCATTCGTCTAACGATAATCGGCCCGACGCTAACGTATCAACAGTTGAAGAGCTCTCAGCCAAATTCAGTGTACAGGGCACATCGAATAGTAGGAGCTCTGGTAAAAAGAAAGTAGTAAGTCTTGTTGTTCACATTAAACTAATTGTTGCGTTAAAATAATTGTTAAGAAATTTTTTGAATAATTACTCAAATTACTTGATTTGAATTTAAGTCATGTCTCTTGTGTGATTGGTCAGTAACTATGTAGTAACTAGTAAATACGTTGTTTTCCAGACATTGAAGAATTTTGAGTTCATCAAAGTTCTTGGCAAAGGAACTTTCGGAAAAGTTATCCTGTGCCGTGAGAAAGCAACACAACGTCTTTATGCCATCAAAATTCTGAAGAAGGAAGTGATCATTCAAAAGGACGAAGTGTCCCACACGCTTACCGAAAATCGAGTTCTTCGCACGACGAACCATCCTTTCCTCATTGTATGCTTTTTCAAATAGAATTCCGTGATTTTCAACTTTTCTAAGCATTATTAGAGTGTTGATCAAATTTTTCGCTTGGTGCTATAATAAACTTTTACTTCCATGCTTACGTAGTAAATGGAAGTATTGTGATCGTCTGAAAACTCGAATTTGGAATGGAAATGAATTTGGAAGAAACTTTCTCAGTTCTATACTCGGAACCTCTTTCTCAACAATGGGGAAGACGCCTATTTTTTATTTTCGTTCATAATGGCCTGAATTCTGTTATGTGGTGTCAGCTGAAGACGGAGTGACCAATTTTTCATGAAAATTATGAGTTTCCCCAGTGAAAATCGCTAATGAAAACCGATGATTTTGAACAAAAAATGAATAGTTATTACGTCATAACCAGTCCGTTGAACGTGAAAATCGATACTAGCGCTTGTATCTTCGGAAGAATAAACTAACATTGGGAGCAATAATTTGAGTTGCTGTGAGATTACCAAACCCCCCTCAGTAATTTATTTGCTTAACGAGGCATTTCGGGTGGTATTAACTCAACGATTAAAAAACCATAAGAAGTAGCAGTGAAGTTAGCGTCACTTACTCGATTTAGCATGACTCCAGTCTTAAAGACCGTCTTGTTGTTACTGCCTGTCTTCCAGCCGTCTGCAGAGCGCTCTGGGGAGTTACTTGAATCGGTTGGGGTTACATCTCCTGGTTTATTCAAACCGCTGAATTTCCATAGCAATTTTCTCCGCAGAAACTCACAATGTTCATGAAAAATTGGTCATTCCCTCTTCGGCTGACACCAAATAGCAGAATTCAGGCCATTAGGAACGAAAATAAAAAAAAAACTTTAAAAAAAAAATAAAACCGACTTCAAAATCTTTGTCTATAAAATACACTCTGAAAAGTAAAAAATAACAAAAATGTCCCAACTTCGCAGCAACTCATTCGCCAACTACACATTTTAAGGACTACTTTACTACTCGTATTGACCTGACCACTTCCTGATTGATTGGATCACCTTCCCTAATAATATAAAAATTACTATTTCTCATTTCCCGAATGATTAAAAGATTTTCCTTTCACCTCTCAATTGCCTCCAGATTGATCATCTTTTGGAGTCGGCGCCTCTCTTATATTGTATTGGAGAAGCCTATAGATTCCGAATTAGTAAGAATATAAATATCATGAGTTTTCACGATTCTTGAACAGAGCACATCAGCATTTATGAGAACTGATTATTAACAATATCTATTTGAAGGTGACTATTCACGCCTTTTCCTAAAAACCATTTCAGATTTCTCTAAGAATCTTTACGTCCAGACCCAGACTTATTACCTGGCACCTACTAATTTATCGTAAATTCATATTTATTTGTAACCATCGGTTATTTTGCCAGAGAGGCGCCGACTCCAAAAGATGATAAATCTGGAGGCAATTGAGAGGTGAAAGGAAAATCTTTTAATCATTCGGGAAATGAGAAATAGTAATTTTTATATTATTAGGGAAGGTGATCCAATCAATCAGGAAGTGGTCAGGTCAATACGAGTAGTAAAGTAGTCCTTAAAATGTGTAGTTGGCGAATGAGTTGCTGCGAAGTTGGGACATTTTTGTTATTTTTTACTTTTCAGAGTGTATTTTATAGACAAACTTTTTGAAGTCGGTTTTATTCATTTTTTTTTTAAAGTTTTTTTTTTATTTTTCTCTTTTTAGTGACTTACAATTATGGACAGCTCTCTTTACAGAATTTTCCCAAGCTTTCATTATTGTGTTCTTGTCACTTACTACTAACCGTCCAAACTCAATTCATAAGTCCGTTGAACGTTGAAGTTCTAAAGTATAATGATTACCTAACTATTTTCAATGTTATTATGTTGATTGAGAGTGAGTTTGAACGTTTGGAATAATCCATCGACTGATTTGGGTCTCTTGGTCAACATACCGGATACTTTGATCCCATTGATACACCTATCAAAACTCAAATAATTGTCTACACCATTACTGGTTACTGAATTGCACCAATTCACTCGTTCTTTATTTCTCTAACGATAATAGAGTGATGATTTCCTGAAGCGTATCCGCAATCGCACTGAATGAGAGAATCCGAACCAAATTTCAGAAATTCGCCAAACGTTTGTGCATTAAAATGGAGTTATTTGGCCTTCAAAACCATGTTATTTATTGAAAATTTAACGCTGAATTCAAATCTTCTAACGAGAATGCTATGACTAACGTATTTTTTTTTCTACAAGCATAAATAGTAAAAAAAACGTGATTTTGGAACAAATTTTTTAGAAATACTGCCTAAAAAGTATCTACTTTCAGTCCAATCAATACCAAATTCGGTTCACGTAAACTAGAGTCAAATTTGAACAGTTTAAGTTTAAAAAATATGGAAAAACAGTTTTCGTTTGGAAGTTAGAGGTCTCAAACACAGGTCCATTAAAACATTGATTGCTCCCTTATTATGCCACCTAAATTCGATTTTTTACCATCGTTAGAAAGCTCTAGCTAGGTGCTTCCAAGTGCAATACTGTTCTATTTTTTTTCTCGACGTGGTTGGGAACGGTGCTCGAAAAACCTCAAAAAAGTGAAAATCGGCATCACGTTTTTTGTTACACTTTCTTCTCTACACGCTATATTAGAATGCCGAACGAAAAATTGGAGCTGGGCTCTTGTAGGCAGATAAATTATGAACAAAATGACATCAGAAACAAAACAATCGAGCAAGTATTCTAGATGTTATAAGCTTGCAAAGTCAAAACTTCCTTTTTTCGCGAAAATCACGTTTTCCGGCGTTTCTCCGCGTCTGGAGACGTAACTACTGGACGGACTCAATTGAAAAAATTATGGAACCTACCTGGATAGTAACCCTTTCAAACAAAAAAAAAGTAACCCGATCGGACGTACAGGAGCTGAACGCCGGTGGACAACACATACCGAAAAAAAAAAAAAAAAAAAAAAAAAAATCCCGCTAGACGACCATAGTAACCTCCTCCTTGTTTGAAGTCGGTTAAAAATAGGCGTCTTCCCCATTGTCTGTGTGTCAGTGGTCAAAAAATGGAATGATTCGCCATATCTCCCTGAAAAATGAATGAATCTCAATGAAATTTTCAGAGAACGTTCTCCCACTTAATTGTGCAAAAACTTAAAAATAAAATAAATAAAACCCACTTAAAATACACTCTGAAAAGGAAAAAATAACAAAAATGTCCCAACTTCGCAGCAACTCATTTGCCAACTACACATTTTAAGGACTACTCTAATACTCGTATTGACCTGACCACATCTTGATTGTTTGGATCACCTCACCTAATAATAAAAAAATTACTATTTCTCATTTCCCAAATGATTGAAAGACTTTCCTTTCACCTCTGAATCACCTCCAGATTGATCACTTTTTGGAGTCGGCGCCCCTCATATAATTTCTTAGAGAAGCTAATGGAATCCGAATTAGTAAGAATATAAATATCATGAGTTTTCATGTTTCTTGAACAAAGCAAGTCAGCATTTATGAGAGCCGATTTTTAAAAATATCAATTTGTCGATGACTATTCACTCACGCCTTTCCCTAAAAACCATTTCAGATTTCTCACTTCCGCTGTATTCCGTTTTTTTGCTGTTGAGATTACGAGATTACTAATGGTCGCAAAAATTAATATCCGTGAAAAATGAATGAAACTCAATGTAATTTTCAGAGAATGTTTTCCCAGTGATTGAGCAAAATTAGCCATTCGGATAACACACAGTACTTCCGAAATATAACCGTTCCTTTTTTCTTTTTCAATTTTTACTGGCAATAAGAGTCAATATTTTTGAACGTTCGTGGTCTTGAAATTTTTAATATGGGGAGCAGATGCCACTTGAGTTTTTGTATATTGGGTCACACACCGTACCTCCACTTCCCCCTAGTTCATATTTTGTATTTGGATTTTTACAGCCTGCTAAAATCAATATATTGTAACACTTAAGGAAATGTTCATAACAGACTTGAAATGTGAGACGTGAGATGTCTTGAAATGTTTAAGACAGCGATTGAATGTAGTCTGATTCCTATAAATGGATCACATACAGTACTTCCTTGTTATACGCATTCTGACTATCCTTCGTTGTTGAGATTGAAGGGGAGAAAAACATGGCGACTTGTTCGCCTGTTTTTTATTATCAGCTTCCCAAGCACTTTCGCCCATTCGGGCATCATCAGGGCTTCGTATCCACGGTCTAAATCACACACCTTACTTCCACCTCCTGCGGTAATTGAGTATTTAGATTTTTACTAGCCTTGAAAAAAATCATATCCTTGACACTGGAGTTCATAGAATTATCCCATTTTACAAAACTTGGCTCGAATCGTTATGTTAGGCACACATAATGCACTTCCGCTTTAGTAACCTAATAATTCGTGAGTTCTTCTACTTGTGGATTCTCCTAGCTAGTTTTTCAACAACAGTTGTAGGGTAACAACGTTGCGCCCTTAGTACGAGCTTGTAGATTTTATAATTGGCCATCCCAGTTATCAATAATTCAAACATGGAAGTACTGTGTGATCCATGCACACTACTGGTTTCTTGTTACAGTCGTTGAAATGCTCGTTTCAAACGGTCGACAGGCTGTGTTTTGTCATGGAATATGTCAATGGCGGTGAATTATTCTTCCATTTGTCAAGAGAGCGCGTTTTCACTGAGGATCGCACGAGGTTCTACGGGGCAGAAATAATCTCAGCTTTGGGCTACCTTCACGAGCAGGGAATTATTTACCGGGATTTGAAGGTAAACGCCTCATGGCTTTTATCACTTGATTGGTTAGTGGATTTGAATATTTCTTGCACTCATAACTTTCTGTCATTATAGCTGGAAAATCTCCTTCTTGATAAGGACGGGCACATCAAAATCGCGGATTTTGGCCTTTGCAAGGAGGACATCAACTATGGAAACACGACGAAAACGTTTTGCGGAACGCCTGAATATCTAGCACCAGAGGTCTGTTTTAGCTATCTAAGCAATTGAATAGGCCATTTTTACTCTCGTTTTATAAACAACAAACCAGATTAATTTAATTTTCCTATTGGGCCTCGTGATATTTTTTCGTTCGAGTGGCCTTTTATGCATGAAGTACCCACTGAAGCAGTGCTGTGCGTAATTGAAACTAATGTAGTTGATTCAATTCTTGATATCCCCGATTTTTAGAAATTTAAAAATATTGAGAAGAGATTTTCCTGGCACCGTTATCCTGATTTATTTTGCTATTATCGCCACTTCAATTTCAACGGGATTGGTATTGAGAATCGATTTCACAGGTATCAAAAACCGGTGAACTTTGATATCAACATAAAATACACGTTTGGCCTTTTGTCAAGTATGAAGCGCATTTTTGGTTGATGAGTTTTAAATTCAATTAAAATTAATTGTTTTTGTACATTCAACAGGTGCTGGAAGACAACGACTACGGACGTGCAGTCGACTGGTGGGGTATTGGTGTTGTAATGTACGAAATGATGTGCGGCCGTTTGCCTTTCTACAACCGTGATCACGACGTTTTGTTCACCCTCATCCTCATGGAAGAGGTTAGCATTCCTTAATTTATTTCGCCCTCTACGTTTTCCTGGACATAACTTGAAAATGTTAATGGTAATTATTTCATTCGAATAATCTTATGTAAATTCTTCAGGTGAAATTCCCTCGTACAATTTCAAGTGAGGCGCGCGACTTGTTGAGCGGCCTTCTTGTCAAAGATCCCAATCAACGATTGGGAGGTGGTCCTGAGGATGCGGAAGACATCAAAGCCCACCCTTTCTTCTCGCCCATTAATTGGACTGACCTGTATCAAAAGAGGGTAATAATCCTTTTCTAGCTCATCACAAATAATTGGTCAATGGTAAATGAAAAAATCTGATTCCAAACTTTTGAGAGATTCACTCTTTCTGAATATCACTGTTAACACATTTAGTGCGGCCGTCCCTGATCTAAAACCACAACAATTCGCCAGCCATGCGGCTGTCCCAGATACGAGCCATCTTCTATTCTTGTTATATGCTCGTTTGCCGTGCCTGTATCGATTATTGACTCTGTTTTTACCTTCAAGGGGGCTGAAGAGTCTCTGAAGTGTTAACGTATCCTCAGTATTAATTTTCACTATTAATTTTTTGGAGATGATAGGGGTCAAAGTTAATCGGCATTTAATGCAGGTTGGCTGGAATTTTTCCAACTAGCGATTCCCATTGAATTTGTTTAATTACTGAATCTTCATTTCACAGATTCCACCACCATTCAAGCCGCAAGTGTCCTCCGATACCGATACACGCTATTTTGATTCAGAATTCACCGGCGAATCTGTCGAACTGACGCCACCTGATACTGGCCACCTAAATAGCATCGCTGAGGAGAACGACTCAGCGCAGCCTTATTTCCAGCAGTTCAGCTACCAATGCGTCGGATCGACGTTGGGCAGTTCTACAGCAAGAAGCCTGTCAGCTAGTTCGCTTGTGCACAACTAAACCGAACATTAACTTTATCATAGAACCCCGAGGTAACCTTCCTTTTCCTTTTTGTGTTCCTTACTCATTTTTCTACATAATATGGTGCATGTCACGGCTTTGGGCGGGCGAGATTTTCAACCGGCTTCATTACCGTTGCCGTTATATTCTCAATACTCTTCAGCACATGTTTTTTTGACAATTTTGCAGCGCACTGTTGGCATGTGAATTGTCCACTTTGTTACCTGGGCGCTACGTTGAAATTCAAAATCGATGTGGACGTTTAATTAACGTTATTTCGTTTAACCCTTTCACCCCGAAGCGCGCCCGACCACAGTGAAGCCCCCTCCCGAAGCGCGCCCGACCACAGTGAAGCCGACGCTTTAGCGACTTGTTGTGAACTCCCTACCAAAGGATTTTTCAGTCTGCCGGCCGCTCGCTCTCTTTGTCTTCCTCTCATATTTTCGCCCACTTTCACTCAACATCAATTCTCAACTGAATTATTTTTGAGTTAATTACATGTTACGCTATCCGTACAAAAAAAAAATTAAAACGAAGTCCCAATTGTCAGACCGAAGGGGAAAAGAGCCGCTAAGGTTACAGAGAAGATATAGGCTGAGGTGACAGTTTCGCCCTCCTCGATAGTGTTACTGCCGCGAAATCTGTCGGAAGAGGGTGAAAATGAAAGGTGTCCTTCTCCCCTACACGATGGTAACCGAATGGAAAAGATTAGTTCAGAAATAAGGCCGTAGATCGCATAGACGGATAGAAGGGCGAAAAACTATGAAACGCCAAAAGGCGTCCGTAGGGACTGGGGAAACACAAGAGGCAGACGTCTAAAGGCGCCCGTAGGGCCCAGAGCACGTTACTCTTCAAACGCCTTAAGCGTTTGTCGGGGAGAAAGGGTTAATAACTGTTTGTTCTGATTCAACCAATTTTTGTGTTCGTTAAGAATGCCACAATTTTGGCTATTTGTTCAATATCCTATGACGAATCATTTGGCCTGGCAAGATGTGCAGCTTGAAAGTCTACTTTAGCGCGTTAGCAGACATTTGGAAAAAGCTGATCCAAGTTAAAATGAAGAAGCCTCGTGTTCCAAGCTTCTTTAAACCATTTAGACTGTTTCAGATATTTGTTATTGTAAAATTTCCCTCAGCAGTGTTTGAATTAGTCTTTCCCCGAGTCTTTTTGACGATGAGTCTTCTTGTTACTTTTAAAATGGATCATATCAA
Organism: Tupiocoris notatus; assembly: GCA_037159825.1. Lineage (NCBI taxonomy): Eukaryota > Metazoa > Arthropoda > Insecta > Hemiptera > Miridae > Tupiocoris > Tupiocoris notatus. Next base: position 81,033 of record JASJUZ010000407.1, on the reverse strand, counting down.
CGACTAAACTCGGTTTTGACAAGGCTTGGTTCAAATTTCAATAATTCCGTTTGCTTTTGTTGTTTTTTTTATTCGTGTTGCTTATTTATCGTCAAAACAGCAGCTTATAGGCTCTAATTGTGTTCGATGTCAGCGAAGTAAATCACTAACCGCCTTCAGATCTGATTAGTTGAGTCTTGAGAGCTTGAATACTTCAAGTTGGAAATGTTGGCATATATTCAGTTGATTGAATGATGAGCATCCCCTGATGTCTTGTAGCTCAGATATAGTGGTATCGCACTGGGACCATAACCAATTGGAAAATTGATGAGCTTATTCAACTGTGTTTGAGTTGCCTAAGAACAATTTGTACTCAATTAGTTCTTGGTAAATATTCTTCGCCAATTTTTATTTATTTATTTAAATGTGTGTGGATGAGTTAATTGCCAGTAAGACAAAAGAAATGAAAAGATATCTGATTAATTATAATCAATAAAAAAATGATCTGAAGAAATTATATAAACCTCCCTTCTGTGGCGTTAACAGTGTCACTGCTGCCAGGGATGTTGAAACATATTTCATGAACGTAAGAATAAATTAATTTTTCACTTTTTATCTCGCCAATAGTGAGTTCAAAAAAATTCTTATCAGTTACTACAATTTATTTATTTATATTTTTTGTTACCAAATTGATGTTTTTAACTCCACTTTTGCTCTTGCTTGTTCATCGGTGGTCCAATTGGTTATTTTTATCGGCCTTGTTGCTTGAAATTGGTCCAATCGTTTCAGAATATAGCATTTGCTTAGCGTTTAGTACCTAGCTAATTTACACTCTTATTTTTTCCGTTTGTTCGAAATAGTTTTTACATAGGTAAAAATGACATAAAAAAATGACAATTCGAATTTTGCAACTGTGACACGCGCCATGCTCCTTTCCCTTCCATTTCCCAGCCAGTCGTTTGTACGTAGTTTACGAGTGGTCCGCTTTGTTTTGAACTAGTTATAAAATCCTTACTTTAATGTGTATATTTCGAGAAAAGGAAAAAACAATAATATTTGGCACAATTGTGCGGTGTATTGTACCCATTCATAATTAGTTTCACAATTTTCCATTCAAACGTGCTGAAAAGGGAGGATTGATTGAAGAACAGAAAACTGTGGTAGGTATGAAAATTTTTTGAAAAACAGACTGACTTTATAGTCTTATTTTAGGAAAAAAAAAAGAAAATTGGAAACGCTTCATGCAAGCGAATTGTATAGTTTTATAAATTGGCTCGTCGCTAGAAGAGAATAATATTCATTTCTGTTTCCATTCGCCTCTAACTGAACGTCCGTTTGAACTGAATACCTCGTGTGGTTCGCTGTATCTTAAGGCCTCAAAACTTGATTTCTACAATATTGTGATGAATTTGATACGGTTATTCTGTAATATGTGGATCGGACCTACAGATCAAGACGAATTTGAATACTTGGCGTGCGGAATGAATTAATTGGAGTGGCAGCAGGTTTCTACATTCTATCTATATAAAATCTTGAGTATTACCTAGTGATTTGTTGAAGGAAAAAAGTGTTTTCGCTATCTATATATATTTAGTCGAGACTTCCTCCTCCGCGTCCGACATGAGGAAATAAGGGAGGAAATAGTTTTTTTTGGAAACGAACACGAATTAAACTTTAATAAACGCAAGCTTGCATTCAACACAATAAACACACTAAAAAGCCGCCCAAAAACTGCAAAACTCCCGCTCCTGTTATCTCCTCTTTTTTGTCCATATCTCACGTCTCTCACTCGTGCTGCGGCGGACAAATAACTATTCGGACGTTTCCGGGTTGTCGGCGACCACACGGCCATTCTGATGTACATCGCGTCTCTGCGATCCATAACCTGCAAAGAGATACAACGAGATCAGTCCTTGAGTCGAGGGAAAACCCCCTGCTCCATTCTAGCGCTACAGCCGCTAGGTGTCACCATTTACTGACAGTAGATAACTGGCATCAGTAATAACTTGGCAGTTGCCCGCCATTTCACCAGTAAAGATTATAAATCTTTCAGTTGGCTTCCTGAAGGTAATTGTCAGGATTTGATACTGACATCAATCAACATATTTTTAACAACCAAACATAATGTGCTTTGGAAACACACTTATTCACAAAGGGTTTTCAGAACTCTTTTGATGGGTGCTTAGAAAAGACACACCTCTTTTGATGGGTGCTTAGAAAAGACACCTCTTTTGATGGGTGCTTAGAAAAGACACCTCTTTTGATGGGTGCTTAGAAAAGACACCTCTTTTGATAAGTGCTTAGCAAAGACACCCCTTTGTAATAGAGGCTTAGAAAAGACACTTTTTTTTTTTTTTTTTTAAATTTTATTTATTTATTATTATTATTATTTTTTTTTTTTTTTATTTATTTTTTTTTTTTTTATTTATTATTATTATTATTATTATTTTTTTTTTTTAACGAATTTATTAATTATCATCACTTTCAGATGAAGAAATCGAGGGCCCTATATCAGAAGCAATTGGAGCCTTCCTCAAACGATCGTGTGCATATTTGTACTTTCTGCGCCCGTCAATGGAATGCAGTTCATAACGATCATTTGGCAATACCTGTTTTACTATTACTGGTCCCTTATATTTAGGGTCTAGTTTACATTGATTTCTCTCTTCCTGTTTTAAATAAACCAAGTCCCCCACCTTGAAAGGAATAACGGTGGCCTTGCCTCTATCAAATTGTTTCTTGCTATATTCTGCACTGGCCTCTATCTTTGAATGGGCCTGCTCACGAATGACATTCACATCAATTTGGGGAACCCCCGTTATTTCTTCATCGACAATTACTAGCTCTCTAGGACGAGAAACTTTGCCAAACATGAGCTCCATGGGAGAAACTTTAGTGATCCTGTGAGGTGTGGAATTAAGCGCTAGCTGAATATCCCCAATTGCATCTTGCCACGAACGGTTTTCATTCATTTCGGCCGCTGTTAACATGTCCTTGAGAGTACCCATTACTCTTTCCACTTGTCCATTCGCTCTCGAAGAACCAGTAGCGATAAAATGGACCTCAATTTGAGAAGCATCACAGAACTCCTTGAAATCACGTGACGTAAAGGAGCGACCTTGATCTACCACCAACCTTCTCATGGGACCAAACAAGGATATGGCTGAACGCAGTGCCTTAATGGCATTAACCGCCTCAAGCTTATTGGAATGCATGAGCAAGCAGTACTTGGTAAAGGCGTCAATGAACACGAACAAATAATCACGTGAGTCCCTTTTACCACTCAATTTCCCGGAGATGTCTAAGTGTACTGTATGCCATGGTAAAGGTTCTTTTGGGATAGGATGCAATTCGACGGGACGGGCTCCAGAATCCCTCTTGGCCATTTTACACGTCACACAGTTGTCGACAAATTTTCTTACAAATTTGGACATATTCTCAAACCAATAGTGATCATATAAGGTTTCTAACGTTTTGTCGCGGCCCAAATGAAACACCGAATTATGAATATTATTTACAATGGACCATTTGAGAGACTCCGGTACAATAGGAAGGCAACGCTCCCTGGCATTCCGCTGTATTTTTCGACAAAGCACTCCAGAACGTACTTCGTATGTATTCAGCACCGCGTCATCAATCTCATTGGAATTGAGCTTGGTTATTATCTCAGAAATGAAAGGATCACGTTGTTGTTCCGCCAAGAACCAATCGGAAGAAATATTGGTGAGTGATACTGTTTTATTAGACGCGGTGGATGGTCTCACAAACCCACAACGCTTTTTCCCATGGGGTCGAAGCTTCTTCATTTGATGCACAACTACCTTGCAAGAAAGGGGCTGTATATCCTGAGTCAAAATAACCCGATTAATGGCATGCCTTGTGCTATCATTTTCGTCATTTTCAGCATCTAAAGGGTAGCGAGAGAAAAAATCAACGTGTAACATATGCTTCCCTGGACGAAATTCCATAGTGAATTGGTAACATTGCAGGAATGCCCACCATTTCTGCACCCTAGGAACTAGATCTTGTTTCTCTTGAGTAGCTTTCAAGGATAAACAGTCAGTCACTACAATAAAAGAAATGCATTGGAGGTAATTATTGAAATGTTTAATCGCTTTCACCACCGATAGAGTTTCCAATTCATAGGCTGGATAGCGTGATTCGGTAGCAGTAGTCCTTTTGCTAAAGAATGCAACAGGGCGAGGTTTCTTATCAATACGGTGCAAAAGAATAGCCCCATATCCATCTTTACTGGCATCTGTATGAAGCTCAATAGGAAAATTAGGGTCAAAAATCATCAAAACCGGAGAACTAGTCAAACGACAAATGATTTTCTGCCTAGCGCTTTCATGCTCTTCTGTCCAGCTACCTATCTTACTATCCGAATTATTTCTTGTCAAACGATACAATGGAGCCATAATAGAGGAAAAGTCTTGTATAAATGCGCGAAAATAAGTAGCCAATCCAATGAACGATCTTAAGGATCTTAAAGTGGTAGGGGGAGGTAATTTCGTTAAGGCTTCTACTTTTCTAGCATTTGGACGAATAGTTCCATCTTCCACTTCCAACCCTAGATACGTGACGCGGGTAACTAAGAAAGAGCACTTGGAAAGATTCAAGGAGAAACCTTTTTCCGTCAATACCTCCAGTACCTTAGTTAAACGCACTAAACCCTCATCAAAATCCTTAGCAATCACCAGGATGTCATCCATGAAAACTACAGCATAGGAGTACGCAAGGGGACCTAAAGCTTTCATAACTGCCCGTTGGTAATTACTTGGTCCATTTCGCAAACCCATAGGCAAAGTCAAAAATTCGTAGTGCCCATCGGGAGTAACAAATGCCGTTTTCTCTACTGAATCCGCATGCACTGGTAGTTGATAAAACCCACTGGCCATATCTAATGAACTAAAAACTCGAGCTCCCCTCAACCTAGCTATTTGATCGTCGATTAGGGGAAGCGGGAACCTCTCGGGAATAGTGACTCCGTTGAGTCTTCGGTAGTCAACGGCCATTCTCCAATCCCCTGATTTTTTCGGGATTAATAACACTGGGCTGGCAAAAGGGCTTTCACTAGGACGGATAATCCCGGCAGCTTCCAGCTCAGCAACTCTATTGCGCAAGGCCTCTCTTTGAGCGGGGCCTAATCTGTATGGCTTCTGAAAAATTACCTTTGAGGGGTCAGTCAAGCGAATTTTAACCTCTCCAGTGGTGATTCGAGAAGCGGGGATTCCCTCGATAAAGTGACGTTCAAATTTTTGCAAGATATGCGCGAGTTCTGGAGCGCGATCAGCCGGGACATGGGTTACAATATTTGAAAACCTGTCATTGGCTTCAACTAAATTTACTCTGCATTTAGGACTTAGACCAGATTCCCCGTCATCAATTTCATCCAAGAGCTCCACATCGTACAGATCAGGATCCTGCAGTTGGTCATCAAATAGATTCGCTTTCTCTAAGGATTCAATTGGGGAGTTCATAGAAAGAGCTTGGTTTTTCTGAGTTACCTTTTGGTGAGTCGCGCATTTTAGTAAATTTTCTGATCTCCTTGCCTTAAAAACGGTAGCCATCGGATCAGTAGCGGCGTCTTGGAATTCAGTGGTTTTCAAAATACAAGTCTGATTTGTTACAACCATACTTAAAGTAGGGGACAAAATTTCCCGCCCCACTAGGATAGGGTAAGAAATACTGGCCTCAGGGACAACATGAAATAAAATTTTTAGAGAATGCCTATCTATTTGTACGGACGCATTGATCTGCTGGGAGCAAAATACAACGGAGGAACCTATTCCATGAAGGTTCACGTGATTGTAAAAAATTTCCCCTTTGAAAAGTTTACTCAAATTTTTCCCGAGCAAAGAACATTCTGAACCAGAATCAAAATTATACGAGAACGACTCACCATTGTGACGAAGAGTTCCCGCTGGATTGACTTGACACAGCGAAACCGTCTTATCGGCTGTTGTGGCTCCCACCGGGCCCTTACTGCCCTTCTGAAGACATTTGGAGGCGAAATGGTCCGTCGATTTACAGATGTAGCATGAAGATGACGGATTTTGGGTCCCGGATGCTCCTCCAGGGTTGACAGAGCGCCGATCGTTAAATCGGCTCTGCGAGCCATCACGCTGCCATTTGTACGGGGTTGCTGACGAGGACGGGGTGCGATCTGACACAGTTATACGCTGTTTCTTCAAGTTTCCTGAATCGAGGTCGGGAGGGCGTTTGTAAGTGATATGACTTAACTCACGAATTAATTTCTCACGACTGTCCACCGGCTCGGTATAGGCAAGACGCCGAACACGCGCGTCATTTTGCGCCAAATGCCCCAGAACCAATGACACGGCAATTTTTTCAAAATCGAATCCTTTCCAGCTAGCGGTAAGCTTGTTAATCATTCGGGATGCAAACGTTGCATACGTTTCGTCTTTATCCCGAGGCTGTGATGTTAAAAACTGGAGGAACACTGCTGCAGGGGTTTCCAGCGTTCCCCACTGAGTAATGAACGCCGATTTGAAATTTGCCCATGTTAAATCGGGGCTCACTACCGATGTAAACCAAGCCGACGCCTCACCTTTCATTGCCTGCGTCAACGCCACCACTAACGGACCGCCGACGTGATCACCCTCTCCGATACAGCACTCCGCGGTAATGAGCCACGACTTAGGATCGGCTCCTTCAGCTTTTGGGTCGAACGAAGGCAAAGTTGGTAACGACGGCATATTTCGTTGAGATGAGAACCAACCAACGGTCTGCTGTAGCAACGCTTCATATCGCTTGTTTTGAGCGTCCAACAAAGCGAGCCAACGTTGTTCAGATCCCACTTCTGATTTAGTCGAGACTTCCTCCTCCGCGTCCGACATGAGGAAATAAGGGAGGAAATAGTTTTTTTGGAAACGAACACGAATTAAACTTTAATAAACGCAAGCTTGCATTCAACACAATAAACACACTAAAAAGCCGCCCAAAAACTGCAAAACTCCCGCTCCTGTTATCTCCTCTTTTTTGTCCATATCTCACGTCTCTCACTCGTGCTGCGGCGGACAAATAACTATTCGGACGTTTCCGGGTTGTCGGCGACCACATATATATTTTTTTTTTTCATCCATCAGGTCATCAGGCGATGCGGACACGAGCCTGCACCAGTCTCAACTCCGCACCACGACCGACTTCGTCACAATATCAAACTCCTATTCACTGTCGTCATCGACGATTCCGCCGTCAAGGCGCTCCTCAACAATCAGACTGTCGATGAAGTCATCCTTCACGTGTTGCGTCTCGCCAAGTCGTAGACAGATATCTGAGACGGGTCCAATCGTAATCTTCCCTCGAAGGGTAAGTGTTTTTGAAAGTTACCCATCAAAGTTATATTGAAATTTTGATAAAAATTGAGTACACGGAATAATATTTCAATTTCGAGCCATATTTTGCAAGGGCTTTTCAGTTTATTATACAAACAAAAGTTGTCAAAAAAATCACCAAAAAATTGTCAGGATCATTCAAAATTGTGTCGGCCCAACTAGTCTTAGGAGAGACTCGTTCCTTTATGTGAATTGGCAGGTCGCAATATTTTTCCAGATTTTTCTGAGTGAGTACCAAACCTTTTTTGTAGGATGTTATTTTTTGTGCTAAAGCTACTCACGTTCTTGTTGTTCTTCTTGCGGTTGAATTTCTAGTGTCAGGAGTTCCATGATTCTTCGGGTTAATATTTGCATAACTTGGCACTTATCACCTTGAATTTAGGCACTTGAATTTAGTTTGAATCGGGCCGGGGAAAAAGAAGCTCAAGGACTCTGCGCAACAATTTTTCACAGTTTCCGAGATCCAAACAATCAATATAATTATATCGAATGGTTAAGCAGGAAATGCAAAAATAAATACAAAACAATTTATTGTCTAAAAAATATTTGACCAAAAAAATTAACAATTAATTAAGAAAATAATTATCTAAAAAACAGAACGAATCATTCTAAACCTAAAACAAACTTGCAAAGTCAGATTCAGCGACGTCACTCACGGTGCAATATTCGCACAGATTGATAATAAAAATTTAGCCCAGACCTATAGATATTTAAAGAGAAAATTATCACCTTTTCCTGTTGTAATGTCCCGTTCTTTATTTATCCTGCCGCTACTGTTTACAGGTTCGGCTGAATTGGAAACAAAATCATCGTCGGTCGCTCAGCATAAATGTAAGGTATTTATGCTTGAATGCACTTACTATAATACTGTGAGTATGTATTTTTTTCCACGATTTTATACCACCTAGACGAATTGATGATCACATAGAATTCGTGTACGTGATAATGGTAGAAGTTTACTTCCAAGATATTCATTTCTGACGTTGGAGGACGAAGGAATTCGACCAAAATATTAACCGATTGGGACGAATAACTGGTGAGAATCTATAGCTGTTGTCCAAGTGACCTATCGGTTAATTTTTTTTGTCAAATTGACCCTTGAAAGCGTATTCTAGACGGTCGTCCATCATTGCAATTTTTATAGGTAGCATTTTCTTCCGACTAACATGCTATGAAAATTGGCGAATATATTATATATGAGTTATATACAAATCTGTTCAAAGTAGGTTGCTCTATTGTATGTTTATAAAGTTTCTCCGTCATATGTGAAAGTTTTTGTGGTGTGTGGTTGCGGGTGGCATTTTTCTTTTACAGTTCTATTTTTATATACGTGGCAGATTTGCATAGGAAATCATTAGTGTCTTCCTTTGCCTGCGAGTCAACTCGTATTTAATTTCGTTCAAGTCAGTTGAATTGTTTACTTCCGTATTGTAAAATTATGAACCCTTGAAATTAGACTTATAAATCATTGTTGTTCTCCCCAGATGAGAAAAACTTGAATAATGTATATCATTGAACTGCTTCAGTTTAAATCAATGGAAACCTTTCAGGTTCCAATTCTTGCATTCTTTTTTTAGAGTTATCAAATTTAGTTTCTATTTTAGAGCTATTACTTTATTTTATAAACTACTTTTTTTTTAAATGATAGTTTTTAGAAAAAAAAATGTTGAAGTATTCCTAAATTTGTTTTTCCTTTGATAGATCTTAAATAAATCAGTATTGATTTTGCTTAGTAATCTATCAGTTTAATCTACGATTTGGGTTTATATATTTGTTTAAAGCACGTCATATTGCTTTTAGAATTTGTGAATACAGTTTAGACAATGTTCGATTGGAAAAGTGTAATCCTTCCGGAAGAGTGTTCCCTCGATTTGGCAAGCGAGAGGGAAAAATATGTTTACAATGACTATGTGCAAAAATAAATTCATATTTTAATACAATTAAAAAGTGTAAATTGCTTGACCCCGCGTGTTGGAAAAGGATTACAACACTGCACATTTTTCAACATTGGGCGAGGAAAATGGACATTTGGTAGTGAAAAAGTAAGGTATTTCATTATTCCTTTTCATTCATAGATCGAGAATGTACAAATTTTTGAAAGGTTGTGGTTCAACACATTTTCCTCTCTGGGCCTCGATCTTACAACCGACAGAAGTCGCATAGTCAGACAAGTCGTATGAGGTCTAATTGTCAAAATGTCTGTCCTATTTGAGACGCCTTGTTGCACCACCAAATGAACATTACCTGTGTTTGTACGACCATCGTACAACGATGACAACGAACTTGAATCGCCACAAAGCGAGACAAACAAAGCTAATGGTCTTTATTCATACATTATATTCATTGTTTCGAAAACGGGTACTCTGGATGTTTCTTCGTCCCTTGCCACACATTGTCTGTGAACTTCCGTCCATATTTACCTTTGTCTAGGGCTTCCAACTCTTCCATATCGCAGGGGTCCAATTCGAAATCGAATACCTGCTCAGAAATATTTTTGATAATTAGAGAAATTAGATGAAATTAATCGGTGCGAATAGTGCTTACATTGAAGTTGCTGCAAATCCTGTCCGGTTTGCTACTCTTGGGAATAACGATGATCCCTTTTTGAAGGAGGAACCTCAAAAGGACGTTGGCCGCCGTTTTTCTGTATTTCCGACTGATTCGCTCCACTACCATATCAGTCAGAGGTTCTCCGACGCTGGAAGACATGAGTTATAGATGAGATATGATTTTTTCTCAAAAATACAAGGCTAAGTTGAGAAACTTCTAGCGAATCAGTTGACTTCAAAATTACTATACAACTAGACTAGCATGCGAATTAAAAGGAAAACGAGTAGAAAAAGTATATTTCATTCTTCTGTCTTACTTGTTATCCGTGCCGCTGATCATGAAAAGATGTTGTTGCAGGCCTGGGGAACCCAAGGGGGCATAGGCGGTAACACTGATGCCATACTGGCACGCAAGCTTGACCAATTCGCATTCTTGATTGTACACGTGCATCTCGATCTGAAGATTGGCAGGCGGAATCGTAGCGCATTCCATCAGCCTGGTAATTTGGCAGGCGTTGAAATTCGACACTCCCACAGCTTTGACACGTTTATCTTCCACTTGCTGTTCCATTGCCTTGAAAAAAATAAAATAAATTGAACTCCGAGTTTAAACAAGTATCTACTCTAGTTTTTTTGCATGGAAATATTGTCACTGTACTTGGAAAAATTCGGTTCTTTTTTTAAAGTAATTCATGATAGAAAGGTTATTCAAGTTTTTTAAAGGTTGATTATTTTGACAAGTACCATAATTTTTATTTCCATGTTTTCGTAGTAAATGGAAGTATTGTGATAGTCTAATTCGGAATGGAGGTGAATTTGGATGAAATTTTCACTCTCAGAAACACTTTCTGAAAAAGTGTCTGTGGTCAAAAAATGACTTATCTCGTCTCCAGCCAGAAAACGTGGCTTTTTCAAGAAAAAAATAATTAGTTAACCGAGTTTTGAATGCAGCTCGCGAAAACTGCTCAATTTTATTGTTTGTGACGTAATTTTGTTCATAACCTATCTATCTAGCTTGAATTGTTAATGCAATTTCCGATTCGTCTTTTAGAGAAGAAAGTTTAACGAAAAACGTGTTACGGATTTTTACATTTTTTGAGGTTTTTCAAGCAGAATTTTCAAGATTTTATTAGCTTTTCTAGGTTATACGCAAGGCACCGACTAAAAAATTATCATTTTGGGGGCAATGGAGAGGTCAAAAGTTGTACAATCTTTTAAAAGTACTGTTCTTATATTATGCAGGGATCATTTCCATATTGAAATATTATATTGACGTCTCGCACGTTATCGGGAGTCTTTATAGAAAGTGTAATTGGTGATAGAATAGAGTTGGGGCGCTTTTGTATATATATTTTGTCCCTAAGATTCCTTGGTGCCGTTTGGAAAACTGGATGCTTACCTTCCAAACGGCGTTGATGTTCAAGTTCGGATCTGGTATGTAGTCGTTGCAACACGGGTCTTTAATAACTCCGACCGGAAACTGAATCATGAAAAGGTCCAAGTAATCAACTCGGAGTGCTTCGAGATACATGCCGATCACTGTGTTCACTTCGTCTGGTTTCATATTGTAGTTAGGTAGCTGTCGAATTATTTATCCAGATCAACACGGAATTTGAGGATTGATATGAGCAATAGCATACATTGCTGTGAATATAGGTGAATATATTTTTACAACTGATATTAACACCTTCGTTTTCATTGCAAGATCGCTTCAAAACCAATTCACTCACTTTCCCGCTCAGGAATATATCTTCCCTGCAGTATTTTCCGCATTTGAACAATTTCTTTAAGGCGCGTCCAATGTCGTCGACGTTTTCGAATGTGATCGCCGTATCTATGTGGCGAATCCCTGTGTCCAAAGCGTATTCAACTGAGCTTTCGACAAGTTCATGTTCCAACTGTAAAAGGTGTTGAAAATAGAAAACAGTACCTGTCGCGATGGAACATGAAGTACCGCAGAGATTTTTTTATACACTTGAAAATATTAATTTCGGTTTATTATTCATAATAAACCATTGCAATCGCCCAAGAAAACATTTCTTTAGCCCCTCAAAATTTAATTATTATTATTTTTTTAAGGCATGTAGAATCCGAACATCTAATTAAAAAAATGTCTCCCCGTCCGCTGTGAACACATCATAGCTATTGGAATTTTCACCAAAAATCAATGTTGGCCAGACAACGGCTTAATTATTTGACAAAATCGCTACCTCAGTTTTATGGGTATTTTTGGGTTTAGTTGTTCCATGAGGTTGCAATTGAAGGCATGGGAAAGTTGAAGCATGTAAAAATCGAAATGCCAAATACGTGCTGGTGAAATCGTAAAAAGCTAATAACGCGGGGAGGTGTGTGACCCAATATACAAAAAATCTAGTGTAATCTGCTCACTATAACAAACATTTGAAGACCTCTAACGTAGAAAAATATTGACTTATAATCAGTAAAAAAAAAAAAAACACTTTGAACACTTATTTCTCAAATGCTTAGGGTGTTATTTAATATTCAATAAAAGCTAATTTTGCTCATTCACCAGGAGAAAATTGCCTGAAAATGACATTGGGTTTCATTAATTTTTCAGGGAGCTATAGCGATTTGTTACTTCTTTACCACTGTTCAGAAAGTGATTTTGAGTACATTACTATGAAAATTACTTCCCACAGGACCTCTGTTCCAAATTTGACTTTTCAGGCGACCGCAATTCTTCCATTTACTACTTGAACATGGAAGAAAATGAAAAAAAAAAACAAACAATCATGGCTCGCGTAAAACTGCATTTCCTCCGAGACTGCCTACTAATCGCACTTCTTTTTGTATCAAATATCTTACCGGTACAGTAAATAAATGAAATTCAGTTCAATCGGAATAAATAATTAACCCTTGAGCGTTCTCAAGGCCACTGGAAAAATCTGAAGCGGAAAGAGCGAAAAACAATCGGACAAGCCACAATTTTATTGGAAATTATGCTCATTTCTACGTACTAGATCGCAGTCCGGTTTTCCGGTGCCATTCATACCACGCTTTCCTCTCAGTGAGTTGCTTTTTCACAATACCTGCCAAGTGCCGAATCCGTACATAGGAATATCGATCCCGCCGACGCTGACAACATCATCGCAGCATTTGACAGGTGGACAGATTTTGCTCGGATCGCCTTTGAACGGATTCAATTTGTCGAGCATTCCTCTTATCGTCGATGAAGCGTGAAAATTCCTGTACGCATTTTTTGTCGATGCGTCGAACGGAAATAGCCGCGGAAACGCAGCCGGACGAGCCGACGTCAATATTATCCGGACGGTTTTCCCCGAATTATACATTTAGCCGGTTCTTTTCTGATTGCATTGAAAGAGAATCTTTTCCTCTGTTTGAAACAACGTTTCCCTTGTAACAATGTGTAACGTGTCAACATGCTAAGAAGTCAGTTACCAATGTTTTCTATAAGTGGGGCGAAGATTAGATTGATTTAGATATAGAATTAGAAGATTTAAATTTAGTCAAGTCGCTCCCTATTTGTCGAATGGTGGACCACTTGATTTCTAACATAATACATCTGAAATAAATACCAACGATAATATGGCATTTCTTCAAAAAACCATTTAAAAAATGGTCCCCCTAGATTTGGGAGGAATTCCCTGACTTGGCAACACTGAGGCGCAATTTTATATAGAAAAGCGCTCGTCTAGCAAGCTTCGTGAGGGCCTAAAACTCACAAATTGCCTTCATGGAATGAAATACACATGCAACTTTCGAAGGAAAATATTGAAATATAAAAATAGTGATTCGATAGAATTGTAAAAGTATTCCTTTGATATTTTTTGGCCTATTTATGCTTAATGTAACCTGCTAAGTTTATAGATAAACAACAATAGCTCGAGCGTGTTTTGCCATGTAGGCGTAATTAACTGCGAGAATAATATTTTTTAAAGTTCGATTCTCTTGTTCAGACGGTGATTCTGATTTTAATTTGTATACCTACTTTACGTTAAAGATCTCTGCAAAATAATGCGCAGATTTAAAAAAAGTTTCTCATTTTTATTGGCGTTCCATTCAGTGTATTTTATTTATTAGAAAACCATCGCCACCAAAAACCACATCGCTAGTTTCTTCAGCTCAATATGAAAAAACTCTCAATATGAAATCCTCCGTTTTCATTTTGGTTTATTATTCATAATAAACCATTTTAATCGCCCAAGAAAAAAAAATTTCTAACCCCCCTCAAAATTTGATGTTTTACGTTTCAAGGCATGTAGAATCCGAATATCCAATAAAACGCTACAAATGATTGTACAGTGGTTTATTATTATTTCGCTTCAATATTGATTTAAGAAGATCATCTACTTGTCATTTTAAATATTCCGAACATTTGTGAACGTTCCCACCGAAAAACAGATGGTTACTATAGGGGAAAACTCCGTAGCAACTATTGTAATTTTGATCATTTTTATTGGTTTATTATTCAATAATAAACCATTGTAATCGCCCAAGAAAAAAAAATTTCTAACCCCCCCTCAAAATTTGATGTTTTACGTTTCAAGGCATGTAGAATCCGAATATCCAATAAAAAAATTTCTGTCCGTCCGCCGTACGCCGTTAGCAGTTTTCCGGCCAAACTGTAAGAGCTAAAAATTTGAAATTTTCACCAAAAATCAATCTCGGTCCTACGACGGCCCAATTCTTGAACCAACTTGCTAGCTCAATTTTAAGGGTATTTTTGGGGGGTTTTGAGGGGGAGAAAATTCATATTTTCCAAGGTTTTTCAGAGAAATGTGTACGTGGTATCAAATTATATAGATTTTTGGACGCTGAATCGAATGAGACCATCGCCGGGTCGATAGCGTTATTGGTTCTCGAGTTATCGCAGCTTTTGTGAAAAATTTGGGAGATTTTCAGAAATTTGACACGAGGGTATAACTCGAGAGTTCTTGGAGCTATAAAAATCGTTCTATACTCATTGGAATGGTCGTTAAACACTCTCTCCAGCTGTATCGTTAGGCAACAGGTTTAGTTTTTAATTAGGAAATTAAGAAAAATAAAAATGATTAAAATTACAATAGTTGCTACGGATTTTTCCCCTATAGTTACCATCTGTTATTCGGTGGGAACGTTCACAAATTTTCGGAATATTTAAAATGACAAATGGATGGTCTTCTTAAATCAATATTGAAGCGAAATAATAATAAACCACTGTACAATCATTTGCAGCGTTTTTCTTAATTTCCTAATTAAAAACTAATTTTTTTGCCCTACCGTACAGCTGGAGTGTTTGACGACCATTCCAATGAGTATAGAACGATTTTTATAGCTCCAAGAACTCTCGAGTTATACCCTCATGTCAAATGTCTGAAAATCTCCCGAATTTGGCACAAAAGCTGCGATAACTCGAGAACCAATAAAGCTATCGACCCGGCGATGGTCTCATTCGATTCAGCGTCCAAAAATCTATATAATTTGATACCACGTACACATTTTTCTGAAAAACCTTGGAAAATATGAATTTTCTCCCCCTCAAAACCCCCCAAAAATACCCTTAAAATTGAGCTAGCAAGTTGGTTCAAGAATTGGGTCGTCGTAGGACCGAGATTGATTTTTGGTGAAAATTTCAAATTTTTAGCTCTTACAGTTTGGCCGGATAACTGTTAACGACGTACGGCGGACGGACAGAAATTTTTTTATTGGATATTCGGAATCTACATGCCTTGAAACGTAAAACATCAAATTTTGAGGGGGTTAGAATTTTTTTTTCTTGGGCGATTACAATGGTTTATTATTGATTAATAAACCAAAAACCTATCATAATAGCAATTTTTCTACTCTGTTCGAACTTCACCATAATAATATCGAAACTCTTGAGAAGAATAATTCCGCAATATTCCTTGAAAATGCCGAGTAAAAATGCTCTATTTATATTTGAGACTGAGGAAGTATCGATCGCGATACCGTACAATCGGAAAATCCTATCCGGCGTCCGCTCGACGCCTTAATCGTCGGCATAGGCAACGCCAGCAACTGCAGATATGTATTGCGGGTTCTGCTGTATTTCATATGAAGGCGCACGTAACGATTTATTTCCCTCCGGTGACCTAGCGTTTCGTTCGAATTTAATTTATTGGACAACGTGGATCCTCTTGAATATTTTTAAGGCTTCTAGAAATTTGTAATTGTCGGTTTTTATTAATTATTTGGTGGCTAGAGGCAGAAAAAACCTATCATATGTAATTGTAATTTTTCTACATTTAGTTTCTTCGTTATAATTTCTTCTTTTTCATAGATGAGTTGTTCGGTATTTAGCATATTTTTTGAAGCTTTGATGATCCTCAATTTTTCCTTTCATTGTTACCCATTTCGAATTAGTGTAAAATTTTCCGCAACCAATGTCTCTTGTGACTTTTGCCGACTCGGTCAATTCGCCTTGGAAAACGAACCAAACAATCATAGAACATGATTGTGATAATTATATCGAATTCGTAACAATCCTTACTAAGCTTTGACGTCGCCCGTTGGCCAAATTGCAAGGCTGTCGCTAAACTCTGTGCAAACTTAACCATATAATATCGAAACTCTTGAGAAGAATAATTCCGCAATATTCCTTGAAAATACCGAGTAAAAATGCTCTATTTATATTTGAGACTGAGGAAGTATCGATAGCGATACCGTACAGGCGGAAAATCCTGTCAGGCGTCCGCTCGACGCCTTAATCATCGGCATAGGCAACGCCTGCAACTGCAGCTATGTATTGCGGGTTCTGCTGTATTTCGTATGAAGGCGCACGTAACGATTTATTTCCCTCCGGTGACCCAGCGTTTCGGTCGAATTTAAATTTTTTGGACATCGTAGATCCTCGTGAATAATAATAAGACTTCTAGAAATTTTTCATTCTCGGTTTTTATTAATTACTTGGTGGCTAGAGACAGAAGAAAAACTATCATAATAGCAATTTTTCTACAATTTCTACAAGTTTCTTCGTTATAATATACTTTTTTTCCATAAATCAGTTTTTCGGTAGTTAGTATATTTTTTGAACCTTTAATGATCCTAAATTTTGGTTTATTATTCAATAATTAACCATTGTAATCGCCCTAGAAAATTTTTTTTATAAACCCCCATCGAAATTTGATGTTTTACGTTTCAAGGCATGTAGAATCTGAATATCCAATAAAAAAATTATGTCTGTCCGCCGTACGCCGTCAACACTTTTCCGGCCAAACCATAATAGCTAAATTCTTGACATTTTCACCAAAAATCAATCTCGGTCCTACGACAGACCAATTCCTTAACCAACTCGCTAGCTCAATTTTAAGGTTTATTTTGGGGGGTTTTGAGGGGGAGAAAATTCATATTTTCCAAGGGTTTTCAGAAAAATGTGTATTTGATATCAAATTATATAGATTTTTGGACGCTGAATCGAATGAGACCATTGACGGGTCGATAGCTTTATTGGTTCTCGAGTTATCGCAGCTTTTGTGCCGAATTTGGGAGATTTTCAATGAGATGAAAATTCAATTTTTCCAGGGTTTTTCATTAATACCTATGTGTATTTGTAACTATTTCGAATGAGCAAAAATGTGCACAAATCATTTGTTTCTCGAATCGATCACGACGGTTTTAGATGTATTAATTATGAATTATAGTCTCAAATTGTTTGTGTGGTGTCGGTGTAATACATATAGAATGTTACTACTATTCCAAGAGTAATTCGCATCGAACCAAGGCCACAAACCTTGTGAGGCCACTTAACTCGAATTCCGCTCCAGCTGGAAGCGAGTTTCCACCGTTGCTCGTAGGCATTTTAATTGTTTTGATTTTGAGGAAAACAAAAACTTGAAAATATGCCCAAGGACGAGCCAAAGTAGTGTAGCTGTTCTATGGAAGACGTTCATTAGAATAAGGACTTCCGATTTAGATTATGTGAAAAATATTATGCGTTTGATGTATTTGTGTGTTTACCTAAGTCTTTTTATTTACAAGTTATTTCAGTATCAAAGGTGACGATTTCTATTTGTCCCAATAACTCAATCCAACCATCGCAAAAAAAAGCTTAATTAATATTTCTTGATTTCTTTGTAGTGTTGGTATTTTCCTTGATTTTTCAATCAAAAGTTTATACGAGATTGATTTTTTTTATGATACGGCTTATTTTTCCTCGGATACTATTATACCCACAAAATTGTTGTTGGTCTTATATTGTAGAATATTTAATGTAGCTTAAAAAAAGGTTTGTGAAAAATAGTATACAATTGATAGATATAATTATAATAAAAATCAAAACAAGGGCAAATATTTGGCGGTTTTCCGAGCCCTTCAAAATTAATACAGATTCATCGGAGAAGCGAACTAGGATTCAAAATATTCAAACTGATCTGAATAATATTTCCATTAGTGCAATTTTAGTCGATTTTTTGTCAGATAAAATTCGGCCTTATTTACTGGGGGATAAAAGGCCTAATTTCTGAGGGGAAAAAACTACCAAAAATTTGTCTTTGTTGTTCTATTCTATTTCATCCATTTTATTTTTAACACCCGTAGAATTTTACTTGAATTCCGTCGGATTTGTGTTTTTCCCCCGAAAGTATAAATTATACTAATATAATTTGTTATTCTAATTATCAAATTAATTTATTTTGATCGCCGTCCTATATACCAGATTATCATTATTATTAGGTTATTTTCGGAGCGATGCTCCGCAGTTTTTTTTTTTCTTTTCTTTCTTCGTTTGATTTATTGATAAAAATTTTTCGGTGACAAACGGTTCATCGGAGTTATTCCCTAAAAATGATCGCTCGCTGCAATCAATATCGGTTCATTCTGCTGCTCCTGGACTTGACGGTCATCATTCCCCCACTCGGATGGAGAAAGCTGGGGAACGCAATGAAGCTAGGCCGGGCAAGTGAGAGCATTTCAAATGCGCGGATGACTAGAACGCAGTCATGTCAACCGATGCGAGCGGTTTTGAAAATTTTTTATTCTGGCTCGGTGCGATAGTTTTCGCGTGGTTCGTCGCTTGGTTTCTGAGCGAGTGCTTTTTTGGCATAGAGCGCTACGTTTGGCCTAAATGCGCGCCATCGACGGACCTTGCGGCAAAGTATGGAAAATGGGCAGGTAAGTGGAAAAAAATTACGAGTTTTGCACCGTTTAATATACTAGTAGTTTAATATTTATATATGTAATATACAAAATAATATAAAATTACATCGGGAAAAATGTCGATGGTATTTTCACGTTTTTCTGCTTTAGTAATTAGGGAAGGAAAGTATTTTAATCCATTTCGTTTTGCGAAAAAAAAGAAGAAAAATCGTCGTAATGCTTCTCCTCGATTTCGGTTACTCCACATCTGTAGCTGTTCCACAATTCCTGAAAATAATTCTTTTTTCCCAACTCTAGAAGTTATCATGCTTCGGAACGGGCTATGCGTATTAGATAATATACCAATTGGGTTAGATTTTTCTAAAATTTAATATAAGGTTTCACCAACTTCGAATTGAAGCGGTAGTTAACGGCCAGCTTAGTAGCTAACCTGGAGTTTATCAGTAACCTATGATTTATCAGCTAATTGCCAGTTTAGCAACTAACCTCCAGTTAAGTAGCTAACCTCCAATTATCAACTAATTGCGTTAACAGCTAATCATTCATTTATCTGCTAACCGCCAGTTAAGTAGCTAATATCCTATAATCAACTAATTGCCAATTTATCAGCCAACCTCCAATTTATCAGCTAATCACCATTGTTTTCAGCTAATCTCCGGTTTATCAGGTAATCTCCAGTTAAGTAGCTAACAATTGTTAACCTCCAGTTCATCAGCTAACTTGCAATTTACGATGAGAAAATGTCGGACGAACATTCAACCAATTCTAGGACGTTTCTTATAGCACAGTAAATTCTCGAGTTATATTATCAAGTTGAAGTTCTTCAATTCTCGAAATGGTTGACAAAAGCTCAAGGATTATCAACGCTATGCATTTAATTATGGTCTCATTTAGCCAAAAAAATCCTTACCAATCATGCGCATTTTTTGAAAATTTGAAACATATTTTTTATTACTACTTGAACGAAAAAATAATTAAACCACGGCAACAAATCGATTCATAAATATATGTGTCTCGTGATTTATTCACAACTCGGTCACATTTTTCCTCAATAGCCTTCACCATAGTTGATTAGTTTAATATAAGGTGTAATTTTCCTCATAGTTCTCAGCTTCGAGATATACATTGTAGAAAAAATTCATTTCCGCCTCAATAGCCTTCATCATTGTTGATTAGTTAAATTTTTTTTCTGTGTTTATCATAAGATTTCACAATGGTTGGAAATAAATGAAAAAAATACAAGATACTTAATTGTAGAGTCTCATGAAAAATCACTTGGCACAACGTTCAGTCAGTGAGATCAAATTGCACTGCACATCACATTTCTGGACCCTAAACAACAACTCAGAAAAAAGAACGTTGATTAGTTTAATATAAGGTGTAATATTTTCCTCATCGTTCTCAGCTTCGAGATATACATTGTAGAAAAAACGCCTTCCTGCCCGTAATATTATTCCAAGGTTATCCGTTTATTCCATCTTCACATTTTCATAGAGCTAAATGAATATAATGTCCAATTCGCTTCAATACAATTTACGCTGTCGGATTCCAGTGGTCACCGGAAGCACTGACGGTATCGGAAAAGCATACGCAATGGAATTAGCCGAGAAAGGAATGAACGTCTGTCTGATCAGCAGGAGCCAGAGTAAACTAATCAACGTGTCCAACGAAATTAGTACGGTTTAAACTTTATCTGTACTCGAGGCTAAAATTTATTGAGAAATATTGTACCTATCAGTCGTTATTTTAACAGAATCGCTGTACCCGGTCTCGGTCAAATGGATAAAAGCGGACTTCAACTCAACATTCCATTACGACTACATAGAAAAGGAACTGAGCGACATTGACGATATTGGGATTCTCGGTAAGTTGGACAAAGCTGAAAAATTGCCCTAGCTTTTCTTCAATATTGATGCTGCAGGGAAAAAAAAATTATTTTTAGGCAAAGATTCTACAATTTTCTAGTCTTAATTGAACATCGCTTTTTGTCACGCGATGAATCGTTATAGGGGAATATGGCTGTATCCAGACCTTGTTCCATCTAATTTATTACTTAGGCTCCAACAATTTTATTGTAAATTCATTTCAATTAATTTTTATTTATCAAATATAAAAAAAACATACACACACAACACTAATACACATACTTTTTATTATTTAAATAAATGTATTATTCTGCCAGAGAGGCACCGATTCCAAAAACCATCCTGAAGGCGATTCAGACGTGGAAGGGAAAGTCGTTCAATTATTTGGGAAATTGTAGTAATAATAATTTTTTATATTATTAGCGGAAGTGGTTCAATCATTCAGAAAATGGTGAGGTCAATACGAATTATTGTAAAATAGTCCTTAAAATGTGTAATTGGTAAATCAGTTGCAGTTAAATTTTTTTTTTTTTAAAGCCAACAAATTTAAAATTGGTTTCATTTATTTATTTAAAATTTATTGTTTTATTCTTCTCTTTTTAGTGTCATACAAACCTGGGCATCTCTCTCGATAGAATTTGCCCAAGGTTTCTTTAACTCGTCGCATCTTATTTCCAGTCAACAACGTCGGAATCGCGCCTGATGTTTTTCAACCGTTTTGCAACAACGATTGGAATTTACATTCGAGCTTGGTCAACATTAACATCAGCTCGATGGTCATGATGACGCTCATAGTGCTCAAAAAGATGATCCCGAAAGACAAAGGTCTCATAGTCAATATGGGAAGCATGAGCAGCATTTACCCATTGCCTTACGGCTCTGTATATAGTAGCACGAAGGTATATTAAAATCTTCCTTCCGTTTCCATCCAATATAAATCATGGAAACATTTCGCCTTTCAAAAGACCGTTTGTTTCAGAAATTCGTCGACAACTTTTCCCTCTGCCTGGCGGCTGAATTGGTCCACACTAAAATCCAAGTGCATTGTCTTCGTCCCGGCTTCACAAGGACGAACCTCTTGGCAAACATGAAACCTCTGCTTCGGTTTCACGATAAGGTCGCACCTTTTCTCCTTCCGGACGTAAACAGCTTCAGCCGAAGCGCCGTGCGTATGCTAAATGTGACTGTACCGCTTTACACGTGCGGGTACTGGACTCATTCGTTGCTAGTGGTGAGTTTCATTCCTTTCAAGTTCGAACTTGCTTTGTCCAGCTCACGCTTCAGCTCTTCCATTCCATATTTAAACCTAATGATTCTTCAGCTTCTTTCAATCCTTGGGAAGAAAGAGCCAATTCCCCTCTTCACTTAATTTTTTTGGTTTATTATTCAATAATAAACCGTTGTAATCGCCCAAGAAAAAAAATTTCTAACCCCCCTCAAAATTTGATGTTTTACGTTTCAAGGCACGTAGAATCCGAATATCCAATTAAAAAAAATTCTGTCCGTCCGCCGTTAGCAGTTTTCCGGCCAAACTATAATAGCTAAATTCTTGAAAATTTCACCAAAAATCAATCTCGGTCCTACGACGGCCCAATTCTTGAACCAACTTGCTAGCTAAATTCTAAGGGCATTTTTGTGGGGTTTTGAGGGAGAGAAAATTCATATTTTCCAAGGTTTTTCAGAAAAATTTTTATTTGGGTATCAAATTATATAGATTTTTGGACGCTGAATCGAATGATATCATCGTGGGGTCGACAGCTTTATTGTTTCTCGAGTTATCGCCGTTTTGTGTTGAAGTTTGAGAGATTTCCAGAAATTCGGCATGAGGATATAACTCGAGAGTTCTTGGAGCTATAAAAATCGTTTTACACTCGTTGGAATGCTCGTCAAACGTTATTTTCAGCTGTACCGTTGGTTAAAAAATTTCAGTTTTTTTTTTTGAAAATTAAGAAAAAGAAAAATTACCGTATAGTTACCAAAATTTGTTTTTCAGGGGGGAACGTTGACAAATGTTCGGAATAATTAATATCACAAATGGATGATCTTCTTGAATTATTATTGAAGCGAAAAAATTAGGAAACCACTGTAGAATCACGTACAGCGTATTTTTCACTCTTCTCGTCAGGGCGTTTCGATAAATAAATTTTTCGGTTTTCGCCGACGAAAAAATTATTATTTTTGCCTTTCCCCTACTCACACATCAACGGGAGAACGACAAGGTACTCCGGGCACTTGATATTTTACTAGATATGCCGCTATAACCTCAGAAATGCATCCTTGATCTTAATGCAGTCTTATTAAAACTTGAATCGCACCGAGCGTTATTTGCAGTTCTCATTGTCGATCGACCTTAGTTAATAAAATGCCGAACAGTTTATTTTCTTCAGGTCGGGGGAAATGTTAGATATCGACTCTGTTCTTTCAATAGTTGATGGTTTCGAGCGCGTAATGACTATTCAGAGGAATGTCTCGTTAGTGCGATCGGAACAATATGCAAGGTAGAGTTCTTTCTCGGTTCCAATCGATCGATATTGGTTTATTCTATAATAAAAAAAGATAGCCCAAGAAAAAATGTCATAACTCCCACAAAGTTAGATGTTTTCAAGGCTAACAAAACATTCTGTTATAAATGTCTATAGGTTTTGGAAGCTGAATCGAACGAGACCATCGCCGGGTCGATAACTTTAATGCTTCTCGATTTATCGCAGCTTTTGTGTCGAATTTACGAGATTTCAAGTTGGCAGAAGGGTATAACAAATACTTCAACATTCAACTCGAAAATGTTGGGAATAGTTACTGCCACAAATCCATTGTCTTCTAAAATCGTAACTGGAGCAAAGTGGATTAATAATAAACCGATGTACAATTATTATAGCGTTATTTTTATCTTCATAATTTTCGACAGGATAAAATGATGAGAATTAAAAAAAAAAAATTATAATACCTCAATTGGCCAAAAATACTGAAAAAAAAACAAAAAAAAAAAAAAACGCTGCAAATTATTGTACAGTGGTTTATTATTCCTTTGCTTCAATAATTATTTAAGATGACAATCCATTTTTGATAATAACTGTTCTTTAAATTTGTGAATGTTAAGTTTGTGAATTAAAATAACTATTGTAATTAACACAGCTATGGTAATTTTCATCATTTTTGTTTGAATTTAATCATTAATTTTTTTCATCAGTTTTGCATTAATTTTAATCATTTAAAAAACGACTGTAATTAAAACAACGATAGTAATTTTAATAAATTTGTTAAATCTAACCGTTACTTTTTTATCAATCTATCGTTAATTTTAATAATTTTTAAAAAACTATGATAATTAAAACAAAACTATTTGAACTAAAACAAAAAAAGTAATTTTAATAATTTTTGTTTGAATGTAATCATTAATTTTCAATCAATTTATCTTTAATTTTATTAATTTTTGAAAACAATTGTACATAAAAACAACTATGGTAATTTTATAATATTATCGTTTTTCTTTTTAATGAAATTTTCCCCTCTGCGAAATACTTCGAGATTATTATGAATCATCAGGCTATCGTCAATTTAACGTAAATCTCAATTCAACCTTTTCTTCATCAGTTTCTGTTCCCGTTTCGTCTCATCCCTCGGACGTGGCAGGCTCGCTGTATGCAGCTTACAATGAAACATTGTTTCGGCGTTGATACCAAGTTCTCTATCGAGCCTTCGCCTCAAAAATGCTGATGTAAGTGGTACAATCAACTAGAATTATGTAAATCGAGTGAAATTCAAGCGCCCCCGTTGAATATTTGACTGATACGCCGTTTTGTCTTTTTCAGTCCGCTAATCGACGAATTTTGGAGGACTGCCGGCGGAGATGAATTATTCTATTGCAGCCGGGTTTTCATTGGATTTTCTCGATTATTTGATAAGACTTTATTCTGCATAATTTACTCTAGTCCTTGCCGAATGTTAATGGTACTGAATCACTTTTGATTACCACTTTTTTTATGTTCCGATCGGGATTGAGTTATTTGAATGATTTTTCTGGTTCTGCTTAGTCTCAAGAGGGAACGATTTTTATTTAATTGTTGGGGTGAGGGAAAACCATAGATGTCTACTATAAAGGTCCCATTCCTGAGGAATTTTCACACTACACTGCAAATCATATGTCAAACTTCATTTGAGAAATAGGTATGAAGAGTTGGAGTAATTACTGTTCCTAAAGACTCATCACTACTCAGCTACCAAAATGAGTCGCAGTTAAATTGTAGTTAAATTAGGCACATGATTTGTGTTGCAATGTGAATGCCCAGAAATGGTATGTCCAGAGAAACACGTCTTAAAACTTTCTGATTCGAATGTGGATAAAATCGGTCAACCTACATTTCCCCAAGAAAATGATCTATTGGCATTGCCTCCTAGTTATCATTCACATTAATGATTATACTAGTATTTTCCATATGGGATATGGAAGTATTTCCAAAGATTGTGAAGCTCAAAAGATACCCAATTAAGTAAAGGTTAAACCACTTGAATAACGCTAAAACGTAAATCTAGAAAATCTCGTATTATAAGAGAGTATAGTAAAAATCCTATTTTTATCTATTAAGATTGCTTACAGCAATCCATGGATAATATATTCGTAGAATATTTCAGTAATAGTACAATATATGTAATAAATAAATACGATTTAGTGAAAATACTAAATCCGGAGGGAAGGGGAGGATACCTGTATACAAAGTTGTGCCCTCCCCTTTTTTATTTATTGCCTATTTATCGTGTCACTGCTAGTGTGAAAATGAGAACCAAAGGAAATCGACTTTAAGGGTATCAGTCAAATTATTTACGAGCAAACTAATTTGCTTATTAGACTATTTTAGTGCTACAATGAATGTATTGCTTTGTGATCAATTAGTTCCAGTAGAAGTTGAAGCGCAACCGTCAGTCACCACATTTCTCCCTGCTTTGAAATCAGACCTTTGAATACTTCAGATGGCCGGCTATTTCTCTGAAAGTGACGTAAAGCTGGAGTAGCATCTATTACGTTGAATTTCTGGCTTTGCAATGGGGATTCGTTTGTTGGATTCTGTTTTTTTTCCAGTTGCTGGTTTCACTTCCGTCCTATACTGTTAGCTATCTTGATTTGTGATTTCCTCACGACTGCCCAAGGCTAAGGATCTATAATTTCAATGTTGCGATTCTTTTTACTTTTCCCGGAGGGGCGAGATATCTCAAGAAAACAGTGGTTTCCCTCAATGACCTGGAGACAACTGTCGAATCCCTGGTGAGAGTGGCAAGGAGATCCAAACGAATATGTAAAGGCTCGAAACGACAAAAGACTGAGAGAGATTAGATCATTTCAGCCCTCTGAGTGTGTAATTGAGCGAATGCTGCTCGCTATTAACGCTAAATTCGTTATGAAGAAAGAAAACTGCTTTTTATGCATTGTGCTTGTTGAAACATGCAGCTTTCTTTTTAGAAATGTGGACAACGAATAATTTTAAAAAATCTGTATTTTGCCGCGAAGGCATAAAAATAACTGGAATATAAATTATACACATTCACCATTGTTTTTCACTTTCAGTCCTTTCCAATTTATTAATTTCATCGCATCTTGTCACAAATCGTCGCCAATTTTGCGCTGCATTGCGAACGCCTCTCAATCATTTTTAGCCAATGTAATATAACATTCTTATAATTGTGTGGTCTATTCTAGTCCAGCAATCACGATCAAGTCAGGAACTGACGATCTGGTAAACCCATTATTCGTCCAGTAATAGGAAATACCTAGTTTTGGAACCAAGTCGAACTCGTCTAGAGCGGCCCGAAAGGAAAGTCGAAAATCCTTGGATATAAGATTGATTTTGAAACTGGGGCAAAGTATACAAATTTTGAGCACAGAGTCCTAAAATAGAGACAACTTCATCGGCTGGAAAATGTTTAATTATTTTTTTTTAATTAGGCCTACATCAAAGTTTTATTGCACTTTAAACTTTTATGACCCTGTTTTTTGCGAATGACTTTTGAACCGACCACTTGTACTTAGGTATGTATATTAGGAATATATATTACTCCGAGGCGAGGAAGAGCTATCAAATCCTACAATTTGGTGTATTTGGTTATATTCATGTTATGTCCCCGTGGAGCTGTTGGCGCTCGAAGAAAACCCAAAATACGTTTTTTACCAAAAATTGGAATATATCTCGAAAAAAATAGTCCGTCACTTTTTTCTTTATAATAGATTCTAAATCAAGTTTTCTCAATTTTTTCTATTGTTCTATTAGGTATTCTATTTTAATTTTCTATTTTCATTCATATTTTTCTATTTTTTCAACATTCCCGAAAGTTGCGAAAAAATTCCTAAGTTAGAACGTCAAAAGTATAAAAATCGAAAAATTTATTAATTGCTGAATGAATTTGATTGTTTTTGAATTCTACGTCTAATTTCCTGTAGCGTACATTTATTAATTGAAATTGAACCGTACAGTAAGTATTGGCAGCGTATTTTAAAAGTTGAAAAACATAAAAACGTGTTGTACTAAAATGAGTAAAAACTTGTCGTTGTCGTCAAATTTCCGTCGTTTTGACGTCAAATTTGGACTCAGCGTTAAATTTCCTATAAGAATAGCTTTCAAATTCGCTTGAAACGAAAATTTAATTTTTCACCCTTACCGGATGCCAGCGGAGCTCGATTTACGGAAAATAATTCCTGTGGAGCTGTTAAAAATTTTTTAACCTAGTTTTTTGCTATATATGTGTGTAAGGCATTCGAACGAAGACTCCTGCGTATTAAAACAATCGATTCGCATGAATTTTGACCCCGAAAAGCACGATTGAAGGTCAATTTTCGGTCGTGTAAAAACCGATTTTTTTGGACCACTTGCGAATTTTTTCGAGAATTGAAAAAAATCACAAAAATACATCACGGTAAGATCCAACTTTCCTGAAAATTTCAGATTTTTATCTCTATTGAGAGAGGAGTAAAAAATCGTTAACTGATCGGTTGAAAGAATCGCCAGGGGTACCCCTTGAATTTTTCGTGAAAAAATTTTTGATTTCGATTTCGCTGAAATTCAGCATAATGATAGTTGATGCTGTGTATATACATAATATATGGTTCATTCTTTGTTTCTTTTGCACTAAATAAGTAAAAAGAACGTTTAAAGTTGAAAAATGTAATCTTTTCGTATATATTCCACCAATATTGTCGAATACCTCACAAACGGTTGAAAAATGGATAGGTACATTACATTGGGAAAACGTGGGCAGTTAAATTAACTATCTTTTGGTATATTCAAACATCAGAATTGACGAATTTATGTTAAAGTTATCCACTGTGCAAGTTACAAATCTTGGAAAACTTAAAGTTGGAGTGCCTATCTCGGCTAAATTTTCAAACACCAATTCCCAATGGTACAAAAAAAACAAGCAATACCTACCAGCTACATTCCAAATTATAGCAACTACCATAAAACCTATAAATTACACCTCTCCATACAGAATTAAACTACTATTATATTAGGGTAAAGGACAACAGCCCAACTGATGGTAAGGCACGGCAGGAGGTGCGAATCCCCTCCGACGGACCGCGCCAGGGGGGCATATTATGTGGCGAAGCCCCCCGACAGGTGGTTGGGCGGCGAAGCCTCCAAGGGCGCTCAGCCCCTAGGAACTCTAAATTCTTATAATTGTGTGGTCTAATCTAGTCCAGCAATTACAATCATATCAGGAACTGACGAAAGCTGGACTGAGCTGGAAATTCAAACGCCATTTTTTCATCATCTATTGCTCATAAAAGTTTTTTTTTCTCTTTGCTGATAAACGTGTATTCAAGCGTACTAATTCCTATGACATTACCGAGGTGACAATCTCGAAGATCGATTTACTTCATAGCTCTGATCATATTGAAGAATCCTAACGTCTCTTGGCCCATCTGCAAACGGAGAAGCGCAAATATAATGCCAATGTATACATTTTACAATGAGGCGATTGTGATGCCTGTACATAGGAGTACTTTAGTATTAAATAAAGGAATTTGTATAGGATCAAAAGGCATGAAACCCTTTGGAGGTCAGATTCTCCCAATCTCTATTGTTGGGGAGAGGCTTCTATGAAAAAAGCCAAAAAAAAAAAGAAAAAAATATGACTTCAGAAGTAATAAATGAGATTATTCCAAGTTTTAACCCTCGAGTGACATTTCTTGTGTTTCCCTTGGTAAGTCCCTTCTCCGACAATATCTCGTCATCATTGGTACATTTTTATTAAAATAATAATACGATGCCAAATCTATTCTTACTACGCTGATCCCTTTGTGGGAGAACATAGCGACTTTCCAGATGCCGAAAATCGTCAAGGGCTTGATCGACCCGAGTTGCATAAGAAGTAGGGTTTTTTGCACTTCAAGAGGCTGTATCCACCATTCGACTCCGTAGACTGTTTGGTTCCAGTCTTCACTCTGTAGAAAATCATTCATGTCTCAATTATTCCACTTACTACGATCCACCCTCAAGATATCTTTTATAGCTATTTTCCACTCTTGAATCTTTCTTATAAAAAAAAGCATTCCTTTGCGCTAGCCTTAACGCCTTTGAATGTATAATGATTCGTTGTGTACTATCAAGCGCGGTTGCAATTCGGATTGCCATTAGGAATTTCTCTCGCCGCATTCGAGATTGAGATAATGGCAAAAACTTCTTACTGAATTCATAAGACAAGGTCAAATCTGCCTATTTGGCCGGCACTTAGGCAAATCCGCGTGGCAATAATGCTTTGAGAAATTAACGGTGCCTACATTAACAATGAAGGTTGATCGGTTTGTCAACGTGCAGAACTGTAAAATCGTCACCTATACAAACAGAAAGAACACTCAACATTGAGTGAAAAACAACTAAACGGAGAAGTTGCCTTCGTGGTAATTTTCTCTATGATGTGCTGAGCAGTTAACCACATGAACGAGCTGTGCAAAAATGTGAGAACTTTCACAAGGACATAAATGTTCGAAATATGGACCCCACGACATTGAAGCTGATATAATTATATTGCACTCTGGATGTGGACCCAATGGCTCCTCGTGGCCCTGAGAATGCCCGAACGGGCGAAAGTGCTCGGACAGCAAATAAAGAATCGGAGAATGAGTCGCCTGGTTTTTCTTCCCCTCACACTTCCGGACATCAAAAAATGCGACAAGGTCTCGTTGTATTTTTAGATTGAAGCCATCCAGTACTTACGTCCCCAGATCCGGAGAAATGCCGGAAAACGTGAAGTTTTGACTTCGCGAGCTTATAACTTTTAGAAAAATCGTTCAATTTTTTTTTTTTTTGTTTTTTTTTTTATGTCATTTTGTTTATCATTTATCTGGCTATGAGGGTCTGGCTCCAATTTTTGTTCAGCATTCTGATATAGCGTGTAGAGAAGAAAGAGTAACAAAAAATGTGATGCCGATTTTCACATTTTGAGGTTTTTCGAATACCATTCCCAACCTCGTCGAGAAAAAAATTTGTACACTCTTGTCGTTAAAAGTACTTAGCAAGAGCTTTTTAACAATGGTAAAAAAAAAAATCGTGGCATAATAGGGGAGCAATAGATATTTTTATGGAATTATGATTGAGACCCCATTTTTTCCATTGTTTGTAAACCGAAACTGTTTCGAATTTGAGTCTAGTTTGCACGATCAAAGTTTGGTTTCGAGTAGACTAAAAATAATACTTTTTAGGCAGTATTTCTAAAAAATTTGTGTCGAAATCACGTTTTTTTTTTAGATTGCAGAGCAAAGTACATGAGCCATAGCATTTTCGTTAAAAGATTTGAATTCAGCGTTAAATTTTCAACAACTAACATGGTTTGGAGAGCCAAATAATTTAATTGTCATGCACTAACGTTTGGTGAATTTCTGAAATTTTGTCCGGATTCCCTCGTTCAGTGTAATTGCGGATAGGCTTGAGAAAATCAAAACTTTATATCATCCGGGAAATGAAGAACGAGTAAATGTTCTCCAGAAAGTTTAAGAAATCGGTCCTGAGAACGCCCAGATGCATAATTTTGCAATACAAAGCATGAAACCAAACAACTTAGAATGGAATCTCAAGGCCAACTGGCGCGAGGAGGAAATTGAGCGATTTTTTTCTCCGAGCTTATATTGACTGACCGAGTGCTTTTACACCTTCGAACATCGTCAGGCAATGTGGAACCGTAGTTTCAATAAACCTCGGTTGAGTCGTTTTATTCCCCTCACTGCACCAACGATAAATACTCATAAATATATACAACATAGGTTGCACATTCATGTTGGCAAAATTAATGTAAGATGGGAACAGCGTGTGACGGCCGGATTGTTGGTTGATTATCATTATTAAACCATTCTTATCGCCAAGAAATAAAAAATTTCTGATCACCCCTCAAAACTTGATGTTTTTCGTTTCAAGGCATGTAGAATCTGAATATCCAAAAAAAAAAATTCTGCCCGTCCGCCGTCAACTTTTTTCTGACAAAACTATAATAGCAAAATTCTTGAAATTTTCACCAAAAAATCAACCTTGGCCTGACAATGGCTCAATTCTTTAGCCAAATGGCAATTCCATTTTTTTTTTTTGGTGAGTTTTGAGGGGTAGAAAATTCGTGTTTTCCAACGTTTTTCAGAAAAATGTTCGCGTTTACTTACCACTTGGACGACTTTTTCCCCTCTGAAACAGAATATAGTGAGCAGTAGAATTATCGCAGCGAGGCCGAATATCTGCAAGAGTTTGTTCACGTCGACGTTCGTCTGGAAACGAAAAAATTCTACAGCCGTTTTGACGAGTTAACGAAGCGTACGAATATGAATTTATATTCACTTACTGACACGAGGTAGGCAATAATGCAGAGCATAATTGTGCTAATTATTCGAAACAAGAATAAGCATACTCCGAAGTAGCGGAGGATCATTTGATGAAACCTGGAGAAATGAAGAATATTGCGGTATTTGAAGATAATATATTTACTATCAACTAAATTTCATAACAAATTCGTCGAGTTTTTGTCTATTGTTCAATAATATACTATTTTAATTGCCCAAGAAAAACAATTGTCAAACCTCCCCTCAAAATTTGATTTATCACTTATTATTACTATCCGAATATCTATAGAAATGTTAAATTCTACATAAACTGCACGACAAAATGAGGAGAGGAATACGATTGATTAAGAAAGTGGCCGGAGGGATTTGTATGAAAAAAATCGAGGTTGCTTAAAATTTACGACAGAAAATATTGCCAAATGTCGATTTCTGCCCTGATTTTCAAAAATTCGAAAAACATCGTTTTGGGAACATTATTGCCTCGCGGAGTTTTGACGTGAAATTCGGATTAAGTGTTAAATTTCCTTGAAGATCAGCTTTCAAATTGACCGAAAACAACAATTTAGTTTTTCACCCCAACAAAGCCGGTTCGGAACAAATTTTTATTGAAAATAATTTCTGTGGCGCCGTTTGAATTTTTTTCGCACAACTTTTTGCTATTCACGTGCGTACGGCATCCAAATGTAAACTCCTGCTCAATAAAACAATTGATTCGCGGAAAGTTTGACCGCATAAAGCTCGGTTAAGGTTCTAATTTTGTGAAATCGAAAACTGATTTTTTTTACTACTTGACATTTTTTTCTAGGATTGAAAAAAATCACAAAAAAGCATCTTGGTAGAACGCAACTTTCCTGAAAATTTCAAATTTTTATCTGTTTTTAAAGACAAGTAAAAAATCAATAACTGGTCGTTAAAAAAATCGCAGGGGTAACCCTTGATTTTTGTATACAATTTTTTTAATTTCGATTTTGCTCAAATTTGGCATAATGATTGCTGATGATGTGTATATCAATAATATATGCTACCTTCTTCGTTTTTTTTTTTTTTTTTTACTAAATATATGAAAAAAAAATTTTAAATTTGAAAAATGGGATATTTTCGAGTATATTCCACCAATATTGTTGAATTCCGCATAAACTGTTGAGTAATGGATAGGTACATTACTTGGGGAAAATGTGGACAGTAGAATTACGTATCTATTGGTGTGTTCATACCTTTGAATCTTGACTTTTTGAAATTATTGAGCTGAAACTAGGCGTAAGTGTTACTTTATGATGAAAAAAGATAGCACACCCAGCACCTAATTATAGTTGAACTGTACATTAATATTCTCCAAGCCATGGATATCCCTGATGGGGCGAAGAATCCGACAAAAAGTTGCCACAGTTTTCTCCCCTTCCAACTCTAGTACCTATAATCTACTTTCTATTTTCTACATAATATATTATTTTCAACCTTGTGTTGATATCGCTAACATGATGAATAATATATATTGATCTGTTTACCGTTTGATGCAAAGGTGATGTTCAACACATTCTTTCAGCCGCTCCAACGTCCACTGTCGATGCGCATTCGTATGCGCCTCTTCTTGCGTCAGGTCAGGCGGGAAAGTTTCGACGAAATGCTTCGTAAGCAGGCGAAACTGTCCTTCGAAATTTATTGTGAGAAAGGCAAAGAGGAGGAAATTCGCCTCTAGAACGTACGAATTATGGACCACCAAGCATAAATGGTAGAGGATCGCAAAAGTGTAGCTGCAATTACAAACGAGTCATATTTTTGGCAATCAATAAGAGCATTTTAGGCGAAGTGTGCTTACAGAGTGACTATGGATTTTGCATCATAAATTCAATCTGTCATTAACAGTTGTACGGCCGGTGGAATAATTTTTCTTTCCCTCCTTAAATAGTTGGCCCAAGGACCTAATTGCGGTTACAATTAATAAAAGAGGGGAAACGAACAAATCCAAGTTAAAAAAAAAAAAAAAAGTGCGTTTAACGTCACCTTTTGATTGGCAATTGAAATGTCAAAGTGAGCGTGGTTTCGCAAACGCGTCAGATTTTTGGTTGCGACGCCAACAAGCGATGTAACTAGCAACTAACATAGTTTCGCTGGTAGCATCATTTGTTAGTAGTGTACTGTAAACCCTATGGCTCCACGTCACCTTGAAGATGCCCAAATGGGCGAAAGTCCTCGACCAGCCAATAAAGAATCGGAGAATGAGTCGCCTGGTTTTCCCCCCTCACAACTCCCGGATTACTTGTTAGTTTTGCCTGTAAAGCTAACTCTGACTAAATTTTGTTGGTAAAATCCACCATCAGTGGTCTCTATTCGCTTTTTGTCGGACTCTATTCGCTAGAGGGCTCGCTGCAAACGGATTTTTAAATATAAGTACGCTAATCCGTAGTAGTGATCCGTGTCTTTTTTATTTTTAATCGATTCTAAATTAAATTTCCTCAATTTCCTTACACAGAACCTATTTTTTCAAATTTCGCGAACGTGGCGAAAGAAGTTTCAAAGTTAAAACTCAAAAGCGTAAAAATTGAAAAAAAATCGATAAATTTTATTAATTGTTAGAATTTGATTGTTTTCACTTTCAATGCGAATTCGACGCCTAATTTCCAGTAGGAATCATTAATTAATTAAAATTGAACAGTACTGTAAGTATTTGGAATGAATTGTCAACGTTGAGAAACATGAAAACGCTTTAGTACTAAAACTGGAAAAAACTAAAAGTTGTCGTCAAATTTCCGTCATTTTGACGTCAAATTTGGATTCAGCGTTAAATTTCCTATAAGAATAGCTTTCAAATTCGCTTGAAACGAAAATTTAATTTTTCACCTTTACCGGATGCCAGCGGAGCTCGATTTACGGAAAATAATTCCTGTGGAGCTGTTTAAATTTATTTAACCTAATTTTTTGCTATATATGTGTGTAAGGCATTCGAACGAAGACTCCTGCGTATTAAAACAATCGATTCGCATGAATTTTGACCCCGAAAAGCACGATTGAAGGTCAATTTTCGGTCGTTTAAAAACCGATTTTTTTGGACCACTTGCGAATTTTTCCGAGAATTGAAAAAAATAACAAAAATACATCATAGTAAGATCCAACTTTCCTGAAAATTTCAGATTTTTATCTCTATCGAGAGAGGAGTAAAAAATCGTTAACTGATCGGTTGAAAGAAATCGCAGGGGGACCCCTTGAATTTTTCGTGAAAAAATTTTTGATTTAGATTTTGCTGAAATTCAGCATAATGATAGTTGATGCTGTGTATATAAATAATATATGGTTCATTCTTTGTTTCTTTTGCACTAAATAAGTGAAAAGAACGTTTGAAGTTGAAAAATGTGATTTTTTTCGTATATATTCCACCAATATTGTCGAATACCTCACAAACGGTTGAAAAATGGATAGATACATTACATTGGGAAAATGTGGGCAGTTAAATTAACTATCTTTTGGTATATTCAAACATCAGAATTGACGAATTTATGTTAAAGTTATCCACTGTGCAAGTTACAAATCTTGGAAAACTTAAAGTTGGAGTGCCTATCTCGGCTAATACTTTGCGCAAGTTCAAACACCACTACTTTATGGTACAAAAAAATGCAATACCCACCAACTACGTACCAAATTATAGTAACTACTATAAAAACTATAAATTAAACCTCTACATACAGAAATATTTCTCTATATACAGGGAATGTGGGGGATTTTTCAACTAGGTTTTTGGGGGGGAAATGCACTTGGCAACACCGTGTAGTCGTGCATTACTATTATGCTAAAACGGAGTTACATAAATACACCAATACCCTGTCGGATTGTTTATGTCCCATGGGAAATAGCCGGGAAATGGAGGCCTGAACTGGCGAATACCCTCGGGAGTCAATTCTTTTGTGAAGGTCATCAGGCCAGCGGCAAGATACACGATTAAACTTAGCCTTGTCGTCCTGATGATATAGTCGTTCGTCTCAGATAAAACTCTTCGCTCGCTTTCCGTATACGGAACAGAATATCGGAACACCCCTTGGCGCAATTGTTTGCCGAATTCGATAATATCATTGGAACGGTAGATCATGTAAGGCCAAGAAAAGCCGAGCAAGATGTACATCTGGAGGAGGTAGAGTGATGTCATAATTTGGTATAGCGTGATGTCCTTATCGAGGAAAACCTGAAATGCGATTGAAGCCCGGTCAATTCAATTCCCGATCAGCAGATACATTTGAATTTTCATTAGCAGACATAAATACTATTGATTGAAATGTATAAATATCAAATTTAATGCGAGGATTTTCTAAGGGCTAAATAATTATATTCAATACAAAAAGTTTACCGGTAAAAAGTGGTGTACTGGGGCTGAATACAGTAGGAATAGGAAAGCGGCGAAGCGGAATTTAGAAACGAGACTTCCATCGTAGATGTAGCCGAGCCATAAGAAAACAGTTACGTTGGTCGTAAAGTCCTTGGGATCTTTTATTACCCTCGGAGCTTCCTTAGCCTGACAATGGGATGAAAAATTTATTTTCACTCCTTGAGATGAGAATACTTACAATGTGAAAAATTAACGTATTCGACTTAGAACAACCATTATTTGTTTTTTTTTTTTTTTTTTTTTTTTTTTTTTTTTTTTTAGCAACACGATTCCGACAATTTTTTTTTAAATTTACTTTTTTAATCCTGCGTTATTTTCGACGTTAATTTGTCAAAACGGTTTTACCGTCTCGCGAGTAATATTTTTTGACAAATGACCTTTTTTTACCACTTTCGACAGAATAGATACAAATATGGTTTCGGCAAAGTACCTCAAAAATGGCTGCCGAAAAATTTCAAAATTTCATAGAATCAAAGTTTTCAGAATTTATTTTTACAAAGGGGAACCCACCAAAAAAGCGAACCTCCTCTGTTGTGTACAAC
Source organism: Tupiocoris notatus (assembly GCA_037159825.1). Classification (NCBI taxonomy): domain Eukaryota; kingdom Metazoa; phylum Arthropoda; class Insecta; order Hemiptera; family Miridae; genus Tupiocoris; species Tupiocoris notatus. The sequence goes on along the minus strand of JASJUZ010000407.1, from coordinate 44,489 downwards.
AACGCGAAAAATCTCGCTTATCTGCGAAGACCCGGGGAAAAATGTGGCGGACCCGCAAAATGTGCCATTTTTTGTGTCAATTTTGAAGTTTTTGCCTGCGAATTCGAAACGAAGCGTCCGATGAAAATGTCATCATTTTTCCGTGAAAGCGGTTGAAATTTCTAATCCAAACTATGTCGGCTAGATTTTTCAAGGACGAAGAAATATTTTTTACAGAGCGATGAAAATAGGATTTGTCATGAAAAACTGTACTGGCAAATCTCCAATTTTATGTTCTATTCCGAAAATGACAAAAAAATCATTTAAAAAAAATCCTATTGGAGAAACGGCTGGGCCGATTTTGACAGTTGGAAAAAAATATATAGGTATATATCAAATGATGCATCATTTACCTAGGAGTTATAGCCGCAAAACTGTAAAAAGTGCCAAAAGTTCGCACGTTTTTGCCATTATTTTGAAACGCTAAAGAACATTTCTTCGGATGTTTTTTCGAACTCAAGTCGAATAAGTTATTTTTGTTGACGAGCGGCTTTTTTAGACGGTTTGACTGGACTAATTTGCTAAGAAAAGGACTCCTTTGCGGACAAATCTTACCTTCCATCGGAACATCTTGACAGCTAATGAAGTTGAAGACTTGAAATTGATAGACGCCTTTTGATAATCGACCGCCTCCAAGTAGAATAAGAATTACCGTTCAAGAAAAAATATTCGATGAAATATGTAATTATACTGTAACGACGTTCTCGGGGGTAATATTTTCATCTCGTTTACCAGTTATTATTGAGGAAACGGGCTGTGCTTCAAGAAAACATGCTCGTCAAATAGACGATCGGAGAATAAGGAAATTACTGAGAAAAGCGTAAGCTTGGCAATTAACCGATGTTTGCGAAGGCTTATAAAGGCAGTATCATTCGATTACAGGCCCATGAACTCAAGGAAACCATGAATTGGTAATTGTTTGCATTTATGGCGATCGAACATCCAGTCAATAGTTAACAAGCCTGTGTACACCGGAGCGACTAAAGAGGGAGCCGAATAGCATCATTTTCTGCAAAAACTCGTAAAAAAAGTCAATCTTTTTAAAAAAAATCTTCATTTTGGCAACTTTCTAGGAGAGGCTGGTTGTCAATGATTTTCTCTATCTCCTGAGACTTTTTAACAATTTCTTAGCATTATATTTATAGAAGACTGCTGTTCACGTCCCAATGAGAGAATTTTCTAGGAAAATTGTTAATTTAGGAAAACCCTGACGATACGGTGAGTTGGCTGCTGAAATTGAAATAAAAGGAGTTGTAATTATCTCATAAAATGATTTAGAAACAACAAGAACCAATGAAAATTAATGAATGAAATTTTATTTCACGACAAGAGAAAAGCGAAAAAATTACAAAGTAAAAATGAATATTGAAAAATCAGTTCCCCTAATGGTTAAAGCTAGGGAAATCGAGTTAGTATAATGCGTATTTAGTTAAAAGTTAAAGAAGCATAAAATTAAACAACTACTTTTTTACAAATAAAACAAATCTTAATTAGTTCCTGTTCTTTAATTAGGAGCACATATCCAAAGATCTGAGATCGCATAGTTAATGAAATGCAACCGCTATAAAATTCACTATCCGAACGATTCATTTGAAAAAAACAAATCATGAACAAAAATATATTAAATATTAAAAGAATACACTTTTTTCATGGAAATATCATCTTACCTTTCGAGTTCAGTGTGTTCCATTCGTCCAGACTTTGTCAGCACCAGTAGTACACCTTGTAGTACTTCCTGAAATCATAAAACATGTCATGTTTCTCGAAAGAAAAATATCTGGTTACCTGGTTATGTGAATAAATTCTATCAAACTTGATAATTGTATTGATAGAATGTACTTGAAAGCTCCAGTTTTGAGCTTCGCTGTAGTTTATAAGTGACTAGTTTCATCATTTCCCGGTACAAGCAGTTGAATCGCTCCGCCGACCGATCAGGTTTCAGAGCTCTCTTGACGTCGTACCCCTCACCGCGACCAGTGCACGCCATACACTTGCCTTGCCAAAGAACGGGATCCTACAAAATAAAACTATTCTCCGCTGGATAGCCAGCCAGTCGAATATTAGAGTTCCTGACTCAAGCAACGCCAGGATTAAGTCGGCGTTTGGTTTTAGCATCAAGTGAATGTTAGACGATTGTGTGCGGTCATTTTAGCGGTATTTTAATTTCAATAGATCATGATCGTGGTTATCTCTGGGTTAACGATTTCCCGGTATGACGAAAAGCTACAAAATACCCCTGCATCGTTTCTTTTTCATCAGATGTCCAGCTCTCATACATTTTCTGCACCGAGTTGAATAAGTATTTCTAAAAGCGATAATTTAATACAGTTTTATCGATAATGTTCATTTCTAGTTGTTTTTTTCCAGCGACTAAATATATTTCTTTCCTTCTTAATGCGAATTAAATACTCAAGTAGTGAAAAAAATCATCAAGCGAATATTACGCAATTATTCATTCAATTTGTGTTAAATATAGAAGACGGTACAAAAACTATAACGCTTTTCTTCCATGACAATTTATATTATACCCAGCAAAAAAGAGATACCTAGGTCACGAATAATTTTATATTAATTTTCTATCATGGTTTTTAATTTAGTTCTATAATTTTCCCTCATAATGACGCGTATAATTTTCTCTCATAACTTTTATGTCTAATAATTTCCCCTCGTTATGACTTTTTTTGTCTAATAATTTTTCACCTTGAATAAAGAAAGCATTATGTAATACAAGATTGTTCACCCGTAGCGATAAATTAAAACAAAAATAAAATAAAAATCGCATAAATCATCTTTATGGGTAGGTACCTAGCTTCAATCCTAAAAAGTACTTAGCAATTATAGTTTTTAAATTCACGTTACTGTTTTCAATCATTATTGATTTCTCCTTCGGTGTTAAACGATCTCCGTCCTTCCACAATATTTAATAAGATTATTTCTACGATCTTACCCCAGTGATTTTCACAGATCATGATCGCAAAAAATGGAAGATATTTCTAGTATAGAATTATCCAGATATCTATCGGTGAAATCTATTCGCAAACATGGAACAACTGACGTGCGATTATGTGATGAAAGCCAAATCGTTCTGGCCAGAGACGGGATATTACGCTATTGTAGGATTCGTGGCGACATTTTTACTATTTATTGCACTACTTTTGGAAATTTATAAACACCTGCGCCTCTATCTATGGCCGAGAATTCGGCCTAATAAAGATTACGTCGCCATGTACGGAAAATGGGCTGGTAAGATTTTTATTATGTACTTTTGAACCTAATATTAAATTTCGAGATCTAGGGAGATTGGGACACGAATGTGTAGAAGAAGACGGATGCGAAAAATTTCACAGGTTTATTACAATATTATTCGTATTATAATTCAGTTGGCCTAGGTTTTTTGCCACTTTTTTTGTGGTTCAGATCATTGTTCCTATCGGATTTTTCATAATACGCAGTACTTCGTGCTCAATTGTTTTCCTACTATTTTTTTTTATTTTTACAAGCAGCAAAAATTAATAAAGCTCATCGAAAGTGAGCGACAACTGTTTATGTCGTAGATCGTCCGACTGAAGCTTACCATTCCAATTTACACCATTTAATTTACAGTAATCACCGGAGGTTCTGACGGGATTGGCAAAGGATTCTCGTTCGAGTTGGCCAAACGGGGAATGAATATTTGCGTGTTGAGCAACTGCGAGAACAACATTGTTCATGAAATAGGTGAGATTTGAAGAAAAATACCTAGTCTAAAAATTATTTAAAAATAAATAAAAAACGTTATTTAAAAAAGTTACGTTTTAAAAAGAGTTACCTAGTTATTTAAAAAAGGAGTTGTTGTTTGGTTCTTGTTATTTCATGTAGTTTTTTGTCTTTTTTTAAATTTAGTTATTGTTTTTGTCATGTTTTTTGCGCCTTTTGTGATTTTTTTTGTGTTGTTTTTCTTTTTTGGAATCGTTGTTTTTTGTTGTGTTTCTTGATTTTGTTGTAACTCTTGTTTTTGTTTTTAGTGTTTTTGCTGTTAGTGTTGATTTTTACGTTTCTTGTTATTTGTTATAGTTGTTGCTGTGAAGTTTTTCCTTCGTTGTGAAACTTGTTTTAAGATGTCATTTTTTAAATCTTTTTTTTGTAATTATTGTGTTTGTTGTATTCTTTGTTGTTTTTGTAGTTATTGCGTCTGCGTTTCGTGGTTTCGTACTAGTTGCTTTAAGTTGTATTTCTTGTTTTTGTTGTATTGACCTGTTTTAGTTGTTGATTTTTGTTGTAGTTTTGGCTTTTAGTTGAGTTTTGTAGTTGTTGTTTCTTGGTCATGTTTTTGTTATAGGTGTTGTTTTTATTTTTTTGGTTATGATTTTAGCTTTTTGTTTTTTTGTGGTAGTTTTTTATTGTAGTTTCTTATTTTTGTTATTGGTGTTGTTTTTTGTTCTTGTTCATTTTTGATCGCTTTTGGAGTTGTTATATTGCAAAATGCGTCCCCGACCGATTATTTATTGTGAAAATACGCATGATAAAAAATACGTAACTATTAAAACAAGATACGCTTTTCCTCCCCAACCCTAGTTTTGTTCTTCAGGTGCCAGGTTCTCTTTATTGAATTGGAGATCCGATTGAAAAACATTCGTTTTCGAAATTTCATTTTAATTAAAAAAATTCTTCTGCTTTTTCAGAATCACGATTCCAAGTAGAAGTCAAGTGGATCGATGTTGATTTTTCAACAACCGACGTTTACGAGCAGATCGAAAGTGAAATTTCGCAACTGGATGTTGGGATCTTGGGTATATTTTTACTTTCTGAATAAAGCTTTTAATTGCTTTGTACCAAACGACGCATCAACATAAAAAACTTACCTCCTTACCATGTAATGCATTCTGTTCATCTTATCTCTTTCAGTTAATAATGTGGGAATAGTGTCATCAAAATTGCAACCGTTCTCAAAACAGAGTCGACAGTTTATGGAGAAAATGATCAATGTTAACGTGACCACTAGTGTCATGATGACGGAAATCGTGCTCCCGTTTATGCTCCGCAAGGACAAAGGGCTTATCGTTTTTATTGGATCGTTGGCAAGTCAGAACCCAACTCCATACGCTGCTTTGTACGCGAGCTCGAAGGTATTTTCATTTGTGTTCATCATAATGCGGCAGTTATTTATACAGGTCCCACGTCTATAATTCAGGTCCTGCCCTTGGGAACTGACATAAATATTTAAAAAACAGATAAACAATTGAAATTTTCAGGAAAATAATTTCCGAGTTTTAATTGGGTCATTTCTCCTTATCCAAGGTAAAAAGCCAACTGTAAAAAAATTAATAACAATTGAAAAAGTAAAATAAAATAAATCGTTTTTTTGTAAATTAAGTTTCAAACCTAACGAAAACTTTTTCGCTCTGCAACCGTCGTAGAGATTGTAAAATTAAACTTTCGTTTTTGAGCAATTTTATAACCCATAGGAAATGCAACATTCTTCGATTATGTTGTACTTAATACATAAAAAAATTGTTAAGAGCGTGGCTTGTTTTATTACATTTGACTTAGTAATATCGTTGTCTGTTAATTCGTATGGGAATTATGACCTGAAAGGGCTTGACATGGGAACTGAACGACTTACTTCGACGGGACCTGAACAATAAACTGCCGTCAGTTCCCAAGCGTGTGACGTGAACGATAGTCTGTTCACGTTTTATAATATTCACATCTTTACTTCGCAGTAGATTAGCGATAAATATAAACTAAAAACAGTTCAAATTTGTTTTTCATACGCAAATGTGGAAATTTAATAACTCTTTTCCCCGAATGATTGAAGCCAATTTAATAAATAAATCGAATCAATTTCCATGTCTGATTTTTCTCATAAATATCTAAAAATGATCAATTCCTTTCGTCTTGAACTTTCGCGTATTTCATTCACATTTCAATCAAATCAGTTGCATCTCAGAACATCAAAACTACTCATAGTTTGAGAATTAAGTGACAACTGAACCATAATAAATCCGCTGATTTCGTTCCAGGCGTTTATCGAGAATTTCTGCCTTTGCTTGGCGACCGAGCTGAGCGAAACGAATATCAGCATCAGGTGCATCGAACCGTTTTTCGTACGGACTCAATTACTTAAAGATATGACAATAGTCACGGATTTCTTGAAAAGCTATTTCTACTGGGCATTCCCAGATGGCCTCGGTTTCGCCAAGTCGGCAACCTCAACGTTCGGCGTTGGTTCGCCTGTAATCTACTCTGGCTATAGCGCGCACGAACTCATCGCAGTAAGATCAAAAAAATTTCATATTTTTTCACATTCCGATCTGCTAAGGGAGACAGCCGAAGATGTTAAAATGGGTGAAAGTGCTCGGCCGGCAAATAAAAAGTTCAATGTTTCCTGGTTCGTTTTCCTTCAACCGCTTCGATTCTTTTGCAGTTTTCCTTTTCAATTATGAAGTAAAAGTGATCAATCTACAGAATGCGTTGATATTAATGCAGATTGATATGATACAGTGAGTTTCTTGTATGGAAGGGTGATTAATATAAATTATTTTTGCAGTTCCTACTGCGTCGGCCGTTTGGAAAAGAGATTCACACGAGGACAGTGAAAAAAATCATAACATTGCTGAACAATGAAGTTTGATGCTCGAATATAGAACTCAACAGGAACGCTCAATAACCTGTGATCATAGTAAATAATATTGAAAAAGTTGAATTATTTTTTGTCTGTACGAATTGAACGAACATTGATTCAAGAGGAATGTAATGTGTAAGCCTGAGTTGCTGAGTACTTCAAAAGAATAAAACTATTTTTCCGAATAATTTCCACCGCTTTCCCATTTTTTGATTTATCATTGAATATTTTCTTGAGCGATAGAGCAATTGTCAAGAATTTCGGGTCATTTGACCGTCTCACATTCATTCTATTATTCTAACTAAATCCATATTGTTACTCACCTGATTTCTTCTCTCAAAGTTGGGGGGCCAATTAATGAATATACTTTCGCCAACTTCTAATGTAATTAAACTTGTTGGTTGCAATACAATAATAAAAGATTTAAGCAAACGATTTGTTAATAAGCTCAAAAAGGGAAGCCGTCGACCGTTCGCACGAGCATGTAGAGACGAGAGTAAGTCAATAAGTTTCACTCGTAGAGGGGGCACAGAGGGCAAATCGGCGCCAGCATAGTTGCTTCGCAGTGTTGCCTTCTCAAACGGCCATTGATTCCCAACGTAATATTTAACAGCAATCGATCAAACGTAATTTAAAGCGGCTTCAACCTAAAAACGTCAATCTCACCAGAAATATCTAATTTTCCAATGTATCAACTTAAATTGGATCGAATTTAAAAAAAAATCGTCTGAGAAGAATAAATTGTTTGATTTTGTTCACAATTTTTTTCTCCAAATTCTTCATTTAACGATCTTCTTCTTAACGCTTCTTCTTGATTACGCTCTACCTCCCGCACTAATACCTAGTCAAGTATCAATATTCTCGAGCTAGAATCTCATCCAATTCAGAAAATATCGATTTCTTTTTAGACGATCGATTAATTTAGACTGAAGTATCGATTAGTGTTTCGATTCTTATTGGAATCGGTGCTACTTATAAATAGTCTCCGCGTTCCTGTCAAAGCTGATTGTTTTCGTTTATCTAATTTCATATAATTTTATTGAATTTAATTTGGTTTATACATCCCAGTCAAGTATCAATTCTCTAGTGCTCGAATCTCATCCAATTCAGAAAATATCGATTTATCTTTTTAAACGATCGATTAATTTTAGACTGAAGTATCGATTAGTGTTTCGATTCTTAGTGGAATCGATGCTTACTTATTATCTCCGCGTACCTGTCAAAGGTGATTGTTTTCATTTATCTAATTTCACATTATTTTATCGAATTTGATTTGGATTATACATCTCCATTACTTGTAACGTGCATCAAAGCCTGCGTCCTTTCCGAGCAATGAACTTATCAAAATAGAGGTACGCCAGTCGAATGTTTAATTTTTTATATTGCTATCTATTCGTCCGTATATTACGGAGTATTGTTTTTATTCGGTTTTACGATCGTGTTCTTTTTACTTTCGATTTGAAAAAGCCTGCAACACGAACGCTTCGGCTTATGTCGCCTCAATGTAAGTCATCCGGCTATTGATTAGATTGCGCCTCACATAATCCTCACAACCTTTGCCTACCCGACATCCAATAGAGGTGAGCACCCTGTTCGAGCTCCATATCGACTGTCCTAGATTCTGTTTGCTTTTCGCCGTCGAAACAAACAAAAATTCGGTCTATCGCTCTTCCGTGCGCTAACAATTTCAATGTATTGTACGTGTTGTGTCGCTAGATAAACTTTTGAATGTAGACAAATCAAGGTAAGGTACTTTGTTCATTGTTTTCGATTCTAACTTTGAATCAAATGATGGGGACAGTTTTATGAAAAGATTTTTACTGTAATCAACGATAACTGATAAGAAAGGTTATTTTTCTGGTAATCTGACTTGTTGGGCTGTGGCTCTGTTTAATAGATAGCAACATAAATAAGGTTCCCATTATTGAAATTGAAAAAATGTATGTGTATGGATTTATTACTTTTTCTTCTTTTTTTTTGGAGTGGGTTTAAATTTTAGTAGAAATTAGTTGCCCCAGTCAGTGGGATCATTTTTTCTCTAGTTCCTGACTAATGAAACAATGAATTCAACTGAGCGCGTTACTAGATTGTGTGGGAAACAGTTTCCTCCAGTGATATTTTTTGACAAAAAACATACTCATGATAGAGTTTTGATTTATTATTCATAATAAACCAATCTAATCGCCCAAGAAAAAATAAATTTCTTACCCCCTCAAAATTTGATGTTTTATGTTTCATGGCATCTAGAATCCGAATATCCAATTAAAAAATTCTGTCCGTCCGAAACTATGAAAGCGACATTATTGACATTTTCACCAAAAATCAGTCTTGCCCTGGGAATGGCCCAATTTTTTGACTAAAACGCATCATCAATTTTAAGGGTATTTTTTGGGAGATTTGAGGGGGAGAAAATTCGTGTTTTCCAACGTTTTCAGAAAAAGGTGTACTTGGAATCAATTTCTATAGATTTTTGGACGTTGAATCGAATGAGACCATCGTGGGGTCGGTAGCTTTATTGGTTCCCGAGTTATCGCAGCTTTGTCTTGAACTTGAGAGATTTTAATAAATTTGGCAATTTTTATAACTCAAGAATTCTTGGGTTATATGAGATTGACCTTTACAATCATTCACAGCGTTTTCCCCCCAATTTATGGATGGCTATGGAATGTAATTAATCCCTGAATATTGTAAATCCTTGCCGTAGATATTATTAGTTACATTTTTTGTTGCAGGTTTCAACTATGCGCAGTGCGATGACGGCAACACTTGAAAACCCTCTGTTGCAGGTTTTACAATGACTTTCCGTCTACTCTGTCCTTCAGGCATCGGCTGAACAGATACGTCCTGCTACAAATTCTGCCCTATAACGACGCTTTATAGAAAAAAGGAATTGCCTTAGATACCATAATTTTATAGAAAAAAAAAAACATTATAAAACTACTTGGGATCAAGCTATTTTATCTTTTGACATAACAAAAAAGTATTTTTGATAAACGGGCGCGAAGATGGCGTTAGTTAGGTGATGGAAGCATGGAAAGCCAAGAAGAATTGAATGGCAGGTAAGTCAGGTTAATTCAATCGTAAATTTTTAATTAGCTGAAAATATTCCGACAGTTTTCAAGTTTTTGGCACTCCAAATTTTCCCAGCTGTGCCCTCTTGAACCTTTTGCCAAATTCAAGAAATTTTCACATTTGTTTTCCTGCAAAATTTTGATTTCTACAACCTATTATTTTGATGCTTGATGAATATGAAAGTAGCGCATACCCATTAATTGATTGTAGAGAGTTAATTATCATCATTACTTGTTTTAGATCCAAAGGAACAGTTTCACCGGACAGCATCGGCTTCACTAAGGGAACCCTCAATAGAAATGCAAGCTTTGATATGGCCCAAGGGGCCCATCGTAAGACTCATGTTCGCACTGGTTCCGACTATCAGAAGCCGGATTTTTGGGCCCGCGTAGCCGACCAGACATCCTACATCGATAGCACTAGAAGCTCCCTTCTTGTCGACCAAGTCACAAATCAACCGAAGGTAGTTCACTCTACTTATCACAAATTGTTGAGTCAAAGAGCGATATAATAGCATTTCATCTGAGCAGGAAATGAAATTCTGGCAATATAAAATGCTAGAAGATGAGTTTTTTGCTAGAGATGAGATTAAAATGCTAGAGATGTTTTTCCCTTTAATACCACCCATTCTGATAATGGAGTTATAGTAAATTACCAATGAAACAATACAACAATTATTTCCTGTTACATTTTCAACATTTGTGTCCATTTCCAGGCAATTTCTTTGGCCTGAATTCGATTTGATTCATCCTCACTGTTTATATCATCCCTTGGAGTAAAAAAATCCTTTTCGTCTTTCAGGGATGTTCTGCCAATTACGCTTGTTCCAACTCAACTCCAGCGTTGCCTTTGCCTGCTCTTGGGGGCAGAAGCTTTCTCCACCGGTTCAGCGTGCGAGAGCCTCGGAGAGGGAAAATGACTCGGTTCTACAGCAGCGACCACAGCACTGTCACAGGTGAGTTTTATCTCTTTAAAAAAATCATTATAAAGATCAGTTATGATTCTAATCATGTATATTTTGTCATAGAAAGCAGAGGAGAGCTGAGAGTCCACCAGCCGCTACTTTACGATGGCTCGAGGACATCATTAGCTGCCATATGGGCTGCAGTGGACAACAACAGGTTGAAAAAGCCTTATACATGCGTAAGTGCATTGATATCCTTGCTTTAGTATAGCAATACCCTCAATTGAGCTACTGGCATGAAATTTACTGTTACAACTGATATTATATAAAAAACGTTACATTCCAGAGGAAGCCAAGCTCTTGGGAAGAAAGTGTGTCAATGGAGCGCCGTCGAAGTTTAGCTGCTCGAGAAGTAGCACGACCATCATTGACTGGTGCTTTGCCAAGTCCAATAATGCCAGATTTTCCCATCCCCACTGCCTCACTGATTGGAATGGATTCGAAAGATTTACGTTATTGCTTCCAACATCCCTACCTCAGGCTGTTCACCACGTTGACCATCATATTTTGCAATTTCCTACTGTTCGCCGAAGATCCAATATCTCACAGCCGAACTGGTAAATAATTTTTTCTGTTGAAAAATGAAACTTGTGCGGGATTGATGTGACTTTCTCAGTTTATTTAAATAAATAAACTGATAATCATTAGGTTACCTAGAGGTCGAACAAGTTTTTATTCTAAACGACTTTCACAGTTCTAGTTTATCACGATTATTATTGCTAACTTTTGTTTGCAGAGGCCGTCATCCCATTGGTTGGCAACGTTTTTAGTTTTGTCTGCACAAAATATCCACCAGACTGGAGATGGGCTTTAATTAAGGTACCTACAATTCATATCTCTCTATTGACAGTTTTTCTTTCTCTGGAGAAAGAATGCATTAGCTGGCACGTTCTTTCTCCTGTAAAATCACAGCTAATCGAAACATGAGCGGAAACCACCAGGAGAATAAATGGGGAGGACAGGTGAGGTGAGAAATCGTTTTTGTTTGGAAAGTCGTGGCTTGCGGGAGAGAAATTGAGGGGAGATAACCTGTTTGAAACCTGTTGATGCACGACTGCCCCAAATTTTGTGCTGATTCTAATCTCATTCATTTTTTCGCTCCTCAGGTTTTTATGTGGATGTTTGCCATTGTCTGCGGTCTGACAATGGGTAAGATCTTCATACACGCGCTCATCTTCGGCAAATATTTGCGGCTAAAAATGTTCCGCGATGAGCAGGTATTTGGCTATGACTTTACTTCTTTCCTGGGGATTTCAACATTTTTTTTAATGAATTTTTTTTTAATTGTATTTTTTTCTCTATTGTGCAGGGCTCATGGATCGCAATGTTCCTGACTGTTATTCTATCGCTGTATCTCTTCTCGCATGTGTACAATTTTCTTTTGCAATACTTCTACCCAAGGCTGTCCTACAAGATCAACAGTGCCATGGGCCTGACAAATTCGACGTACGTAAATGAGTAAAATTGAATTGCGGATCGCTGAGTTCTACTAACAATGGAAATATGCTTGCATTATGTTGTAGATTCACTGGTGCAAAAAAGGTGGAAGAAAATTCTTCTCAGTGAAATGTTCTGAAATTTGTATTTTTTTCAGGGTGATGAAAGCAGCTGCATGTGGCACATGGCTCGGTGACTTAGTCACATGGTTGATGGTCACTGATGTGATGCTACAAGATTCTCTGTACCCAGAATGGGCTCCTGGACTTAGAGCGATCTGGAAAGCAACCAACGTCCCTCGCATTCTCATCTTTTGGATCGTCTCAGGCGTCGCCTCTACTTTAGTTGTCACTCTGATCGTCTCCGATCTCATCTCGTGGGACAAACTCAACCAGGATTTCGTCGCTAGCTCAGGTAAATGAAATTGTAGTGGTAAATATTTTTGAAAAGCTTTTCCGTTCTTATACAGATAATGTAACAGCTGCTTATCAGATCTTAGCCTTCCTCGTAGAGCAGTTCTTCCAGTTCAACTGAGATTGTCATTTTCATGAACTCGGACACATGTTTTGCGATAGCAGCCATTCCCAGATAGTCCGTTGATCACATGAACTTCCCAATATGCAGGTGTCGACAATTATCATTGGCTGGATCCACAAATCGCACATTACGTATCTGTTCGGTCCGCTATTTCCAACTCCGCAGCAACACTGGGCCTTAACTCTTTCGTCTGACGATAGGAAGTTTTTTTTCTTTGCATCTGAAACAGATGTTGTGTCACATAGTTGTTAGGTTGAGGGGGAGAAAACATGGCGACTCTTACTCCATTTTTTTTATTTGCCTCGATATTTCCCCCCTCACCACAACTACAGCCCTTCACTGAGGTCGCTAAATGAACTAAAATAGTCTATATCTATAGAAAAATTGTTATACTATGGGTTGCTTTGTTAGTAATCGGAAAGGATTACATATTTTTCTTTGCCAGATGTGGCCATCATGTAGCTATGGAATTAATCAAATATTATATTGTACTGGGTTGGTGAGGGGGGAGAAGAACCAGGCGACATGTTCTCCGATTTTTTATTTACTGGCCGAGTACTTTCGCCCCTTCGGGCATCCTCAGGGCGATGTGGAACAATAGGTTATCACAGCCCTCTTCCTGGTTCTTCTCCCCCTCACCAACCCAGTACAATGAGAGATGCGACGACTCAACCAAGAAAAAATATTATATTGTATTCATCTTATTGCAGAGCTGTCAAGGGCGTTTCTTGCTTCCTTCATCCTTGTACTCGACTTGGTTATCATGATGCAAGATTGGGATTTCCCGCATTTCACGACGACCGTTCACATCAATTTGCCCGGCTTTTCGGTGGCGAAACTCGAATGGAAATATGCTGAAGTGAACCTTACAGGTAGGTTGAATACGATTGTCTATTTATTGCCTAATTTATTCGTCTTTTCATTTATATTTCATGGGAATCGTTCAGTTGACCGGTTCATTCAATTTTCTTTACAGGGAAATGGTTCAGCTATGGTGTAATCTTCATGGTCATGATGTTAGACCTCAATATGTGGAAGAATCAAATTTTCTACACCCCCGATAAATTCGGCCAATACACGGGTATGTAGATGAAATTGAGAAAACTGAAAACTAAAGAAAACAAAAGAAGAGTTTTTATTGTTCTTAGGTCATAATTCCAGCTGTCTGCTTTCATTCTATCGTAGAGCTTATGGTGGGCAATCTATTCTTAAAAATGTAATACTTTAGGATAGTTACACTTGACTACTTTTCTTCATACAGGGCCGGATTACAAGATCTACACGGTGTCGGACGTGGCCATCCTGCAAACCGGCAATTCGACCTTGTGGACTTGGCAGGAGAGGTCGAAGATCGATGAGAAAACCAAGCAACCGTATTATCACCGTGAGTTGAGAAATGCTACATTTGAATGCGCTGCTCTTTTTACTGTTCACTTATTCATATTTCCGTTCTCTAGATGACATGAAAATGAACACAACCTTCATGCACTATCCGTTGTATGTGAAATGTTTGGCATTCATCCCTTCTATGGTCGCGCTGTCCATTTATCTCTGGCTTATTTACCACTATGGACGATTCCCTCATAAAAAGGTAACTCCATTTTTACTCTACAAAAATTTCCTAGTCGCTCTTACATTCACCGCTAATCATTAGAGAGTTTTTGCGAATTACGTCAGAAGGCGCTGCAAGCAACGAACGACAGTGATTTCGTTTTAAGTTCAACTTTGTGAAGGGCACCTCAATAAATTGTGTAACCATTACAGATTATAACCTTTCAGAAACGATTTTGCTTTTTTATTCAATAATAAACCATTGTAAAGGCTCAAGAAAGAAAAAATTCTTAGGCCTCTCAAAATTTGATGTTTTACGTTTCAAGGCATGTAGAACTCGATTATACAATTAAAAAATTCTGCCTGTTAGCCGTCAACACTTTTCTGATAAAAAGATAATAGTTAAATTCTTGAATTATCACCAAAAACCAATATTTTTTGCCTTAGAATGGCCAAATTGCTACCTCCTTTGTAACTGGGAAGAAAATTTGAAGGGTTTTTTGGACAAAGTTCTGATTGCTATCAATTTCCATAGATTTTAGGGCACTGAATGGAATAAGGCCGTAACCTTCTCTTACAATGTTATCATCTTGACATTTTGAACATGAATACGCTTTCAGGCCAACGTCTGCGAAGTTAGTTTCATGCAAAAACTCTTTGTGGTGCATTTAACTTAATGGAAATACTTTATTTTCATCAATTCTTGTCGTTGGCCTCTAGGACAAAATGGATGCGAAAAACGATGAAGATACGGAACGGGTTGTCACCGAAGAAGGTATCATTGTTTGATTTCTTACCACCACAACGTTCACCACTTCATTCCGCTGTTCGCGTTCTTATTGTTTCCAAATATTTCCTTCGTTTCAGTATTATTTCTAGACGTTGTGCTCACCGTTTGGGGAAATTTTTTTGTGCTTGAATTTGCCCTCTACTCTAGAGGAATGTAGAGAGGTCTTGTATTGCCACTCAGCCTAATATTGCCTTGCCTACATCCTACTTTAAGCCTCGAGTGCTTGTGATTTTTATTCGTACAATCGAAAAGTCGGGCAGTCGCCAGTAAACACGCACATGTGACAAAGCAGTGTATAAACCCGAAGGCATTACAAAGGTTGGCAATTTTGGAAAGAAAGAAGATTTGAAGTTCCGAGTAGCATCAGCGATAATAATACTAGGAAAATAAAAACAATAGTGTCACATGAAATCACCAATATCATACCAGCAAAGGGGAGACAAGAAATCGTATCAGTAAACAGGCACGATGAAGCCTAATCGAATTAATAGTTTAAACATTCGTTGGCAATGATTACCCTAAGCTTCACCTCTGTGGAAATACATTTTTACTAAGTCACTCGCGCCAAGATTGTGGAATCCCATTTCTTAAGTTTGTTCTTACTAATTCTCCCATTGATCGGTGAATCAAATTTAAAATTTGGCCGTTAGTCCTTGACATTGTTCATTGTATTGTGTATTGTTGATCTCTTTGCTCCAAATGCTACGGCGATAAGGCAGGTTGAATTATGGTAGGGATCAGTTAACGAAGAAAACCTTCCCTTCAGAATTTTTATTGCCGGGCATACATTCTTGAGTAATATTTTGGATTTCTCGACAAACGAATACAGAATAACCCTGGGAACAATTTTATTCCCGACTCAGGCGCATTTTGCTCAATTCATCTCGCACAATCAGGTCTACTTACAGGCAATAATATCCAATGTATAATTTTAATGCCAATCTATGTCACGTTGTTTTACCAGGGCGTTGAGAATTTCATAATTGCATTCATGAGTCCCATCGGAAACCAAAAAATTTTCAATATTTATCTAGGTTCGGTAAAACTTTATCCTTTGCACATTACCATCGAGTTTTCCAAAGCAATATATTGATACAGCTTTAATTCTATAGTAATCATCATTGAAACTTGTACATAATGCTTAATTACCTACCAAAGTCTATCGAATTCGCGATCTCGTCAAATGCGAATGGTTTTTACGAACACTGTTGTCAATTATTCTAACGGTTACCTAAATTCTATTGGTTTGGCGTGAAATATTTACATTTAAGGAGTCCTGAGAATCTCAAAGGTGGATGAAAAAAAAGGTTGCGTTTTAATGGACTTATATCCTATATATTATCCTATTTCTTTGATAACTTCTGTTATTCTAGTCAACGAAGCTTTAATTGGGTAAATGTGTGTTGTGAACTGAAGGCAATGCATAAAGAAGTAATACATTTTTCCAAGGGGCGCGAGCTTATTGCTGTTTACGCACTTTTTCCACTTCAAACGTCCTGAAGCATTGCAGTCTTACCTCAAAGATATCCAACGGCTCTAAAACTCAGTGTTGCCAAGTGCCTTTCTGGAAATCCTTCTTAACCAAGTTGGAAAATCTCCTGAATTGAAGGGAAAATCCCTAAACCCTACAAAGCCACAAAACCGTATCCAGAAAAATGTAATTTGACCGGAAGTTGGGCTGTATAAGAAATTTAAACTGGAAAAAACCTAGCCTGGGATGTCGTTAATGAGAGGGGAGCATGTTGAAATTGAGAACTTTCATCTTGAGTTTATTGGTCCAACTCTCAAAGTAGGTCTATCAATCAATGATTCGTCTTTGAGGTTTATCCAAATTCGTTGAAGTCGCTCCCGCCTTAATTTCTCAAGGATATCTTCCATGTCAGCCCTAGTTCGCTGGTGGACCAGTTGGTTCCTAAAAAATACTAATACCTACAAAAAATTAAACAACATTTCGTCAAAAAACCTATATTAAAATACCTGTCATAAAAATAAAATCATTTAGAAAACCACCTCGATATTTTTTCTCCTTAAATTTTCCACAATAAGAAAAATCCCCTTGATCCCCTGACTTGGCAACATTCCTAAAACACCATGAGAAAATCTGAGGGGTGATAGTGCTGGCCCGCAACCAATGTTGGAGAATCGAGAGTTTTTGCTTCCTACTGCTCGCCATTTGGAGGTTAGCATCATCTTGATCTCTCCTCGACTCAGTTCGTGGGCTTCAGACACTGTGGAAAGCAAAAACTCTCTATTAGGTCGTCTAATTCTCCGTTTACTCATTGAAATTATGAGATGCCATTTGCATTTCTTCAAAGTCTTTTTCGATAAATCTTGAGCTCCCACGATTTAACTTTACCATTGGCATATTCTTGCGTTTCAATTTCAAACGCGCCGATTCTTCCATTGAGTCATTTAGTCTCGATTTCGTCATGATATATTGTTCAGTCTTTACCTTATCGTTATTAGTAAATGTAATTCTAAGCTGCTGTTTTTAATTGAAATTTTATCAAAATGTACTGTGTTACTGTTGTTTTAAGGAAATGTAATTTTCTATGCTTGAGTAATAACTTTAGCCCGGTTTCACACCTGCTACAAGCGCCAAGAGTGGCTTATAATTGAACTAAAGCCCAGGACGATTAATCAAAAAAAAAAATTTTTTTTTGGTACCTACTTGAAGGATTGTTTTATTCCATGTACAAGTTGTAACGTGAGTTTTGGCCCTCTTCTACGCGTTTTGCTGGTAATTGAGACATGATTGTTTCAAAAACACGTCCAACCCAAAAGTGAAACGAAAAACTCGCCGTAATTTATCAACTAACCTCAGAGAAAATCACCAAAAAACATTACTACAGCTTAAAAAACATCTGCGAAAATGAAACGTGCAACTTTGCCAATTACTGTGGCATTGCAAGTTGGTTTGGCAAACGTGAGCTAGCAAATATACTAGGTATTCTAAATTTAAGTGCATCTGTAACTTGTGTGTACCGGGTTTAAAGACTTATTTAGTGTCGAATACCACTCGATTAGTGATCTGTGTTCTGCTGTGATTTATCTTGGTTCTGTGATCAGTCGGCTGCTCTCTTATTGTTCCTCTTTGTTGCACTTGTTTAACATGGATTTGTTTTTGGTTTATTATTCAATAGTAAACCATTGTAATCGCCCGAATAACTAATTTTTTGATTCCCCTCAAAATATTTACTTTTATTTTCAAGATATTTTACGTTTTAAGGCATGTTGAATTCTAAATATACAATTTTTTGACCAAACTATAAAAACTGAATTATTGAAATTAATTTTGTAAGCTCCTCGGATAATACAAATAAAATAAAAATGCTCGGAATTTTCACCGAAAATCAGTCTTGGTATTACAACTCCTTTCTTTTCGATCTTCTTTTTTCAATTCTTAAACCAAATCGCTACCTCAATTTTAAGGGTATTTTTGTGGGGATTTGAGGGGGAGACAATTAATTCATCCCACGCTTTTCTAATAGAGGTGTATTTGGTATCAATTTCTATTGATTTTTGGACGCTGAATCGAATGAGACCATCGCGAGGTCGCTTTAATGGTTCCTGAGTCATCGCAGATTTTCTGTGGAATTTGGGATATGTTAAGAATTTTGGCATGAGAAGAATCGCTTGGGAATTTTTGGAGCTATAAAAATCGTTCTATACTCGTTGGAATGGTTGTCAAACACTATTTTCAGCTGTGCCGTTGGGCGACGATTTCGCTATTAATTTGAAAACTGAAAAAAATAAAAATGACACTTTTTTGTGGAAACATTAAAAATTTTTGGATTAGTTACTATCACAATTGGATGGTCTTCTCACGTCATTATTGAAGCAAAAGAATGATAAACCACTGTACAATCATTTGTAGCGTTTTATAATAGTTTTTTTTTACTTGTTAGCATTTATTGTAGCGGTTTTTGTTCGGCCAACGAGCGAAGTTTGGCATCTGTTGTTTTGGTCTCGGAAAATGGCGAAAAAATTTTCCGATATGCGCATCCTTGCTAAAACATAGGTAGCGATTTTTGTTTAACTGAAACGTTTTTGAATCGGTTGAAAAATATTGTATATAACCGTTGGATGTCTTCTGGATCGAAATTCGTGCAATATTTAGGCGAATCTATATTATGTATTTTCTATTACGATAGTAATAAATCTATACGTGTGTTGGAAATCTTTTTCATTTAGTGGAGCGAAATTTCCACTTTTGACAGGATCACTTGGCTGTCCTTTTTTCGTTTTTATTTCCGAATCAAGGAAATTCGCCCTGCGTTTCTATTTTATCACGAGTCTTTTTGAAATCAACTCCTGCGTCAAGTCAACTTGCTCATCGATTTGAATATAGTATATTTGTCCGGGGCAATTGTATTAGCGTCAGATGTTGATTTAATTCGAAAACAGGAACCTACTTATAAAGAGAAAAATGTTACAGAAGTATCGAACCATTTCAAGCCAAATTAGGAATGTAAAACGGTTGAGTTAGATTATTTATACGGCTTTACTGCCTTTCTACTCCTGTCACCTAGGCAATAAAGTTGTCCTTGATTACGTGTGCAATAATAGGTCCTTGCAATGTTAGTCCGTATTCATTTGACGATAGATTATGCCTAAAGTGCCCTTAGTTGTGTAACCAGTTGAGAAAATTGAATATATTTTAAGGTTGAGGGGAAGAAACTCGAAGGTATACTCGTTTCAAGGCGATCTATCTGCAACTATAAGAACACACTGATCATTTTTAAAGCTCTGTAACCTAAAGAGGTCCGAAAGATCACGCCATTCCAAAGTAATGAATGGAAGAACGAGTTGCTTTGAGTTTTCCCCCTCAACCCAATGCGTCACTGATAGCACGGTGGAAATAATTGTAAACAGATTTGACTATTGTACATTTCTCGACTATTCTACGTGAATGGTCTATGAAATTAGTTTTTTTTTTTTTTTTTAATGATATTAACATATTGATGAGAAAAAACAAACGAACAGTTACTCCGTTTCCAATTTTTTACATCTAGTAATATTACCCGACAGATTTTTTTTCCAATTACAGTTAAATGATTTTTTCCGTGAAAAAACGCGGAGAAAATTCACAGAGGAAAATTTCTTTACAGTGTCACCAACAATCATGAAGCTTCCTGACCATGACGATAAAAGTTTCTGCTCTTTCCCAAAAATAAAACATCTAAGGAACTCGCTATCAAATATAAATCTGTTAACTTCTTGCCGTGTCCAATTGTTTGTTAAGTAACTGTTATTTTTTGAACGGTGAAATTAACGCGTTTTACTCGTCAACGAACTTTGATCAACGTTTTCCCAATGAGGCAGAAACGCTCGCCTCTTTACTGTTGAAATCTGCTAGATTCTTGAGAAAACAGTTGTTACATTTTTTTGTGTTTCTATCAACAAAAAATCGTAATATCGTACCGCTGCTTTCAAAAAGTACTATAGCCCACCCTAATGAAACTAACCTCACGATTATAGTAACTATTTGCTATTATTGTTAGCGATAGGTACAGAACGTGCTTTACTTTTCCGAGCGCTTGATATTCGTTGATATGTGCGACTTGTTCGAGAGAATTAGAAGGCAGAATTGTGTGTCAGTTTATTTTCATCATCTCGATCGACTATAGTAGCGAAGTTGGAACACGAATTTCGTTGAAGTGTAACGCACATTAAATTTGAGAGGATTCGTAACTGGTATTTCATTCTCCCTGACAATCTTGACGTTGAAAATTGAATCATGATATCGATATAATGCGCTAAAACTCACTATTTTGGCCGGACTTGAGTGGTGCTTACGATAAGATACCGGTTGTCTGTTACAATACCCAAGGTCATTACCTTTTTTTTATTATTTTTATAATTACTAAAATATTTATTAAAATTAAATAGTTATTTTAAGTTCCCAAATAAATTTATTTAGGCTAAATAGTTTGTAAAAATATATATTATTAAATAATTAAATTATGACCAAATTAAAAATTTTGATTATAAATTTAAAAGATATTAGAAGATATTAGAAAGATATTTCATTCATTATTTTTTATAAATACGTACATTTATTTATAATTATTAAATTCTAAATTCAATTATACTACTATAAATTCAAATTAAATTTATAATTAATTATAGTTTTTTATTATTTTTATAATTAAAAATAATTTATTACCTATTTATTTGTTTTACTTTTTTTTACAATGAATATTTTCACCTTTTTTAAAACTAAATTACTTGTGGAATCCCATTTCACAAGGGTAGAAGACAAAAAGATTGTCACAAATTCCACTGATTTTAAGGGAGTTATATTATTATACGTTAGTCCATCATCAATTGTTAATTAACAAGGTTGTAAGGTTTTTAATTGATGTTGTCTTCTCAGTAATTTGATCGTGATAGGCTTGAATCTACCTAGGGAACAAGAATAGCAGCGAATACAATACAATATACTGCGTTACAATATTTTATCGGTTTCTTCGCTATCAGTTAGGTATAATTTTATTTTTATCCCATTATCAGTCATAATTATTAATATCATTCAGAATCAGAAGTAATTGCGGAATTGTTGTTCAACAAGTTAAAACACCATCAACGCATGCGGAACAGTCGCCTTTGCAGAGATCAGAGATCGTTGACAATTTCTTGACAGAGCACATTGCTCGGAGGTCTGGCCCTGTTTCTCCTGGTATGCCCAACACGCATTGCCCTCCCACGTACGGATCCGGCATGACATAGTCGTGTGTGAACGTGGAATCTACAGAAATAATGAATAAATAGAATGAAAAGATAGATATTGTTATACATATTATGAAATGACTCATCTGAAAGTCGCCAATGATGAATTGTGGGGAACATTTTTTCGTCTTCCCTTTTCAGGAACGAAAAAGTCTAAATAGCATCAATCTAAATGCTACTAAAACTTTATGATCAAACAATAAGGAAAGGCTAGATCGTCAGTAAAAAAAATAAAATAAATAAAGGCTTTAAAACAGGATGATACGATTAATACCAAACAATTTAATTCTCCCTTTCTCCGTGATAGCAAACCGAATTATGACAAAGGTAAAGCACATAAAAACCCGAGAAAGAATAGTTCCGCATTAGAGTACTAGAGTGAGACACAAAATAATATCGATAAGATCTGCAAGATACCGACATAGGTTCAGTGCTCGAATCCTATTGGCCGACTATACCAGAATGCCCATCGTATCTCCTAGGAAGGGGGTAAAAATTTATAAAAATATAGTAGTATGTAGCAATTATAGTTTGGTTGGAAAAGTGTTGACGGCGGACGGAAAAAATTTTTTTTTAGCGGATATTCGGATTTCACATGTCTTAAAACGTAAAACATCAAATTTTGAAGGGGTTAGGAAAAAATTTCTTGGGCGTTTAAAATGGTTCATTATTGAATAAAAAACCATAATAAGTTGTAAGCTTGCTGTAAATACTTGACAAAATAAACTACCACGCTCCGTTCCTGTTTCTGTTAAGTATTTTTAGCCAGTAAAGAATCTCCACCAAAAGGCATTTAGCTCTGGACGGTCAGAGGGTAGAACGGTTGATGGAGATCATGCAAACCCTGCTTCATTTTATCTAAATACAATAAACCAACTCACTTTTCACAAAAGCTTCCAGTGTTGCTGCCTGTTGTTTTGTCAACTCGATATCCGTATTATTGCCGATCAGAGCAAGCTGCAATAGTTCAAGAAACAATTTCAAAATTATATTATCTTCGATAGCTAATCAATTTACACTAGGCACAGCAATAGGAAGCTGCTCTCAAACACATGAAGATGACATGACACATGACACAACATGACACATGACATGACACATGGCATGACACATGGCATGACACATGACATGACACATGACATGACACATGACATGACACATGACATGACACATGACATGACACATGACATGACACATGACATGACACATGACATGACACATGACATGACACATGACATGACACATGACATGACACATGAATGACACATGACATGACACATGACATGAAGATGGCTTGACACATGACATGACACATGATGTGACACATGACATGAAGAGCTAGAAAACAATGATAGGTACCTGAAGCGTTAATGTAGCTGGGAACAGAGAGCTTTTGTCCTTATCTATGTTAGCAGCATGGTTGTAACCTCGAGCCTCATAAACACTCCCAGTGTCATCAATGAGAAAGTTAAAGTCGAACGCTTCGTTCAATCCAGCCTCTACCTTTCCTTCGAACAATTAAACGACCGATTAAGACAAATTTCTATACTTTTGTCAATATTACACATCAGTTTTTAGGAGATCGATTCCCTTAGAACCAAAGACCTGGGCGAAAACATTGTCAACTAATGGAATCGCTGGGAAAATCACCATTAACAAAACGCGGAGTACAATTGACGAGGTCGTCTAATACCGCAGTGCTGTCAGCTTGTTCGTAATTCGGTATACAACAGTAAGCAATCCAATACCTTCCTGAGCAGGCTTATGCACTCGTTGACTGTCGAGCAATGGCTTCCGTGCAAGTTGTCCACCAGGACGTTCTGGAAAGGAGACGCAAGAGATCTCCAGCTATTGCTCGGTGGGTTACGGCCTCCCCATTCGCTTCGCGTGATGACCATAATGCCAGCGGATGGCGATGGAGTTGTAAAAGGCAATGGCTCAGGTGCACCAGTTGTAGAAGTCGGCGGTTGAGTAGTCGAGCTCACTGAAGGCCCACTCTTACTGGGAGTCGTATGTTGAGTCGTCCACCAGACAATCATAGCAATCACAGCTCCGGTCAAAATCGAAGCGATCACCGACAAAATAATACATTTCCGTCGTCTCCTGCATCCGTTTCGATTCTTTGGATAACTTCCCTTCGTTTTCGTGTCCGGCACTATTTTCTCGCTGTTTTCTTTCGCCGTACTGAACGCTTGCGGAGCTACATTGTCTGCCAGCGTGGAAAAATCGCTTCCGTTCATGAAAATGTTCACATTGCTCGCCGAAATTCTTGGTCCGACGTGAGTATCTTGCGCGTTCACGCTTGTCCCGATATGCGTGTTGGCCGAATCGGAGACGTCAATTTTGCCAATATCTTGCGATTTGTATTCGCGACCAAAGGTTGAAACGGCGCACTCATTTTGGCTTGCGTTGCAATCGAAAGACCCTGAAAATTTGAATGGATTATTGAAATGTATGTATTTGATCAGCTGAATAAAAAATGTCAAGTGCTATGGAACGGTAGGTTAATTTTTTATCTATTCATATTTCATACTTTGACAATACTAAGCTAGATTTATGTGATTGAAAGGACCAGTGTTGCCAGGTCCCAACCGTTGGTTTGGGGGAACTCTCGACAAGAAAAAGGGGGAAAAGGGTATTTTTCAACCATAGAGAAGGGAGCTTCGGGAATTTTTAGCTGAAGCGAAGCGTGATTCTAGCGACATCAATATAGACTCTGCTCATAAATATTGCGCAATCAACGCGTCAATATGTTGCATAATATTTCTTCAGTTTCTTTAGAAAACAATTCTTAACAGGCGGCTGAATATGGTAATTGTTCGGCATAAATTAAAACTACTTTCCATGATGGAATAATGAAAAAGATTAATAGCTAATAAAAAAAACAGCAATAAAGAAGTAAAAAATATTAAAAAATAAATAAACGAGTGGTTTGGATAACAGTGACTTGTCATAATAAAATCAAAATGTAAACAATAATAACTAATGGTTTGCATAGATCACACAGTACTACCATGAGTCGTTTGAGTTTTCCCCCTAAAGGGAGACCTGGCAACACTGCTACGTAGTCTTCTCGTATCGCTCGCTCTCTGTATAAGGTTAGCATCTGGACTATTCGCCCTAGATACGTCTGACGTTGTGTTGAAAGAATATAACGCTCGTCTCCCAACTTCACAGATCTCAATCACCTATTACACATTTGAAGGGCTCTGTATTATAAGTGTGTGGCGTTTTCTATCATTTTAGTACCCGTAATAATTTGTTTACCTTGCCTAATAATATGAAAAATGGTTCTTTCTACCGTTTTCCCCGAATAATCAACGACTTTACTTTCACCTCTCAATCGCCTATAGAATAGCCACTTTTTGGAGTTGAAGTTATTGCGTTTCAGACACAGCTCCAAAAAAACGTGATTTGGTACCTCATTATGATGTGTAAAACCAATTTTTAACAGTTTACGAAACGCTGTTGTCGATTACTTTCAGTTTCAAGGGTGAACATTTTTTTCTCAACATTTTTTATGACCTTCGAAAAACCTCGAAAATGTGAGATCCGTATTCCGTCTTTCGTTACATTTTCTTCTCTATTAAACATATCAGATATCGTAAACAATTTGAGCTACGTTCCTGGTAGGAGTATACATTGTGAACAAAATGACGTTAGAAACGATCAAATCGAGCTATTTTTCTAGACATTAAAAACTCGCTAAGTAAAAAAAAACTGTTATTACTATTATTGTTATTTATTTATTTTTTTTTTTTTTTTGAATTTTATTTATTAATTTTTTTGTTGGCGAAATCCTTCCGAATTTGGGGCCGTTAACGGTGAATGGATACGATTTAAAAAATTATATCTCACACCTCCTGGACACAAAATATGCGACGACGAGGAAAAGAAAAAAAAACCTATTGAACTGGCGGGCTGAATGCCAGCGAAAAACACAAAAAATCGTCCTTTTCACGTCGGTAAAAAAAGAAAACAAAAATGATTTTATGACAATGTTTTTGTCAATATTGATCTAAAATACTTACCGTTGTCCTCTTCTTCGCTCGATGATTCCAATGGAGCACTCGGAGGACAATGATCGCCACCTATTGAGCATTCCGGTTCATTTAAAAGAGGTTGTCCCATATTTGAAATTTCTCCTCATTACATCGTTAGAACCCCCTCGTCTCCTATAACACATTCAGTGAAATCTCGAAATACGAATCTGTTGTATTAGCTGTGATTGCTGTTGGAAGATTGTTCGAATTTACAAAAATACTTTTTCTGTCGCTCTTATTCATACACTTTCCGTTCCTCCATCAAACTCGCTCGTTCTCACTTCGGTCGACTGTCACGTTTTCTCGCTCGCCCTTGGTGTCAACACCGAAATGTCAGATTTCGAGTGGTTGAGATAATCAGGGTAGTGCTCGAGATAAGATGGAATCGAATCGATTGAAATTGGCGTGAATAACTGCAAAATTGGCTCAATTTTGCTCATGACTCGCCATAAAATGTCCTCCATATTTTTTAGAAGGCCCTTTCCAAAACTAAAAAATATATTGGTAACTAAGGGCAAAGTCTTTGGCAACTTCCGTGATAGAAAGTTCTTTCAATTGTTCCCCGATTTCTCAAATTAAAGTAAAATTAGTTGCCAAACTATTTGAGGAACCTAGCTAAAGCGAGTGCCTCTTCTCAGGAAACTTCCAACGGGTATAAAACGAGTTTGTCACCACCATTAATCGAGTTAATATACTAACCTCTAGCCAGATATCTCAAAAATTCTGCACAAAAGCTGCTAAAACAAGTTAGATTAACATCAAAGCAGAGTTGTTGATAGACCTTTGAAGGTTGTAAATTCAAAGTTAACATTTTAAAATATTCACAGTTACTCAAGGGTTTTTTTCAATTCAAAGGTTTTTTCTTCAACTCAAGGGATTTTTTCCTCAATTCAAGAGTTTTTACTTCTATCGGAGGGTTTTTTCTTCAACTCCAGGGTTATTTCTTCAATTCAAAGGATTTTTTTCAATCAAGGGATTTTTTTCAACGCAAGAGATATTTTCTTTAACTCAATAGTTTCTTTTTTTCAATTCAAGAGTTTTTTCTTCGATTCACAAAATTTTATTTTCAATTAAAGGGATTTTTTCTTCAATTCAAGGGATTTTTCTTCAACTCAAGGGATTTTTTCTTCAATTCAAAGGTTTTTTGTTCAACTCAGGGGATTTTTTTGTTCAACTCAAGGGATTTTTTGTTCAACTGAAGAGATTTTTTCTTCAATTCAAGGGATTTTTTCTTCAATTCAAGGGATTTTTTCTTCAATTCAAGGGTTTTTCTTATGAATTTTATTTTCAATTAAAGGGATTTTTTTACAACTCAAGGGAGTTTCCTTGAATTCAAGGGACTTTTTTTCAGCTCAAGGGATTTTTTTTAACTCAAGGCAACACTGCCCTGAAGGTCTGCTCTCTACTTGTGCTACATTATATGGGCTGAAATAGTCATCAATGTTTAACTTCTCACGCTTCTGTCGTTGTCAGAAAACCAATCGGAAATGTGCTTTATAACACCCTTAGTACCGTAATCAGCTCACCACAACTGATACAGTACACTATGGATTTCCAAATTCCAGCCTGCTTTAAAAGTCTGGATGTACAAAGGCTTATCAGAATTCAGGAGTCAGCGAGAGCCCATTTCGTTTCCAAGTTATCTGGCTTTATAAGTCCAATGTAAATTATAGGCCTGTGTCTACTACAACGAAAATTATTGGAGCTATCATCAGAGTCTTGACAATTTCCTGGGTACATCCGAAATAACAGCCTGAAGCACTAAATAACATCTAATTCATCAAATCATAAAATCGAAAGGTAGGTTGATCATTTACAAATGTATGGTACAAAGTTATTTTCGTTTGTTCGATGAATCAGGTTTTCAATTCTGCACGCTCCCGACGTTTCTTCGATTTGTCCCTGATTTTCACTATCACCCGCTCCAAGGCCCACATGGTTAGCGTTATAAGCGACAATGTGTTGGCCAGGTGGACGACAACGATGAAATGGCCGAAGTAGTCGCGCAATTTTCCTGTAATAAGTGCAAAATAACAGCTTGATTTGAGTTTGAAGTATTTTTCCGATGAATCCTTATTCTAAAAATGGTCGCCATTTACTAGTAACGCTTCTCAGCCTATGGTGACTGCATCTGCTGGTTTGGGATTACGTGGTCGCAAAATTTCTTACTAAAGAACAGCCCTTTTGGAACACAACAAGCATTAAAAGAAAAAGAAACAAAGGAGATATTATCAAAAGGAACAAATTGTTAGGTATCCTCCTTATACTAATATCCTCCATGGGTTCTCCACAGCCTGTTATTTCGAACACCCAATTTCTCACTTACCAACCACCGGGCCTAACGAGAGGAGTATGATCCCATTGAGCAGCGTCTGAAGCCCTTGAGCCGAGGGCAGCTTATGGATGGGCACATAGTTGGCCATTACCACCGTCATGTAAACTGTGCGGAAACCTTTGGCCACACCGAGGAAGGACGCGACGAGCATCGTGTCCCAAAACGAAGTCACCACAGTCAAAGCTATAAAAAAAAGTGTTTTACCAGCCAGTCCTCTCAACTGATTAGTTTTGTCTGTAGCTATAAATATTTGGACATCGCAATCTTACAATATCTCGAGCTTATGAGCATGATGAGTGTGAACATGTACATGTCCCTTGTTGGCCGCTTGACCAGTTTATCGACGAATGCCACTATGAAACGAAAGATGATGTCGACTGTTGCCACTGTGAACAAATCAACGGATAGGGGATTACTGCTCAGCTCCAATACCTGAATTAATGGCTAGGTCTAGGGAAAGGTGAACTCTTCCTTGCTGCCTTCTGTAATGAGCCAGTTCAGTGTTGGTCCAATAGACTAGAAAATTGGCCAAACTGATCCAGATTAATATCCTGCCCACACCTTACCAGTCAATGTACATAAATTCGGGTTCGCAACCAAGCTAAGGAGCTGGTGTGGCCAAAAATTAAAAAGAGGGGCTACGAAAACGCCTTGGGAGCTGGGGAAGACGTTACCTCTAGCTTAGGGACTTTGGGATCTCAGGGACCTCTTTCAGATGTAGTATAGGCAGATCACAACGAGAAGCCCTGCTAATCTTGAACTAGGGACCAGGACCTGTTAGCTTTTCCAGGCGTGTAGCATGCCCAAGCATGCAGCGGATACAATAGATCCAGGAGATCGTAGTGTCCACGAGCAATAATGAAATAGTAATGTGGGAGGGAGATTCGCTCATGAGCAAGACGCTCTCCTTCATTTCATTCTCGTCCAGTTTACGTACAAGTTTTTTTACAAAAAAAAAGTACCAGCTGAGTCTCTAGCGGGAGTTGATACTGCTGATGAAAATATTGTGAAACTCGTGCTATCGCAGGCCAGGGATCCGATCTGTATCCAACTTAAGGCCCTGCTAAATGGGTAATGGCCTCAGAAATCACACCTGCCTCATGAAATCCAGGATTTTTATGCCTTGAGAGACGAGCTATTTTTTGTGAATGTGGAGCTGAGGTACAAACGCTGTTCAAGTTTCATGAAGATTCCAGATTCACAAAAGTGAGACGACACGCTTAGGTGACCATGTGGTGGCTGAAAATTTCCTGGTTTTATAGTATCATTCGCTTATCTGCGTGGCTTGTACTTGAAAAAAATATATTAAATAAAAATTATTTTAAAAACCGATGACAAGTGGGAGTCAAAGGAACAAGCGTGATGAAACTATGTCCGCCCCAAGAGATATCAGTAAATTTCCCCATCATTACCAGTAGCCATAATGGATGCCGTGTCGTCCACATTGAATCCCTTGTCTCCTAATATGATAGGAAACATCATGGAGAACATGATTTCCCCGGTAAAGGCGAACGACATGCCGACGAGGATACTGATGAAAACTGGATCTTTTAACAAATCCAAGTCGAACCATTTGACTATGGATTTCCAGCAAGTAGACGTCTTCTCCGGGTTTTCATGCTTTTCATCGGTAACCCCGTCTTTGTTCGTAATCTGTAAATAAGTAAAACTTGAATCGTTTCAATGTACATATGCACTCATTTTGAGAGCGCTTTAGTAGAAAATGTGGATTTTGTACTAATACTGATGAGAAATGCTTCGAGTTAAAATTCTTCGGGAAATGCGAAATGAACAGCAAGGTTGTAATGCACATATTAGAAACCTTTGAGGATCACCTGATTTTAATAGAGCGCTCTCGTCCACGTCGACCTTTCCGTTCACATGTTTCTCTGGAACACCGTCCAATTCGCCGATTTTGGAATCGGATTCTTTTTTTGGATTTAACAGTTTCAACTCCTTTCCATCTTCAAGCTTCGTCGCTGTAATACAAGTGCCATGCATTAGAAAAATGCCAGTCGCTTTAAGCAGGCTTCATTAACATCAGCAGAGTCTGGAGACCGAACCACATATATCCAATAACCAGTCCAGTTTCTATCTTGATATGTCGGGGGGTTGTGAGTGGGAGAAAGACCAGGCGACTTATTCTCCAATTCTTTATTGGCTGGCCCAGCACTTTCGCCTATTCGGGCATCTTCAGGGCGACGTGGAGCCATAGGGTCCAAAGCCATCTATCTTAAAATGGATTGTCATTGTAGAAATTATCCTAGCTAGAACTTTCTCCAGCCATTAGGAAAGATAGAAAATGGAAGCTCGCTTTGCCTCTATCTCGGAGGTAGAATAATCAAAACCGCTCCTACCCAATTGAAGATTGAACCTGATTTCTTCTTGCAATGGCAAACACTATGTCGCAGAGATGTCTCAACTCTCAATTACATCAAAAGAAAAACCCTACTAATCTAAATTCAGTTGGGTTTCTTCATCAGGACCGGCCTTGTCAAGTAGCTTGGTTCTGACTTCAGACTTCAACAACTACAGCATCGTTCAATGCGCCCAGCATTCCAATTGACTTCTTAAAGCGTTAATGCTATCACCAAGCCAATCGGAATGCAAAGCCAGTGTTGCTCATTCAGTGAGTTTTTCCCTAGATGCAGAGGATTTTTTTCTGATCGGAGAAAACTTTAGGGAAGAAATATCTAGGGGATTTTTCGGAGGATTTTATTTTTACAACTGAGTTTATGGTGTATTTTTTCGTTTTTAAGAAATGCTTCTCTTTACAAAGGTATTTCTATTTTATTTCGTTAGAAATCAACTGGGCAAGTGCATAAAAAAACCTCCACCTACGTACCAAATTATAGAATCTACTACTATAAAAACTATAAATGACACCTCTCCATACACAAATAATAAACTATTATAGTAGTGACAAGGACAACACCCCAACTAAATGTAATGCACGGCAGGAGGGGCGAAGAACCTCCGACGGGCCGCGCCTGGGGGAGTGAGGGGCGCAGCCCCCCTGGGGCGTTCAGCCTCTAGTTGTATAATAACCCGAAACCGGACCATATAAACTTATTGAAATTCAAATTACACCAATTTTTTTTTTTAATTAGCGTGTTTTTTTGGCTCACCCTGTATACTATTATCACTTCATGGTCGTATCGCAGAATTACCTGGGTATTTGTAGTGCCATTTAACCGGCTGTAAGAGCATCGCCGATGCGATTACATTGAGCACCAAACCCGAGAGAATCAACGCCGTCCCCCGAGCGCCGAAGTAGCCCATAGATTTGCTTAGTATCTGAAACGCGACTCCGAATCAGTTCATTTCAATTTCCCAGTACTAACTTACTAATTTTCATCATCTACTCACCACAGGCATAACTGCAGATCCAATACCGGCAATGGTGAACGCTATTCCGGCGGCGAATGTTCGTTTTTTTTGAAAATACGAATTCAGCGCTAAACCGAACGCATTATGGACTATGAATATTCCGATCGCTGAAAGCAAAGTCAAACTCGGTTGAATTGTTGAACATTCCGTCGTTTCGATACGGCAATTTTCAAATACGTTCACTCACAGTTGAGTATGCCGTAGTAGAGGATAAATTCGGCGAATTTCGTCGACATGGAAGTCATCAGTAGGCCGAGGGAGCCCATCGCTGCTCCGATAATCCCGTATTTTCGGTAGCCGAATATTTTTAGCAACGGTCCATGCAGAACACCTGGTTAAATGAAAAAACAATCCGAAAATCCGCTCGAAAAAGTTTATAAAAAATATTTTTTGGTGCGGTTCTTGAAAAATTAAAAAAATTTTGATCTTACGAATTTCAAATATTTAAGTAATAAGGTTGAAAATAGATTAGTTTATAGAAAAATTCGCTATTTTATAATAATAATAATAATAATATAGCCTTGAAATACAAACGATCTTCTTCAACTTCAAATATCAGTTGAAAAAAGTCGAATTTTCAGTTCGAAAACGTTGAGATTAATTTGAAAGTCCACAATTTCTTTCAAAAATCGTATCATAACGGTTGAAAACTACCCGAGTCCACGTAATATTTAGTGAGAAAGGAATTTGAGAGGAAAAATAAGACATTTCGCCGATTTCAAAAAAAGAAAAAGGACATGTCCCTAGAAAAAAGATTGTCTGTTAACCTTGCCCATTGCTGACTCCTCCGCAATCTTACCAACGTAATTATTATTATTATTATTATTATTTTTTTTTTTTTTGACAGTTGAATTCTCACCGAATATAAACCCTGAGCCGGAGTTCACATTTATGATGGTGCTTATGTCCGTCGCTGAAAATTCCAGCTCTTCAAACACGGGCCGAAAGAGAAGGCCGAAATTTTGAATGACCGGAAATATAATGAACTGCAACAAAAGAAAATGCTAGGGTAAAATTACATTAGAGCATCGTTGACCAAATAAATTTGCTTATTTCACTTCAATGATATTCATTCCGAATTCTTTTTTTGACTGGCTAAAATAAAAGGTACGGTTTAAAGCCATTTATTTAAAAGCCACGTATTTACAAATTACTGCCAAATCATGCACATGAGTTCAATAATATAGAAAAGGGGTCAAAAGCAGCTCTACGATGTTTAAAACGCCCGTACTAAATTATTGATGTAGTTTCTTTCCCCCCTTGTTTCTGGTTGGTGATTTATTCAATTTTTCCGTTCTTAATTTATTTCTTTTCGACTAGTTTAAAGTTGAGACATCGACATCGGTGTTGTTTTTTTTTGTTTTTTTTTTTTACATACCATATTTATGTTTTAATCCCTTTTTTCTGTTTTTTTTTTTTTTTTTTTTTTTTTTTTTTTTTTTAATAAAAGCTCAGTTTTTTCTCGTGTATAAATCATTCGTGGCGTTATTAAGGCTATCAGTAAGGAAATTGTGGAAATTCAGGTTTTTATTCATTTTTATTGAGAACAGATTTTTACGTAATGGGTGTTCACTCGTCACACTGAAAAAGTTTTTATTCTTGTTTATTTTATGATTTATTTATTTCTGAATATATTCTGGTGTGGTTCAAGGATCTAACATGATATGAGGAAATTATGACCACAATGTGTTGAGGTAGAAATTTTTTCCCTTGAGCGATTACAATGGTTTATTGCTGGATAATGAAACAAAAAATGC
Source organism: Tupiocoris notatus (assembly GCA_037159825.1). Classification (NCBI taxonomy): domain Eukaryota; kingdom Metazoa; phylum Arthropoda; class Insecta; order Hemiptera; family Miridae; genus Tupiocoris; species Tupiocoris notatus. The sequence goes on along the minus strand of JASJUZ010000407.1, from coordinate 11,238 downwards.
TGTCCGTTCGCCGTCAGCACTTTTCTGACGAAACTATAAGAGCTAAATTCTTGAAATATTTACCAAAAATCAATCTTGGCCTGAAAATGGCTCAACTCTTTGATCAAATCGCTAGCTCAGTTTTAAGGGTTTTTTGGGGGGTTTTGAGGAAAAGCTGTATATCAATTTCTTTAGATTTTTGGACGCTGAATTGAATGAGACCATCGCGGGGTCGATAGCTCAATTGGTTCTCAAGTTATCGCAGATTTTGTGATGGATTTGGGAGATTTTCAAAAATTTGGCATGCAACTCGATAGTTCTTGGAGCTATAAAAAAAATTTCTTGGGCTATTACAATGGTTTATTATCGAATACCGTTCCCTTTACTTTTCCAGGTCAAAAAAGTAAGGGAGACTTTTTCCCTCTTGGCGACGGCCTTAGTTTCAACCGAAAAATGCAACTTACTCCAGCAGACGCAGTAGCAAAAATGACAACGTAGCCCCAGCCTCCGTCCGGCGGTACTTTTTTCTTACTTTCATCCACCATTGCGAGAAACTGGCTTGAAATTCACCGCAAACGCAGGGAATCCTAAAGGAAAAAATTCAGAATAGTTGATGCGAAGTGATAGTAGTTATTTCAAATCTATCGTTCTCGCAGATCGTGGACAATCTGAACTGAACTCTTGAACAATTCAGCTTTGAAGAAATTCAACTTGAAAAAAATAAAATAAATAACTAATTAAAATTTAATTAATTTTTAAAAAATCCAACATTTTACTTTTTTTTTCGCACTCTAATTCCAGTGAATTATATATCATAAAAAATATAATAGTATACTTTTTCATTAGAACCGATCGTTTACGATATAATATCAGAAGTGAAGAAGGACGAAAATATCTCGAAACTGGCTAAAACAGGGATAAAAAGGACCTCCTACTTCGACGCCCGCCAGATCTTGCCACTAAATGTGTCAAAATTTAAAAAGCTTTTTTTCAGTTTGGGTTCAAAAGTTGGCCAAGAGAAACTGAACAAGCTTTGAGCCGTATTTTTGTGACGCTTAGAGCCCGAGAAATCTGCAGAAAACCTCCAAAAAACAGGTTTTCAACTGGCGCATAGTTGTAGCCGAGGTAGGCAGTCCAACTTTTCCAAGATTTGTAACTTGCACAGTGGATAACTTTAACAAAAAGTCGTCAATTCAGATGTACATGCCATTGAACATACCAAAAGCTAGGTAATTTAACTGTCCACATTTTCCCAATGTAATGTACCTATCCATTTTTCAACCGTTTGTGAGCTATTCAACAATATTAGCGGAATATACACGAAAAGTTCCCATTTTTCCACTTTACACATTATTTTCATCCATTTACGGCGAAAGGAAACAAGAATGAAGCATATATTATTGATTTACACATCATCAACTATCATTATGCTGAATTTGAGCAAAATCGATAACAAAAAATTTTTCGCGAAAACTCCCAGGGGTACCCCTGCGATTTTTTTGACCCGATCAGTTTACAATTTTTTACTCGTCTTTCAATCGAGATAAAAATCTGAAATTTTTAGAAAAGTTGTATATCATCGAGATGCATTCTTGTGATTTTTTTCGATTCTCGGAAAAATCCGCAAATGGTCCAAAAAAATCCGTTTTTGAAAGCTCGAAAATTGACCTTTAAATGTGATTTTCGGGGTCAAAATTCATCGGATTCAATTGTTTTAATACGCATAAGTCTTCATTCGAATGCCTTACACACGTACATAGAAAAAAATTTGATTAAAATAATTTAAACAGCGCCGCAGAAATTATTTTCCGTAAATCGAGTTCGTCACCGGCCGAGATTTCGAGCTCCGCAAGCATCGGCAGAGGTGGAAAATCAAACTTATGTTTTTAGGCGGTTTTGGAAGCTATTCTTATAGGAAATTTACCACTTAATTTAACCTACTATTTAATTACAATTTATTTGACTATCCATGAATTAAATTTCATAAGTCATATTACTTAATGTAATTTCTTATTCTTGCAAAAGCAGCCTCAATTCGTTTACGGAGCTGAACGGATACTGGGAATAGACAACTGCTGCCTTTTTCGCATCAACTGGAAGCGTTAGTTAAGCGGTTAGTTAAGTTTGATGATGTAGTCCTTGATCCGTCCACGCTCTGCACGCTATCCAATTCGGCGTTGCTTCTTTTTTTATGCTCGCTCTCACGCAATGACCATCAGCTAGACGGAAATTCTTCGAGTCTATTATAGCCTCTAAAGTACAGCGTCAATCAATGTATTGCGGGAAGAATAATTTAATAATATACTCAGTGGTCAACTCGATTGTGTAAAATTTACTTGCTGTTTTTTTTCTACTATTTTTTTTTTGTGCTTGGCTGCTTTTCGGCCGGGGAAAACTCGGTTTACGGAAAATGAGTCACATGATTTTGACCCCGAAAAGTACGGAAGCGAATTTTCGATCGTTTAAAAACCGATTTTTTACTATTTGCGGATTTTTCCATGAATTAAAAAAAAAATCACAAAAATACATCTTGGTAGGATTCAATTTTTCTGATAATTTCAGATTTTTATCTCAATTGAGAGAAGTGTAACAAATATATAATCGCAAAATATAAATCGCATAAATATAATCGGTTCCAAAAAATCGCAGGGTCTCTCGGCCTGTAAAAATTAAAGTACAAAATATGCACGAGTGAAATCGTGAAAAAAACTCATTACGTGGATGTATTGTGTGTGACCCAAAATACCAAAAATCTAGCAAAATCTGCTCATTATAATAAACATTTCAAGACCTCAAACGTTGAAATTAGTGACTCTCTATTTACTTGTAAAAATGTAAACAGAAAAAACTTTGCTCTTATATCTCAAATAGCAGTGTATTATACAAATTCAATAAATGCTCATTTTGCCATCCACTAGAAAAACCTAAAAATGTCATCGAGTTTCAGTCATTTTTCAGGGAGTTATGGCAATTTATGTTATTTTTTACAAAGGGCAGAAGAACGCACAGACACTAGTTCAGAAAGTGATTCCGAGTATAGTACTAGAATTTGATATAGTTGATTACATATTATTTATTATATATGTAGCTATTAGCGCTCGAAGATAAGTGAAAACACGTTTTTTTTTTCAAAAAGTGGAATATATCTCGAAAACAATATAATATATTCTCTGTCTTTTTAATTTTACTCGATTCTAAATTAAATTTTCTCCATTTTCTTGCACAGAACCTATTTATTCAAAATTCGCGAACGTCAAAAAAAAAATTAAGTTAAAACTCCGAAAGAGTGAAAAACTGAAAAAATTATCCTTACAATTGACTCTTTTCACTTCAAATTCGAATTCTGCGCCCAATTCCCTATAAGAATGAGCAATAAAATAGTATTGAACAGTACTGTAAGTATTTGCAACGAATTTTCAAAGTTGAAAAACATAAAAACTTGTAGTACTAAAATTAGTAAAAACTGATATTTGTCGTCAAATTTTCGTCAATATGACGTCAAATTCGGATTCAGCGTTCAATTTCCTATAGGAATAGCTTTCAAAATCGCTTAAAAAAATAAGTTTAATTTGCCGATGCTTGCGGAGCTCGAAATCTCGGCCGGTGACGAACTCGATTTACGGAAAATAATTTCTGGGGCGCTGTTTAAATTATTTTAATCAAATTTTTTTCTATGTACGTGTGTAAGGCATTCGAATGAAGACTTATGCGTATTAAAACAATTGATTCCGATGAATTTTGACCCCGAAAATCACATTTAAAGGTCAATTTTCGAGCTTTCAAAAACGGATTTTTTTGGACCATTTGCGGATTTTTCCGAGAATTGAAAAAAATCACATGAATACATCTCGGTGAAATACAACTTTCCTAAAAATTTCAGATTTTTATCTCGATTGAAAGACGAGTAAAAAATTGTAAACTGATCGGGTCAAAAAAATCGCAGGGGTCCCCCTGGGAGTTTTCGCGAAAAATTTTTTGTTATCGATTTTGCTCAAATTCAGCATAATGATAGTTGATGATGTGCACATCAATAATATATGCTTCATTCTTGGTTCCTTTCGCCGTAAATAGATGAAAATAATGTTTAAAGTGAAAAATGGGAATTTTTCGCGTATATTCCACTAATATTGTTGAATAGCTCACAAACGGTTGAAAAATGGATAGGTACATTACATTGGGAAAATGTGGACAGTTAAATTACCTAGCTTTTGGTATATTCAAACATACGAATTGACCATTTTTTGTTAAAGTTATCCACTGTGCAAGTTACAAATCTTGGAAATCTTAAAGGTTGGACTGCCTACCTCGGCTAAAACTTTGCGTAAGTTGCAACCCCACTACTTTATGATACAAATTACATATTATGTACAATACCCACTACCTATATACCAAATTATAGTTACTGCAATAATAAGTATAGATTCCGACTCTCCATGCAGATATAAACTACTAAATAGTACTTCGCTGTTGAGATTGAGGGGGAAAAACACGGCGACTTGTTCTCCTGTTTTTTGCTAGCCTGCCAAGCACTTTCGCCCCTTCGGGCATCATCAGGGCTTCCTATATAAATAATTCAGCTTGACAAGTTCAAGTTCATCACTACTATATTGTAGTGAAAAGGGCAACAACCCAACTCAGTGCTAACCGCTGCGACGGGCCGCGCCGGTGGTCCTTTGGGGCGTAGCCCCCCGACAGGGGTTGAGCGGTGGAGATATTATAGAACTATAAAACCAGGAGAAGTATACGATTGATTGAGGAGATGGTTGGAAGGATTTGGATGAAAAATAGGGGATGCTCAGATTTTAAGGCCACCGGCTGAAAAACCAATAAAAATTTCGATTTGCGGCCCCAGTTTTTTTTTTTTTTTTAATTCGAAATGTATCAAAGAACGTGTGTTTGGCTAAAAATCCGCAAAATTTCGGCTTTGGTGCGACCTAGCTGTCAAACAATCAAATTTTACATATACTAAGTGAATTGCTAAGTTGTAGCCAGATATATTTTGTACATTTTTGTATTTACGATCGTAAGGTTAGCTTTCATTTCCGCGAAGCTATAGCCGTCCAAAGTCGGAATTTTAAAAATTTCTTCTTGAAAAATCGAAGAATTGAATGAAGAAAATTGTGCGAAGATAAAATTGTTTTGGCGCTATATTCGTTTTTCCCTTACTCCAGGGTGAAGTCGTCAGTATACCACTTGAACAATAATTAAAACGTCCTTACCTTGGAAATGGTGACGTCGACGAGTTGAAAATCGTCCTTCATCTAACAGTTATGTTCCGCTGATTTTCGGTAATTGGACTTCAGCTTCGATGCAGACCTCGCTGTCTATTACAAGTTGACAGGAACTGAATGGCTTGAGCTCCCACTACATCTACGATATGAATGATCGGAGGGGATAGCTAAAAACTCGAAGAGCCAAAAAAACCAGTCGCGAGACAAACATTTGTCTCCCAGAGTTAAATAATTATACTCCGCGGTCGCTATTTTATTTTCCCTTCGGTTCTTACGAGTCTTCCTTCTCGTCCGATTCAGTTGTGAGAACACGCTAATCATTGACATGAGCTGAGACTGAGGCGAGCGAAGGTTTTCAGGGTCGAGCCTGAAGAACGAGTTTTTCTACGGATTTTCAAAACAAAACTGCGGCACCAGACGCGTTTAGATGAATTTAATAATAGTTCGAAGAGAGAAGAATCTGACGATTTGCATGGAAAATTGAGCCATCTTTAGCTCAAGAATGATTTTTGGTGCGAATTTAATTTAATTTTTAATTTAAAGGTATTGTAGTTTTCTCAGTAAACTGCCGACGGCGGATGGGAGTATTTTTTCATTGGATTCCACACGCATTCATCAGGGAAAGGAGAATTTTTTATTAGGCGATTAGGTACATGAGTAATAAAAGTAGGAGAATGAGTCACCTGGTTTTTCTCCACCTCACAACCCCCGGGAACTATTGTAATTTTAATCAATTTTATTTTTCTTATTTTCCTAATTAAAAGCTAAATTTTCTGCCTAACGGTACAGCTGGAGAGAGAGTTTGACGACCATTCCAATGAGTATAGAACGATTTTTATAGCTCCAATAACTCTCGAGTTATACCCTCATGTCAAATTTCTGAAAATCTCCCAAATTCGACACAAAAGCTGCGATAACTCGAGAACCAATAAAGCTATCGACCCGGCAATGGTCTCATTCGATTCGGCGTCCAAAAATCTATAATTTGATATCAAATACACATTTTTATGAAAAACCCTGGAAAATATGAATTTTCTCCCCCTCGAAACCCCCCAAAATAACCTTAAAATTGAGCTAGCAAGTTGGTTAAGGAATTGGTCCGTCGTAGGACCGAGATTGATTTTTGGTGAAAATTTCAAGAATTTAGCTATTATGGTTTGGCCGGAAAAGTGTTGACGGCGTACGGCGGACAGACATAATTTTTTTTATTGGATATTCAGATTCTACATGTCTTGAAACGTAAAACATCAAATTTCGAGAGGGGGTTATAAAAAAAATTTTCTAGGGCGATTACAATGGTTAATTATTGAATAATAAACCAAAATTTAGGATCATTAAAGGTTCAAAAAATATGCTAAATACCGAACAACTGATTTATGAAAAAAAAGTATAATATTATAACGAAGAAACTAATTGTAGAAAAATTGCTATTATGATAGAGGTTTTTTATGTCTCTAGCCACCAAGTAATTAATAAAAACCGAGAATTAAAAATTTCTAAAAGTCTTAAAATTATTCACGAGGATCTACGATGTCCAAAAAATTTAAATTCGACCGAAACGCTGGGTCACCGGAGGGAAATAAATCGTTACGTGCGCCTTCATACGAAATACAGCAGAACCCGCAATACATAGCTGCAGTTGCAGGCGTTGCCTATGCCAATGATTAAGGCGTCGAGCGGACGCCTGACAGGATTTTCCGCCTGTACGGTATCGCTATCGATACTTCCTCAGTCTCAAATATAAAAAGCGGTATTTTCAAGAAATATTGAGGAATTATTCTTCTCAAGAGTTTCGATATTATTATGGTGAAGTTTGCACAGAGTTTAGCGACAGCCTTGCAATTTGGCCAACGGGCGACGTCAAAGCTTAGTAAGGGTTGTTACGAATTCGATATAATTATCACAATCATGTTCTATGATTGTTTGGTTCGTTTTCCAAGGCGAATTGACCGAGTCGGCAAAAATCACAAGAGACATTGGTTGCGGAAAATTTTACACTAATTCGAAATGGGTAACAATGAAAGGAAAAATTGAGGATCATCAAAGCTTCAAAAAATATGCTAAATACCGAACAACTCATCTATGAAAAAAAAAGAAATTATAACGAAGAAACTAAATGTAGAAAAATTACAATTACATATGATCGGTTTTTTCTGCCTCTAGCCACCAAATAATTAATAAAAACCGACAATTACAAATTTCCAAAAGCCTTAAAAATATTCAAGAGGATCCACGTTGTCCAATAAATTAAATTCGACCGAAACGCTGGGTCACCGGAGGGAAATAAATCGTTACGTGCGCCTTCATATGAAATACAGCAGAACCCGCAATACATAGCTGCAGTTGCAGGCGTTGCCTATGCCGATGATTAAGGAGTCGAGCGGACGCCGGATAGGATTTTCCGATTGTACGGTATCGCGATCGATACTTCCTCAGGCTCAAATATAAATAGAGCATTTTTACTCGGTATTTTCAAGGAATATTGCGGAATTATTCTTCTCAAGAGTTTCGATATTATTATGGTGAAGTTTGAACAGAGTAGATAAATTGCTATTATGATAGGTTTTTGGTTTATTATTCAATAATAAACCATTGTAATCGCCCAAGAAAAAAAATTTTCTAACCCCCCTCAAAATTTGATGTTTTACGTTCCAAGGCATGTAGAATCCGAATATCCAATAAAAAAAATTCTGTCCGTCCGCCGTCCGCCGTTAGCAGTTTTCCGGCCAAACTGTAAGAGCTAAAAATTTGAAATTTTCACCAAAAATTAATCTCGGTCCTACGACGGCCCAATTCTTGGACCAACTTGCTAGCTCAATTTTAAGGGTATTTTTGGGGGGTTTTGAGGGGGAGAAAATTCATATTTTCCAAGGTTTTCAGAAAAATGTGTACGTAGTATCAAATTATATAGATTTTTGGACGCTGAATCGAATGAGACCATTGCCGGGTCGATAGCTTTGTTGGTTCTCGAGTTATCGCAGCTTTTGGCCGAATTTGGGAGATTTTCAGAAATAGTTGCTACGGAGTTTTCTCCTATACCTAGTTACCATCTGTTTTTCGGTGGGATGGGAACGTTCACAAATGTTCGGAATATTTAAAATGACAAATGGATATTCTTCTTAAATCAATATTGAAGCGAAATAATAATAAACCACTGTACAATCATTTGCAGCGTTTTTTTATTGGATATTCGGATTCTACATGCCTTGAAACGTAAAACATCAAATTTTGAGGGGGGTTAGAAAATTTTTTTCTTGGGCGATTACAATGGTTTATTATTGAATAATAAACCAAAAGTAAAGGACATTGTTAGCTGAGTCAAATAACATAAAATTTATAGACATCTGATGTAAATACGTCAATATCAATAATTTTTTCCCACTTTTTTTCAACGGTGATTTTTTTTTTTAACTTCATCAGTGAAGAACGTTAGAAATGAAAAAATAGTGTTTCGAAAATAAAATATCTGAATCTTTACGATTAAGTAGGTATTTTATAAGTCAATTTTTAAATTATTTGAATCAGATTATTTTTGATTCTTTTAATTTTAAGTATGGTTATAGATAAAAAAATTGTATCGAGAAAAAATGATGATTAATTGTAAGTAATGAAATTCCGCTGCCAAAGGTTAGTGAAAAGCCATCTAAATCTAACTAGTAGTCTTTATACAAGTGACGTCATACCGTGCGGGTTAGTATCGGATCGAGCCCACCTGTGTTCTTGTCACCTTGGCTACCTTGAAAACTGTTACGAAAAAAAAGGTACAAATTAGTAGGTATAAATTATATTTCATGTTGCAGCGTATACTCAGTCTCCAGTAGCCGAGATACAAATCTAATCCAGTGTTGCCAAGTGCTTTTCCAGAAATCCCCATGAAATGAGCCGAAAAATCCCTGAAATCCCCGAAAAATCCCAAACCCTGTAAGCCACATAACAATATCTAAAAAAAAAAAGTAAATGTAACCCGAAGTTGGGTTTCATAGACAATTTAAACTAGCTCTTGAAAAAAACAATCAAGAAATATCATCTGGAATATTGGTCCAACTCTCAACAGGAGGTTTAACAATAGACTATTCTGCTTTGAGGATCCAACTTCGCTGAAGTCGTTTCTACCTTAATGTATCATACATCTTCCAAGCCAGTTAATTTAAAAAAAAATACAACTAGAATACTCATTGAAAAATTAAACAACATTTCTTCAAAGAACCTCTAATAAAAATAAAATCCCTACTCCTAAAAGACCTACAAAAATTAGTGCAACCTTGAATTTGCACACAAGACCACATAGGTACACATACAGTATGAACTGTTGCACTTGGTTTTGCTTTGTTTTTAACAATGATTCTTATGGAGATATGTTAAAAGATCAAAAAAAATAAAAATAAAAAAAATAGAAATATGAAATAGGCGAGCTGCCATGTACATCCCCCCTTTTTTTGTTCAAGAACACCCATTTTCCCTTTTTCTAGTCAAGGGTCCCCCCGAATCTCCTCTTGAGACTGGCAACACTGTGCACTTGAAGAATTTGCTCCTTGGAAGGAGTGTTCTGGTTGTAGACCTTGCGGAAACAAATGAGGCAACGTGAAAAAATCGAAAATAATTTATTATAAACTATGCAGGAATAAATCCATCTTATCAATATCAACAGATAAGGAAAACCATAACATCTTGCGTATCAATACTGTGTCTTGAGGCTGAGAAGACTCTCCGCACTTGAGCTCGTCTTGAGCGATCGTTTCAAACCGAAAAACTTCCCGTTCCATGAAAGTCTCTTTCCTATGAACATTCCAAGCAATCACGATTCGAAAAACTAAGTTGTAGAGTGTGCAGAAAGGAAAAAAAAACAACAGTATAATCTAAATTTGCCGCACCCTCAAGTTGCGGAAATTGGCCAACGGGAGTGTTCATGGTTTTGTAAAAAACTGTTTTAAACAATACATAAATCAATATAATCAACAAGTGTAGCATCTAGCAGACTGAAATGAATTGACGCTCGCATTGATATTTTATTTTCTTTTTAGATTTTTTTTAAATACTAAATCATTTAGTGTCACGGCCTTGGGGAGCATGTCAATACAAGATACTGATATTTATCTTTTTTTTTTATTTTAATTCGTTTTATTTAAAATATGAAAATTAACAATTTTATAAAATACATTTTTTTTTTTTTTTTTTTTTACCATTTAGGTACAGTAGGTACTAGCAGTGTTGTGGAGTTTTGATGAGTAAAATATCGAAGACCGAAGTTGAGGCTCGATGTGGCAATTCTAATAAAGACTACGATGAAAAACTCTTACCTTTCACCTGTCGACAGGCGAGTGAATTCACTATTTTTTCTTCGAAAATTGAAATCTGGCTGCTACTTAAGGGCGTTCGGCCCACGTTTTTTGGAGGTTTTCACCTAAATTCGGCCACACCCGTGGACCGATTTTCGTGTTTGAAAGCTTAAAATGACCGTTATAGATGTGGCTATATCCCCTACCAATTTTTTTTTTTTATACCACCGTTTGAGCGAAAGAGACGCAAAAATGTGTGTTTTTGGGAGGTTTTCACCTAAATTCGGCCACACCAGTGGACCGATTTTCGTGTTTTAAAGCTTAAAATGACCGTTATAGATGTGGCTATATCCCCTACCAATTTTTTTTTTTTATGTCACCGTTTGAGCGAAAGAGACGCAAAAATGTGTGTTTTTGGGAGGTTTTCAGTAGATTTCTCGAGTTGTAGGCGTCAGAAAAATATATTTCAAAGCTTTAACAGTTTCTCTTGGCCTTCTTTATATTCCGTACCAAAAAAACCGCAAAATTTTGGCAAAATTTTCGGCAAAAATTTCGGTCCATCAAGTGGCGCGATCTGTCGGGCGGCGGAGTAGTTGACTACTCCTAGCAGTCCCTCCGCTCCGCCCTTCTTCCACACCCTCCTGCTTCCACACGGCTGCTTCGGACGGCAAGGGTACAACGTTGCCTCCTCGCCTACGAGTAGAGCCTTTCAGGATTATTCTTGCCGGTCCTCTGATCGTACAGATTGACAA